>JACXGI010000014.1:142634-157035 GCA_016801175.1 Esox masquinongy
ACACACACACACACACACACACACACACACACACACACACACACACACACACACACACACACACACACACACACACACACACACACACACACACACACACACACGATCTCAAAAATGAACCCAGACAGACACACACAAACAAATGTATAAAAAAATGGAAAGTGGATAGTAAATCTACAGAACTTGCCTTCATATTTTCATGCCGTAAAATGTTAAAATAAGGGATTTGTTTCCTGAAGATCTACACAACATGCTCAAAAAGGGACATTTTATAGAAAATATTCTAAATTAAAAATCAAATATTTCATGATTGTATATGTGTTAACATAATATTCTAACAATGTGGCACTACACTTAGGACAACATATATTCACTGTTTGTGTCAAAATTGGTACATTTGGTAAAGAAATAAAGAACAGCAATATTCAAAAGTTTAGGACTGAGACTGGACTCATCAGGAACACTAAACATGTCTTGAAAAGCCATTCTGCTGTGTATTTGGCATAAACATTAGCAATATTCTCATTTAAATAGAATCCCAGGGTTACTTTTGTAGCTTGTTTTTTTACCTATTTTTCCTCCCATCCTATTTCGTGATATCCACTTCCTATTTATGGCCTTACCTCGTTGTCTGCAACTCCACATCATGTAAAGATGATTATAGATCAAGACATACATCCTCCAAGCATTGCAGGCGATCCAGTTCTTATCACACTGCTCGCTCAACCCATAAGCCTTTAGCTGGTACAACATGCACTGGGCTAATGCATTCTCAAACTACATATCCAAAATAGAGTTTGCAGACACTGTAGCACAAGACAAGGAGCCGTTAAAGCACGATGTGACAAGGCACTTCCATTCGACTATACACCTATTCTTTTTCTGATATTACAATACAAAATGAAAATAACACCTTTAAATCCAACGCTGCTCAAAGAGCAAAAAAAATGACTGAGAAACACTTATTTTCCAAGAATTTTACATAAATATATTGGGCAGTAAAATATATTGACTGCTCAAGGTTTGTGAAGATTTTTAATAGTGACAGTATATGATTTGAGACTTGAGTAAAACAAAACTACACCCAGTCAAGGCATCCGGCCTCATTACAACAAAACATACACAAAGGCTAATCTAAGAACATAAAGCCCAAGACCTTATATTCGTTATTAGCAGACACTCTGATCCAGATGGAGCGCATTTATCTTAAGATAGAGTACCTCGATGGGACAACCGCACAGCCCAGTAGTAGTAAGTACATTTTACTCTATGAAGTAGCAATAAGCAAAGTCACTGCTGGATGGAAAAGGGGGACAATCTTGTGTTATAACACACAAGTAAAAAAGCTATTGTGAACAATGAAATGAAACAACTTTGAAAACACCAACATTGCATTTTTTACAGCCCTGTGGTGAGTAGTCTACAGTATTGACTGTCTATAATATGAACAAACACTCATATTCCAATAAAACGAAGTCTAACCATTCGTTTCCCTATTTTTAAAAAATACCTAACTCTTGTATCCCAAAAAATTACCCACATTTGTGTACATAGGCCATTTAAATCCTTAGTTGCTACATGACATTTTTTAACTCAAATCAATGATTTGACCTTTAATTTGGCCCCATCTGAAAACAACTAATGGGCTTGTTTTACTCCAACATTCATAAACAATGTAAAGAAACAATGCCAAAACACAGTTACAATGTATACGTTGATGTCAAGGATGGTTGGCCCTTGCAGGTGACTGCATTCTTATTCTTACCTAAGTATTCTATGCCTTAAGGTCCTGTCTATTAGTTCACTTTTCAATATGACCTAAGTCAACTTACTGAGAAACAGAAGCAGCGGCCCTCTGGGGTCTCGTCGTCCTGACTCCAAGCTAATCCCAGTGTTAAGTGTCTGGACATGGTCCACACCACCAGACTAGACGGGGCTAAAGGTCCAGCTACCAGAGTGTGACTGATCTCTCCCGCACAGCCCAGCCCAGACCCACTACCACCCCCTAAACAGCTGCAGCCAGCGACATGCTTGGACAGGGCCAGCAATGTGTTCCAGCCCCAATCAGCCCAGGGTTCAGCTCCAGTGAGCACTTGCCTCTAACCCCCCGCACCAGTCACACAACTGCTTTAACGCTGCTGCTTTATAAGGCTGTTTGGGTAGAGCACTATGCCCTCCTCCGCTGAGGACTGCCGCATTGTTTTCTCCTTCCTATTTAGAAAACACACATGCACTTACTCAGGAATGAAAAGATCTTCAAATCATACCTTTTGGTTGTTCTAGTCAATGCAAACTATGAGCCTATTTAGACTATAAATCAACTGTTGTGACAATTTGAATAACGTATATACAATGTCAATTCAGCAGTGAATCAGTCAGGAAAAATCAGCTTCCTTAGAAGGTGACATATGACATTTGAACCCACTTACACTATTTTAAAAAATGTTCCTCCGACACAAATCTTGCAACAAGTGTACTAGCACTCAAAAAGACCAAAACCCTGACATCCTTTGAACCCATTTGACATCTGACAGAAGCAAACTGTCAGATTTGAGACTCAAAATAGAACTCTTTTGCATATTCCTGAATCTCAGCAATGTTTTTATTGATGCATATATCCACAGAAAACGTTCTTGATGGATCCGAAAGGTCGTCCCTGTCCTTGTCTACCTGTTTGGGTGGCTGAGCTTGAATTTGCCAAAACACTCTGTACGCAGCCCATCTGCATTTATTGACCCGCTGGTTAACATTTAACAATATTGATGTAGCTTAAATGGTAATATACTCTTATAACCAAGCAAAGTCAAAACAGGAGGGCCCCCCCAGACTCCGGCTCCTCTATAGGCTCAATCCTAGGTTTTGACCCTAACAGAATTCTTCCTAGCCACTGTGCATCAATTTCCTGTTGCGGCTTGCCCTTTAATTTTTTTGGCTGGGTACCTGTATAATCACGTTGTGACAACTGCGGATATAAAACCCTTTATAAATGACATTTGATAGATGTTTTTGATTGAGAATACAAGATAATTTGATAAAAAAATAATACAACCAAAATGTAATTTCAAAAGTCAAACGTGAAGAGTGCTTGACATCCATTTTTGTTATTAAGGATATGCAGCCAAAAACCAAACATGCAGGATTAATTTTTGGACATTACATTGCTTTATCCAAATACTTCTAGTGGCCGGAAATATGTGAACGACTGTATGTATAAAACTGTTAACATTTCTAACTGGTTGAATCTATTCACAAATATCTTCAAATAAAATTGAGAATCTGTGCTTTAACCTCATAGTAATTGTTTTAATTCAAATCTAAACCTTTACAGTATAGAGCCAAAAGACAAAAAGTATGGTTTTCCCAATAATTATTATATTGCCTCTTCATAAGGGGCTGAAAGTAGTGATCTCACCAATTATCAACCAATTTCAAGGCTGGCTTCCTTGTTTAGCTAAGATTCTTTAGCCATTGGTAAATGTGCAGCTTCACTCCTTCTTGCCTGAGAAATGTATTTAAAATGTAAATCAATCTGGTTTTAGACCTTGGCATAGCACTGTTACTGAATCTACACTAGTTGTAAATCATGTAAATGCTTCTTAAAAAGACTTGTGCTGCATTGTTCATTAACTCGTCTAAGGCCTTTGATACTGTTGATCATGGTATCTTGTTGAAAAAATTGTCATCAATAGGCCTTAGCCCTGTGGCATGTTCTTGGTTCTTGGCATAACTATCTTAGCAACAGAACACAAACTATTGTGCTGGATGGAGTTAGGTCTGATAGTCTTGAAGTACACAGAGGTGTTCCTCAGGGATCCCTCTTAGGGCCTGTTCTTTTTACTATATACATTAATGCCATTGGTCATTCTGTAAATAGTTGTGCTTTTCGCCACTATGCAGACGACACTATTCTCTATGCTTGCGCTCTAACAGTCAATGCAGCTATGTCCAGTTTACAGTTTACATTTTAAAGATCTGCAGGAAACACTTAACGATTTAAAGCTTGTACTTAATACTAGTAAAACCAAATACATGTTTTTGAAATCCCATCAAAAGATCTCACCTGGCTTACATCTTCACTCTTTGGATGGTTCTATAATTGAATGGGTTCCTTCATACAAATACCTTGGAATCTGGATTGACAGCGACCTTTCATTTAAGAAGCATACAAATGAGCTTGTTAAGAAGCTTAAGTGTAAAATGGGTTTCTTCTATAGGAATAGATCTTGCTTTTCTTTGGCAAACAGAAAACAAATTCTTCAGTCAACATCCATGCCTGTGCTTGACGATGATGATACAATATACCAAAGTGCATTTGATTCTACTCTGAAGTTGCTTGATACAGTTTTTCATAGTGCCCTTCGTTTTATTACATCAGACAGTTATAATACTCATTACTGCATCCTTTACCTTAAAAGTGCATAGATCCCTTCGCTACTCTATTTTTGTAAATAAAGTCATACTTCACAGGCTTCCAGTATACATAACATTTCTGACACTAGATCCTCTGGTTACAATACAAGATCAAAGAGTTGGTTAGTGTTACAGACACCTTTTGTAACTACTCAGTTGGGTAGTTCTGCCTTTTCATATATAGCACCCCATGTGTGGAATAGTTTCGTTTGGGTGCCTTGATGTCTGTGTCTATTAGAAAAATGGTGTTAGATTTTTATAGTGAGAAATGTGTTTGTTTTACTTGATTGAGGTGGCTAATGTCAATATGTTTGTAAACTGCATGTATTAGGTATTTAATTGTTGTTTTATTCTTGGATTAATGTTCCCAGGGCACACTTGTAAATGAGACCTAGGTCTCAATGTGTCCCCCTGTTAAATAAAAGTTCAATTCAATAAATAAAAAAATACATAGGGCACTGTGAAACTTGTGTACAATCAGCTAAATGCTATTACCCAGGTCCTTTTTAGGCCCAGTCTTTTGCAATGGAATATCCTTAAACCCCACAAGAGCATGCAAATTAAAAATCATATTAACCAACATATTTAATTGAGTTATATCTGGACTATCCTCACAATGCTGTCTGTTTGGACACACACCAAGTAAGAGCACGAGAACTGATTACACATTTTTTTCATGTCCATATTAAAAAGTAGATATAGCATAAACCCTGTAAGTACAGTAAGTTTATGTACGTCATTGCAGTATTGCTGTTGTTTAACACAAGGTCACAGCCACTTTTGCCCAACATGAACATCAATTAGTAGTGTGGATTTCGAAAATAGTGGTCTAACAGTTAAATTTCATCACATAGTGACCTAACTACAAATGCATTAGTGCTGTCCCTGACAAAAATACACAAATTATTTAAGGGGAGCCATAAGATTATATTTTTCATAAATTAAGAGGAAGAGACCAAGATAAGTTGTTATCCACCAGATGTTTCCGTTGATGTCACAATGAACACACACATCACACATTTTGTGAGATGGCTAGAAGAAATCCGAAGAAACTGGGCAAGCTTATGATAGAAAATGCAGTGGAAGAGTCATCTGGCAACAAAGTACAAGAAATGTCCATCTTTAAGTGTCTGGCAAACACACTGCCTTTCAGCACAATAATGACCACAAACACTCTTGGAGCAGATGTCTACAGGTGGAACACAGTACTGGCCACCTCAGAGCCCCGACCTCAACATAATTGAAGCTTTGTGGGGTAACTTGGACAGAGAAAAGAACAGCTGCCAAAGTCAAAAGAGTTAGAGGAAATCTGGCAAGACGTTTGGAAGAATTTACCTCAGAACTACTTAAAAAGTACTTGACAGTCTACCAAAGCTAATAGTTTTTTTTTAACTTTTCATTCTATTAATGCTTCTATGTGTTTATTTATTTTAATTATTAAATAGTGCTTTTTAAACAAATAAACACTAACTGCTTAGATAAATAGCTTTAAGCAATTTTCTCAGATGGCTTAAGTTTTTTTAGCACAGTGCATGATATAAATTATAAACATAATTTATTCTATAATCTATAGTTGATTACAGCTCGATTCAAATACTCTACTGCTAGATCATCACAAATTCCTAGTCTAGAGAGACAAATTCAATTGTCACACAAAAGCAAACTTGTAGGATAGTAAACTCTACACCATCTTATTAAAGTCACATTTTAATTCATAGAACAGCTTTGTTTAATTGCTATGTGTTTATTTATATACTATTTCCCCTAAGGTTTTGCTAGTAGAGAGAGAGGTTTTAAAAACACTGAACCACTTTCTTTTTTACAAGTCAGGGCACATTTGTCATTTACCCACTGGATACCTAAAATGCATCCCAATTCAACAAACACAGCTAAACCCAAAACCTTCCTGCCAATCTGTGCCTAAAAAATAAAGTAAAAAAACTTCTAAGAAAAAAAAAACAGAAAAAGAAATCTTGACTTCCAGGAACAGGAAACACATGCTTTTGCCAGAGTAATCCCCTCTTGATTCACTGAAAACATCTATAAAACTCAAGGCGAAAAATTTACTGCTCTGTGAAGGCCAATGTTTTTGAGGGAATAAGAGTAGCTTTATAATGGCTACAGCATCTTGAAGGCAGAGACACCATTTTCCAACTGGTTAAAATTTGTGCACATCATTGAGATTTGGTAGGCAGTCAACACAGCTACTAACCAGAAGATAAACCTATAGCTAACCTATACACATCTCTGCAAAACAATGGCTTAAATAAGGAGGGTGAAATGTACTTCACTTCTCCAAATTTACATTTCACATTTGAAATATACATTTTCTTTGTAATCAGATGCTTGTTGGCTATATTTCCTTGTTTAAGACATTAGCATAGAGGAAACTGTAAACCAACCTAACAACTGGAAAGTACTTTAGCAAGTAAGCTAAACGGTTTCCTAGGAAAAACCTAGTCTATTCAGTGCGTATGCTAAAATTAACCACATTACTAACAGAGAATATGTTGTTGTTCAATAATGAATCCACAAAGCTGTGTAGCCACAATGTAATGTATGGCTACCATAGGTTAATTGTAGCCATACATAACCACAAAATCTATATATCTATATATATACACATATATATATATACACACATACACACATACACACATACATACATACATACATACATACATATATATATATATAGATATATAGATATATAGATATATAGATATATAGATATATAGATTTTGTATATATAAATATATAGATAAATAGATACATATATATAAATATCTATATAAGTCAAACAGGAAGGTTTTGAGTGAGGAACAGAAGCGTTCAATTTGCAGTGGTCTCTTAATTTTAACCCTTCTGTTCCTCACTCAAAACCTTCCTTTTCAACTTTTTTGGATAGTAAAGAAAAAGGTGCAGTGGTCTCTTAATTTTTTCCAGAGCTGTATATATACACACAATTGTGCTCATAAGTTTGCATACCCTGGCAGAAATTGTGAAATTTTGGCATTGACTTTGAAATTATGACTGATCATGCAAAACAAGAAACCAGACAAGCCTAGTTCAGCCGGCCTGCAATAGAAAGTGTTGCCACCTCAAGATTCAAACCCAGGTCACCCATGTGAAAGGCTGTGTCGTTAACCACTACACCACAGAGCTGTACATTTGCTGGGTGTCTTTGCTGAAGATGAACTTACATTTGCTGAAGATGAACTATTCCATGCCAGAAACAGTCGCAATATAACCGTATACAGTTTCAGTTAAGGCTTACTATAACGTAACTACTGTATGTTATGCCAGCAAATGTGTTTGTCTATCCTGATCCAAAACGCATGCACGGATGCGTACTTCGAAAATCCACCGGAAACAGTCGCAATATAACCGTAAACTGTTTTATTTCAGGCTTACTATAATGTAGATACTAAAGGTTTTAGCCAGCGAAGTTATCGTCTATACGGAATAATTCATAAACGGGTAGTCAGTCAGTCAGTCAGCCACTCATAAAGAGACTTTCGCTCTTCTTGGCCGGCTCCGCTTATGCGGTCTGGCAAAAACTTTCTTTTATTATCACATAGTTGTTTGGCTCCTTTTGAAATCATAATGATAACAGAAATCACCCAAATGGCCCTGATCAAAAGTTTACATACCCTTGAATGTTTGGCCTTGTTACAGACACACAAGGTGACACACACAGGTGAAAATGGCAATTAAAGATGAATTTCCCACACCTGTTGCTTTTTAAATTGCAATTAGTGTCTGTGTATAAATAGTCAATGAGTTTGTTCGCTCTCACATGGATGCACTGAGCAGGCTAGATACTGAGCCAGGCGGAGCAGAAAAGAACTGTCAAAAGACCTGCGTAATAAGGTAACAGAACTTTATAAAGATGGAAAAGGATATTAAAATATATCCAAAGCCTTGCAAATGCCAGTCAGTACTGTTCAATCTTGTGAAAATTGATGGCAAGATGAATGCAGCATGTTATCAGAAAATACTGGCAAACAATTTGCATTCTTCTGCATGAAAGCTGTGCATGGGACGCTCTTGGACTTTCCAGCACAACAATGACCCAAAGCACAAGGCCAAGTTAACCCTCCAGTGGTTACAGCAGAAAAAGGTGAAGGTTCTGGAGTGGCCATCACAGTCTCCTGACCTTAATATCATCGAGATCTCAAACATGCGGTTCATGCAAGACGACCAAAGACTTTGCATGACCTGGAGGCATTTTGCCAATACGAATGGGCAGCTATACCACCTGCAAGAATTAGGGGCCTCATAGACAACTATTACAAAAGACTGCGTGCTGTCATTGATGCTAAAGGGGGCAATACACAGTATTAAGAACTAAGGGTATGCAGACTTTTGAACAGGGGTCAGTTCATTTTTTTCTTTGTTGCCATGTTTTGTTTCATGATTATGGCATTCTGTTATGACCTAGAGTTGAATGTGAATCCCATAAGAAATAAAAGACAGGTTTTGCCTACTCAATCATGTTTTCTTTACAAATGGTACATATACAGCCCCGAAAAAAATTAAGAGACCACTGCACCTTTTTCTTTCCTTTCCAAAAAAGTTGAAAAGGAAGGTTTTGAGTGAGGAAAAGAAGGGTTAAAATTAAGAGACCACTGCAAATTGAACACTTCTGTTCCTCACTCAAAACATTCCTTTTCAACTTCTTTGGAAAGGAAAGAAAAAGGTGCATTGGTCTCTTAATTTTTTCCGGAACTGTATATGTTATATAGCATGCATATATACAAGTCCAAACATCTTAGCGAATCCCAGATTTAACTCTGTAGCACAACAAACTCTGTGTGCCCCTGGTGACAAACCCACTTACCGTAATTCCCCATTTATAAGCCGCACTGTGTATAAACCACACCATTAATTTTATAGCTTTGTGCGAATACAAACCCGAGTATTAACCGCACCCATATATAAACCGCATTTGCCCGGAGAATTGACCTTTTGTAAAACCCCTCCCCCAAACTACAATGTTATCTAAAGAAAACGTTATAGTTATTTGTGCTAACATGACCATTAATATGACTTACTCGCTACTACTACTGTACGTTAGGTAGATAGCTAGCTACCTCTAATATTAGCTTGTTATGTCGGGACGTCTGGGCACTCTTAGGCTTAACCTTTACAGGTGACTTTCTGCTGAAGTTTCTGCTGAAGGATGATGTTGACTGATAAAAAAGTAATAGCTACAGTATATAAAGCGAACTTACCCGGCAGTGCAAGAGAATGACTGGTCCACAAGGCTGTGCTGGTGGCATTTGAGTTCATGAGGTTTCTCATTCTTTGATTGAGATCTGTATGCTTGTTTCAATTAGTGTCCCCTTCCTTGTTTATCTGAATATTGTGAACCTATCCTTGCACTGCATACACCAATCCCTTGATTGCATATTGCAATGCCTCGATCTGGAGGACATCGTGGAGGTATTACTCCAAAAAGAATCACTTACACTGACCAGATATATGCTACTTTTCCCCTCCGTGCTTGGCTGTTTACAGTAGCTGCCGCTTACAGAGAAGCGCAGCTTGATGGGCGTAGCAACAGTAACAAAGATAGGCGGGGCTTTTGCGAAAGGTCAATTATGACTCGTACATACATTGTACATTAATATGAAAAATCTATCATAGGGCGCTAGCAAAATTAATTTGTTTTAGAAAAAATATGTTTTTGAAAACCCTGTAATGCCAATTGTATCATATTTGCTACAGTTTCTGAGACCTCTACGTCGTCAAGTAATCTGTGAAAATGTTTGCTGGTGGAAACGGTTTTAATAATGTAAACCTGTGTATTAGCCGCACCCATGTATTAACCGCTGTCGAAAATGTTTACAAAAATGTTGAAAATGTTCACAAAATCCATGTATAAGCTGCGGTTTATAAACGGGAAATTACGGTAACCCTCCCGTAATTACGTTTTTCTGTTTTTGTTTGAGCTAGAAGGTTGCATCATGTTTCCATGTTGAGTTAGCCAGTGATGGACATAAACAGAAAATTATCCTTGCATTTCTCATTGGACTAGTCCAGAGGGTCCCTCCTTGTTTGAGTTAGTTTACTTTTGTTTGGTGACTAATGATCACAACTCCTTCCGTAGAATCCTAGCGAGCATTAAACTCATTACAGGACCACAAACTCTTGAACTTTCACACAGTGATTAATCCATGGTACAAACTAAATCTAATGCAGCGATCCAAATGTAATATAGTTTAATAGGCTAACTCCTTGCTCCCGCTTTCTACCTGGGTCTCCATCACTTGATGAATTAAAACCTGACGGGGAGAATGAGATTGGAAAAAAAAAGAAATCAGCTAGTTGAAATACAGAGTATAGTAGTTTATTGTCTAAAGCAAAAAAAACTGGACATAGCCTGTTTGTTTTGTTTCTTTAGCCTAAACCACAGTGAAAGCCCAAGGGAGAGGGAGGATGGTGAATGGTCTATGACCAGGGGAATCCCCCACAGCACAGCCTTCTTAAATAGCCCTATAGGGCTAGAGGGTTTGAACTCTCCTCTACAGGGGAGTGACCAGGCTGATTGATAGCTTATTTCCCACTGGACGGGGGCTGAACTGCTACACGTGGAAACAAACAATGACAAAAAAGCCTCTCAAAACAATCTGGTTAATCCGTTGATTGAGGCCACCGCTAGGACGCTCTTACGTCAAGTCTAGAGTCCCCATGCTGGGCCATGCACTATGTGAATCGCCATCAATGTGTTCAGGCCAAAGGAATGTGCGTCCATGCTACTGCCATTCATTGGCTCTTCTGTTTTCATTCATGCTCTGCCCTTAAATCTATTGGCCCTGACAGGTACATTCAAACACAGCAAGGTTTCTTTTGCTATGGCCCAGCTGAGAGAGTGAGGCTCTGGTATTTATCTCTCTCCCCTTTTCCCCTCAGCTCCAGCTCTGGGGTGAGGTACAGCTAATAGTAGAAAAACTGGGAAACTTAGTCTTTAATGAACCATATAAGAATTTTCCTAGAAACATCAGCTGTTCCATGTATAGGTTTGTATACAGTCCCACTATTTGATTATTACATAAAGAAAAAATTGTCCCATATGACAATTGTGGTGCCTGACCAGCAAACACTGTTATATTACCACAACTGATATGAATACACTACTGTTGAAAGGTTTGGGGTCACATACAAATTTCCTTGTTTGCCATGAAAACATATACATAACATACAGTTGTGCTCAAAGGTTTGCAAACCCTTGGAGAATTGGTAATATATGTACCCATTTGTAAAGAAAATTGTTGATGTTGAGACTGTTGATGTTGAGACTGGTGTATTGAAGCTACTATTTGATGAAGCTGGCAGTTGAGGGCCTGTGAGGCGTCTGTTCCTCGAACTAGACACTAATGTATTTGTCCTCTTGCTCAGTTGTGCAATTGGGCCTCCCACTCCTCTTTCAGGCTCAAATTGTACTGTGTAATTGTTTTTGTTGAATTATTTTTTGTTTTGTTTTTTATGTTCACTGTGTAATTACTGTACACGTAATCTTGTCTACACAGCGCACAGCCTAAAAAGAGATCCAGGTCTCAGTCTGTTCTCCCTGTTAAAATAAAGCTTAAATAAGAAAATAAAAACATAGAAAGATAGGTAGATAAATATGCAATAAGTTTAGTAGCAATCATACCATACATACAAGTTTCCCTAATCTAAAGTATGCCTCAGCCAATTGGTAAATACCCTACATTTAGAAAGAATTTGGTACTATAATTAAATTTAAAATAACACCTGATATATATGATTCCACTTTAGGGCATTGCTTGCTTTTCCGTGTGCGGGCCGGGGATGGGGAATGTTGTGGATCACCATTTCATTGAGTTATTATTTTCGTGTGGTCACATAAGCCTATGCACCCAGCAGGATCAGTTATTCAGGAAAGCTTACTCCATGTTCTACCTACTTTCTGGTTATTAGGGTTCTTCAAAAGTCGTATGTAAGCTACCTGTGCATATTGTCCTCTTCCCATGTAATTCACACATGGGCCATTTGAAGAATGGAAAGAGACATCTATTTTACAAAACACCAAAATGTTTAACTACATTCAGAATTTGTCGAGTCAAGCATTCAATAACGGTTACAAGGCAGGGATTTTCTTTTTTTTTTTTAGATTGAGAGGTACACATTTGAATGTGTTGTTGAAAATGCAAAACCAAGACGTTAAAGGACTCAAAGTCTGTCATTGTGAACCTGAATGATTTTATATCATGGCTGTCAGTGAATAAAAAGAATCTTGGTCAGGCCAGAGGCAACTGTACTTTTGACGAATTGCTTGGTCTACATCACACATTACCTATTTTTTCCATACAAAGAGACAGCCTGTGGTGTTTCAATAAAATTAACTATATACAGAGTTTGCGCAAACATACAGATTAAAAACAATTACTCGACAGGGAGTCGGATATCAAGTTACCAAGAAAAAAGAACAGTTCAACACTTTCTGACATTGTGTTTGTGCAGCTGCCATTAATAGAAATGAAATCACTGCACAATTTTTTTGTCCTGTGATTAGCCTGCCATAGACAGCAATGTAAGATACAGTTTTGTAAGCTGGCAGTTACACTGCAATGTAAGCTGGCAGTTACACTGTGCAGGGAAGGGGTTAACTGGCTGACTAACACGGGTGTTAAGTCAATGAAGTTGACATTATCAAATATTTTGGTTTAGCCATAGGCAGCTGAGTTTCAGGATAGGATGGAGTGCATGGGCTGTCTACAGTGCACAAACCCTACTACTTTTTTCACCACACATTACATGAGATATAATAATATTGAAGGAAATATTAATATAATAATACTGAAGGAAAGCCATCTACAGACATACAGCAAATCCCCAGCGAAAAAAGGGTCAGACCTGATATATGGAGATCACATAGCCTATATTAGTTATTGCAAAGTCTGTAGTAGATTGCTAAAAGCAGATAAACATTTGGTTCTGAACTAGCACAGACCAGATTTTTTAGACAATTACAGTGGATATAAAAAGTCTACACACCCCTGTTAAAATGCCAGGTTTTTGTGATGTAAAAGAATGAGACAAAGATAAATCATGTCAGAACTTTTTCCACTTTTAATGTGCCCTATAATGTGAACAATTCAATTGAAAAACAAACTGAAATGAAAAACTGAAGTGAAAAATGAAAAATAAAAACCTTGCAATAACCTGGTTGCATAAGTGTGCACACCCCCTTATAACTGGGGATGTGGCTGTGTTCAGAATTAACCAATCACATTCAAACTCATGTTAAATAGAAGTCATTACACACCTGCCATCATTTGAAGTGACTCTGATTAATCACAAATAAAGTTCAGCTGTTCTAGTAGGATTTTCCTGACATTTTCTTAGTTGCATCTCAGAGCAAAAGCCATGGTCTGCAGAGAGCTTCCAAAGCATCAGAGGGATCTCATTGTTGAAAGACATCAGTCAGGAGAAGGGTAAAAAATAATTTCCAAAGTATTAGATATACCATGGAACACAGTGAAGACAGTCATCATCAAGTGGAGAAAATATGGCACAACAGAGACATTACCAAGAACTGGACGTCCCTCCAAAATTGATGAACAGACGAGAAGAAAACTGGTCAGGGAGGCTTCCAAGAGGCCTACAGCAACATTAAAGGAACTGCAGGAATTTCTGGCAAGCACTGGCTGTGTGCTACATGTGGCAACAATCTCCCGTATTCTTCATATGAATGGGCTATGGGGTAGGGTGGCAAGACGGCCTATTCTTACAAAGAAAAACATCCAAGCCCGGCTGAAGTTTGCAAAAACAAACATCAAGTCCCCCAAAAGCACGTGGGAAAATGTGTTATGGTCTGATGAAACCAATGTTGAAGTTTTTAGCCATAATTCCAAAAGGTATGTTTGGCGCAAAAACAACACTGCACATCACCCAAAGAACACCATACCCACAGTGAAGCATGGTGGTGGCAGCATCATGCTTTGGGGCTGTTTTTCTTCAA
>JACXGI010000014.1:157135-197645 GCA_016801175.1 Esox masquinongy
CAGGCGTCTGTTAGAAAGCTGAAGATGAAGAGGAAGTTCACCTTTCAGCACGACAACGACCCAAAGCACACATCCAAATCCACAAAAGCATGGCTTCACCAGAAGAAGATTAACGTTTTGGAATGGCCCAGCCAGAGCCCAGACCTGAATCCAATTGAACATCTGTGGGGTGATCTGAAGAGGGCTGTGCACAGGAGATTTCCTTGCAATCTGACAGATTTGGAGTGCTTTTGCAAACAAGAGTGGGCAAATATTACCACGTCAAGATGTGCCATGCTAAAAGACTCCTACCCAAAAAGACTGAGTGCTGTAATCAAATCAAAAGGTGTTTCAACAAAATATTAGTTTAAGGGTGTGCACACTTATGCAACCAGGTTATTGTGAGTTTTTTATTTTCCCCCTCATAGATTTCAGTTTGTTTTTCAATTGAATTGTATACGTTATAGGTCATATTAAAGGTGTAAAAAGTTCTGACATGATTTATCTTTGTCTCATTCTTTTACATCACAAGAACCTGGCATTTTAACAGGGGTGTGAGGAATTTATATCCACTGTATTTATTGGAATACCTATAGAACTATTTTAGAAAGCAGACCATATGATTATGAATATGAAATCAAAATGTTGAGAATCAGATGTCCCCCAAGCAAAAATACATCTGCAGCCCGCCTTGACGGTAGTGTATTGAGACTGAGGCAGGGAGATTGATCTCGATCACGGAGGTCAGTGAACCCTCAACCTTCGTGCCCATTAACCTGAGTGACATCAAAAGTGCCACAAGTTTGGAATAGAAGTAAAAAAAAAAAAAATGAGAATTTATTATTTACCTGGTAATTTGGATGGTGTAGAAAATAATCTGGGCATCCTGCTACAGCCATGTTATGTAGCGATTTATGAATCTATATTCTTGGCCTCTTCACATTCACAATTGATTAAACTTGATTGAAGAACCTGCAGGAGAAAAGATGAGGTTAATGAAAGTAAATTAACAAAAATGGTGCTAATGTGTTTGCTTTCAAAAATTTGTTGCATAAGCTCACCTTCGTTTTCAATTATTATAATATTTACAACAATAATGATTACAGACATTTCATCTTCACAACTTTTAGAGTGGACATTTATGAAACTAAAAGACTCCTGAAGGAAAAGGAAGTCTGAAATAAAGTGAAGACAAATATAGCACAGAGCACTTCTTAATCCACATAGTTCTACAGGTCAGAAAACAGTCAACACTAGCCTAAACAGTAAACAGCTTCAGTAACTCGCCGCTCAGCAGCTCACAGGTCTTTAAGCCTGATATACTGAAGAAACATCTCTCTTTTTTACAGAATGATGGTTGTTGTGAAACACTTGGTGCAGTTAGAGAATACTTGTCAGTCAGACAAACTATCTTTCTACAAACATCTACACAGATTATGCTTTTGGAAGCCATTCAGTAATTGCTTTGCTGATGCTTCTTGTGAGTGTAGACATGTAGCTGAAATAGCATTTGAATTGTGTGGTGTGTCAACCCTACAATGTCTTTCCTCTTGGCCAATCCCTGGGTCAGGACTGGAGTAAGACCAACAAATTGGACATTTGGTCTCGTTTGTTGAACCTCTTAAAGTGAGTATCCTATTAACCTCTCTTGGTAGCCTAATGCTACAAATACATTCCCCGAAGGATATACATGCAGGCTAAGGCCTCATACACTTTAAGTGAATGAGGGCCATGAAAATTATACAGCTTTATTCAACAAGTTTATTATTCATCAGGCTTTATCTAGCTCTATTTCATGATATTTTACCATGCGTTGATGGCTCACTGGCATTTAGGTTTTCCGTAGGCACACAGTAGTGATGGACAATTTCAGGGCACCTTGCACTTTCATAACGCACGTTTAAAAGGCAGAAGCCCTTTTTTCTGCTCTGCCATTATTACCCAAATGAAAACAGTGATTTTACAATAGTTCCTCCAAGCCTTTTTTTGTTTTCATCCACAGAATTCATGTATTTTCAGTTTTACAGCCAAACCTGATGATAACTTGTGCCAAAAATAGAACTGGTTGTTCATCAGTTACATTCAAAGCCTAATCAACTATCATTATTTCCGATTTGTTGAGAAAGCACAGCGTGAACAAATGTGTTCTACCCAAATTGGTCTTGTAAATAATGACCCACTCATTTATGTATCAACAATAAAGACTTTGGCACTTGAATCAATGGAACCGCAGAGTGGGCTCAGTTGTAGGCTTAATAAGTGTGTCCTCAACAATGTGTGCTGTGTGTCGCAGTTCCGGTCTGTGTGTGTGGCACCACAGAGTGCCACAGTGAATGTACATTGTTTAAGACAAGTACTCAGAATTCATGCTCACTAGAAGGGTGGTCTTGAGAACACAACGCACATTGATCACTTGCCCCTCAGCTATGAAACCAACAGTAAAGACTTGATCATCGAGGTCTGAAGGGAGAGCTACAACAGTTTTTGATGGGTCTGAACATTAGTGACAAAGTCAAATTCTAATGTTTTCATCACTCATGCCATTAAGGTGACTTGGCCAAAAAACATGTACCAATGTTAAGTCATTCCATTTCAGAATCAAAGTAATTCCATGAGAAGGGATTAGAATGGTCTTTGATTTGACTCCTTCCACTTGAACAGAAAAGTGAAGCAGGCTGACCTTAGCAGGGCAATTACCCCGAAAAGATAGATCAACTAGAAAGGCTGGGGATGTTAGAACAACCTGCCACAGGCACCTTACGCATCTGTACTAATTGCAGAGATTGCTGCTCAAGCTTGCATGAATGAAGAATGCAACTTCAAACAGACCCTTAACAGACATGTTAATAACAGCTAGGCCTGATTATTACAGCCGTGTGAGATCACAGAGGGAGAGCATGCTAACTTCTCATTAACTATTAAAGTAAGTTGTTCTCTTTCTACACTGGGCTGTTATTCAACAAAGCACTATTGAGGTTGGTGGGGCGGCCGGTACATCATTGGGGTAGAGCCGCCTGCCTTCCAGGTCCTACATAACAGGCAATGTCAGAGTGCGGCCAGAACCTTTAGTCTCCAGTAACACTTGCTACAGCATAGCAACTGGTATCGGAGCATCAAGTCTCGGACCAACTCCTGAACAGCTTCTATTCCTAGCCATACCACTGCTAAATAGTTCATCAATTGCTACCTGCACTATTAGCATTAATTCTATTCTGCACAAACTTACTATACCCACACAATCTAACATGTATACTAATGGAAAAAACAAATAAAACAATTTATTTTCACAATTATAGCAAAGATAAACTGTAAAATCTGTACACACACATACAAACATTGTATTACTAACCTTGTGGGGACCCCAGACATTATTCTCATTCCAAATAACAATAACAATTAAGCTTTTCCTCAAAACCAAAAAATTTACACAAATTGTCACAACAATAAATGTTTTCATTTTACTATCCTCACAAACATACACAACACACACGTGAGGACAAACAATAGGAAAACCCACAAATCCAAAATCTGTTTGCTATCCCCTTGCCATAAATTAACCTAACCTTAACCCCACTAACCTAAACTTCCTACCTAAACCTAACCTAGCCCTAAAACCTAACATGTAATGCCTAAACCTAAAAGTAACCCAAATTCTAACATTACAACCAATTGTCTCTAGTGTCATAAACACTTGTGG
Source organism: Esox masquinongy (assembly GCA_016801175.1). Taxonomy (NCBI): domain Eukaryota; kingdom Metazoa; phylum Chordata; class Actinopteri; order Esociformes; family Esocidae; genus Esox; species Esox masquinongy. The sequence goes on from JACXGI010000014.1 coordinate 160,812, forward strand.
GGATGATTTGATAGGTATTACTTTCTAAATGGTCCCCTCATGTATACACAGACCTCGATCACACATACACACGTCAGGAATTGACAAATTTTTCCCATTCAAAAATATAGTCAGATAACAATTATGTTGTAAGTATTGACTGCTGTGCTGAAAATGCGTTCAGACAGATCGCGTGTTGTACAGCATTATTGGGCACATTGCTAAATGTTGAAAATGGTTTAAGCAAATGATCAAGATAAAATAAAACACGCTTCATAAGGCTACAAAATAGTCCTATTTGTTTTCAAAGGTTAAGCTTATATAAATGATATCACTCTGTTTTATGTAGGGTATATGAATATGTAGCACTGTCTAGGCTACCTATCACTCTATATGGGGAGACTAGACAAAAAAGGAATAACCGGTTTCCCAATGTTCACATTCATAGATACAAATGTATAGTTTTTGGCCTCTGTAACAAGCTGGTAACCAATGTATGTTACTTCAGTGCTTTATATTGCGTTATTCCCACCAATTTACCACTCCATGTGCCCTGCACACACACCTCTTTCATGGAAAAATCAATGACGTTTGGACAAATCAATGGGATGTTCTCTCAATCTAGACCAACATTAATGCTCCCATTATTCATAGATAACATGATCCCACATATACTGACAATCATCGTAATGATCACCCTCACCACATCACATTCACACAGACCAGGAGCTGTTGTCGTCGTTACAGAGTTTTGCATTTTTTCTGTAATTGTTATTGTTTGAGTTACTATTTTCTATCTTTCATTGAGATTGCTCAAAAAAATTAAAGGAACACTTAAATCACACACTGGGACTATATTAAAGATCAAAATCTTTACTGTACATTGTGCAATTAAAATTACGTAACAACGGTCAATGGAAACTAAAATCACCAACTGATTTAGGGCTGGATTCAAATTCACTGAAAATCTAAGTAAACAATTGAAATTACAGGCTGTTCCAACTTGCATTAATTTCATCACAGCAACTCATATAGTGACTCAGTAGTGTCTATGGACCCCATGTGCCTGTATGCACTCCCGACAATGTCTGGGCGTGCTCCTGATGAGATGGCGGATGGTGTCCTGGGGGATCTCCTCCCAGACCTGGATCATCATTGAGCTCTTGGACAGTCTGTGGCGCTACTTGGCGGTGTCGGAAGGCAACGATACATAACGTCCCAGAGGTTCTCAATTGGATTCAGTTCTGTGGAACGGGAAGGCCAGTCAATGGCATTAATGCCTTCGTCATCCAGGAACTGCCTACACACTCTGGCCACATGAGGCTGGGCACTGTCCTGCACCAGGAGGAACCCAGTGCCCACTGCACCAGTGTAAGGTCTGATGGGTCTGAGGATTTCATCCCGGTACCTAACAGCAGTCAGGGTACCATTGGCTGGCACGTGGAGGTCTCTGCGACCCTCCAAGAATATGCCTCCCCAGACCATCACTGACCCACCGCCAAACCGGTTACGCAGGATGATGTTGCAAGCAGCATAACCTTCACCACGGTGTCTCCAGACACTTTCACGTGCTCAATGTGAACCAGCTCTCATCTGTGACAAGAACAGGACGCCAATGGCGGACTTGCCAATTCTGGAGCTGCACACAGTGCTGGGCTGTGAGCACAGGTCCCACTAGAGAATGTTGGGCCCTCATGCCATCCTCATGGAGTCTGACAGTTTGGTCAGAAACAAGTACACCAGTAGCCCACTGGAGGTCATTTTGTATGGCTCTGGCAGTGCTCCTCCTCGCACAAAGAAGCAGATACCAGTCCTGCTGCTGGGTTGATGCTCTTCTACGGCCATGTCCAGCTCTCCTTTTGTAACGGCCAGTCTCCTGGTATCTACTCCATGCTCTTGAGACTTTATTGGGAGACACAGCAAAACTCCTTGCGACAACACGTATGGATGTGCCATCCTAGAGGAGCTGGACTACCTGTGCAACCTAAATGGGCTGCATGTACTGCCTCATGTAACCAGTAGTGACAAGGACACTTGCAAAATGCAAAACTAGAGAAGAATCAATCAGGAAGGATAAGGAGAGAGCAATTGTCTGTGACCACCACCTGCAAAAACCATTCCCTTTTTGGGGGTTATCTTGTTGTTGCCTCTCCAGTGCATTATCACTTTCATTTGCACCAAAACAGGTGACATTGATTTACAATCGCTTATGCTTTCTAACTGGACAGATTGATATCCCTGAAGTTTAACTGATTTGGTGTTATACTGTGATGATTACATGCTCCCTTAATTTTTTTTGAGCAGTGTATAAATAGACACTTTTGTTTTTGCATTTTTGGAAAATTGTATGTTTTGTTAAAAAGAGTTCACTAACAGTGAAATACTCAAAAAAAATGTTCACTGTTTTTTTGACAACGGGTAAAGAAAGCATGTGAGTTTATTATGTATAGTAAAACAATGATGATAAAATAATGGTGTGAGGGTATAACAATCACTGTAATCTTAACATGATGAAAAAGGGTAGCCAACCACGGATTACAAAAAACAGTAACTGTAATCCTTTACGTTACCAACAAAAATATTGTAATAGGATTACAGATACTTTTGAAAAAAAAAATATTACTTTTGGATTACTTCAATTGAAAAAGAATAAGTGCGAGAAATAATTGACTGGTTGTATGTTTGAGTTTATTATTTAATGTTACAAAAACATCGTTATTTGAACCAAAATATGAATTGCGCGCCTCAGTTGTGCGTGTGATCATCATGCGAGCAACGATGGACGCGCATAACCAGTTTAGTGACGGAGGGAACGCTAGTTTAAATTTCTCCGGTTTTGGTTGGTTGGAAAGACTGGTAAAAACAGAGTATATCTTCGATAATATTAGCCGAGTCATATAAAATGTTCTCAGAACAATGATAGGCAATAGGCCTACCTGGTGTTACATCTTTTTCAAGTTTCAAGGTTCATTTGTCAAATGCATCGAACAACACAGCCAGGACGAGTTGCACAGAATAACTTTTACAGGAATTGTTTAATAGATTAGCCAACTATTTGTTAGATAGCTGTAACATGGCGCTGCCTTCAAGATAAAACATTATATGGAATTTACCACGACATTTGAGGAGAAAAGATGTGTTGGGAAGCACTCTGCCAAAGGATGATTATTTGCATTTAACGCGGCCACATCAACTCCGTCCATACAGGTAGGCCATGTGATTCTGCTTGCTTTGCATCTCTGAAAATTGTGTTCATTGGTTATCATTGGCTGCTGACGTCATTTACTTTAAGCTAAGAGTGCAGGTTTATAATTACAGTTTATTTCTTTCATTTGCCTTTTGAAAATCCATCACTGGTGGCCATAATAATCGCAGGTTACGTTCGGGCGGGTAAATCTTATTTCTATGCGGGTGTTCACGATTGCAAACGTGCATTCGCGTGCGGGGGGTTACTGCAACATATTGACAATGTTGGTTGTGGAGCAAATCATCAGACTACTGCAGATTTAGTTTATGCGCGAAACGCTACGAATATCTTAATTTTTATATACAACAATGTCAATACCCTTTTCGAGTAATTCCCATTTATTTTTCAACAATATTTTGAAGAACTTAAAAACATCAATAAAACACAAATAACAGAACAGGCTTAAGCGTCATTAGATTTTGGGTTATGTTCAGATAAAAAGTCAGATTCTGGAAGATCGAGGTTTATTGGATTAATTGGAATGACTGAATATCTGACAGACCTTTAGCGTGTAATGTACAGATGTAGCACAATCATATTGAAGTAAAAAGCAATGGTTTAGAAACCCATTTCCAAAGGCACTGTAGCCTACACAACCCATAAGGTAAAATGCGAATTCCGTTTTTGGCCAGCTATGTAAACTCCAACTTTGATCGATCCCGCAAAAGGTGTTCATTTGGTTCAAAGTAATCAGATTACGTTACTGAGTTTGAGTAATCAAAAAGTTAAAAATACTGATTACAAATGTGGACAGATACTTTTTAAATGTAATCAGTTATTTACAAATTAACCTACCCAACTCTGCCAACCAAACAGTTGCTAGACACTTACAGTAGGTCTGTGACATTATAATGGACCCAACTAAATACATTTCATTTGGATTAATTCCTTCTAGATTTCAACTAGGCATTGACAGTGATACTTTGGTGGAATGTTTTGCATTGCTTGGTCATTGTGATGCAATACAGTAACAAGTTAATGTGTGCTTATACTGTGAGGGGTGAGCTTTAATGTCCCGCAGTGATTAGCACCAGAGTAGAGGCAAAGGGCAGGCTTTGGAAAACCATGAGCCCTGGCTATTTAAAGTAAAGCCTAATTGAAACTGTTATATTTCCCAGAAGAGATCTCATCTTTCACATGCTTCTGAGTTTAAGGGCCAGGCTGGAAGATCGGTATTAGAGTCTTTAGCAACCACACTGATTGCTTAGTCAGTCAATGGCTAAGATTCCATTCAAGAAGGAATCTCTATTGGATTCCAAGCTTCTTAACTTAGAACAGATTTACAAATGGTGTGATCTTCCTTTTTTCCATTTATGTGGACCCAAAGAAGGAATGGAAACAATTCATTTGAAGGAGATTTTAACATGAAGTGACATTCATAGAAGTAAATGTGTGTTTGCAAGCTTGTTTACATAAAAAAGCTTAATTTTAATGTTTGGATAGACCAACAGAGCTCTACAGTGCAACAACTTCGATCGAATATTCGACATGCGCCATTACCAATTTCTACCCAGAAAACCAACACTCCCGTGGTTGTAGGGTTTCTGCTGTTTAAATTCATTTAAACAAGGTAATCACACAAACAACTACTGATATCAAAATGAACAGGGTAATTCAATGAGCCAATCGTAGCCTAGCTTTTTCAGAGCCTGGAACAACCTACATGGATTATAACAGAACTTTGTGAATTGATTATAAAGAGCATTCACTGGTTTCCATGGGAGGTGACAACATTGGGAAGGTCAAAGAACACACAAATGAAATTAGATTTTTTTTTTGACAAACTAGGCAAAAATAAATGTTAGCTACACGCCTGAAAACACCCATCTCCACTATTTGGGCAATAATTAAGAAATGTATGAATGAATCTTTGGGTCACCACGTTACCTCACAACATTTTTAGGTGGCAAACTCCACTTCCCATCCCCCACAACGGGTCAAGTGGTACCATAAATATGCCTCTCAAACCCTGTGCTCTGATTGGTTGCTGGAGAAATTACTAGGGGCCGGACACCTTGCAACTGTCCAGGTAGGTCATAGAGCAGCATGTTTCTCTATCCTGCACATCAACACCTAAACTCATTCACATCTCTGGACTTGTGGGATGGTGTGTGTGACCAATGTGTTTAACATGTGTAACATTTATGTAACTACTGTAAAGCTTGTTGTATCTTATGGTTGATGGTGGTCCACTGTAATTTGTATTTCATGGCAGACTCCAAGCGACTTTATCAAATCAACATTGATATGACATTGACATACCCCAGCTTCGTTTAGACATTATTGGCTTTAAAAGACAAACAACAATATCTGGAAAGTACCTCCCAGCTCACTGGCCTGACGGTCTATGTTGTGCTAGCGTGATTACTCAGTTGCCAGTAAGGACAACTGTGTCTTGTTGGATGACAGAAACACATTCTTAAAACGGAAAAGGATTCTTACCAGGCAAACATCACCAGAAAGTACATAATTTAAATTGTGTTATTTTCTATATGGATAGAAGCAGCAGTAGGCGACAAAATAATAATTCACATTTATTTTGAAATGCCTTTTTGCATCAGCCGTCAAAAAGAGCTTTTACAGATTCTGGGCTGCAAGTTCCCTTCTGGTTGTGTCAAGTGAACATAACTACACGTACAATCATGCCTAACCTTAACCCTAAGTTAACATTTACCATAAATGTTATTTGTAATGAGATGTTTTTCATTTTCAATCGATTTTGTTAAGGACCAGCATAATAGGAAAACAGTAAGGAGCTATATAAAAATGAGTCATTAAGGACCAGTAGCACTGGGGATGTTAATAGCGAACGTGATTGCACCAATTAATGTTCATACAGAAAGTAATCGCGGTTCACAAAGTAGTTGTATATGAACATAATTCCTGAGCGGTATGGTTGGCTGAGCAGGTGAATAAATACAGTATTCAAAGACCGGCACATTGCTCTGTTGTAGCTCTGTTGGTAGAAGCGCATTTGAAGGACCACAAATGAAAAATGTATTTGTTCAGATGTTATTTAACAATTGAAAGGGACTCAGAATACATCATTCTGTGTTTTGTCTTTATGAATATTGATATAAATGATTACATATTTTACAAAGAACAAATAAAAACTGAAAAAAAACTAAAACCCCATAAATTTGTTTATTTACCTTTATTTCAACAGGTATAATGAAAGAAATAATATAAGTGAAACTAAGACGAATTCAGAAAAAGCAGGTCTCATTCCCCAAAACAATGAAGACCTCTGTACCCAAAATATAGGTAAGGCATTTTTCTAGTTTAGGAAGAAAATGTTCTTAAATATTTTTGGTCAGATCAAATTAGTCATTTGAGCATAAAGATAATTATGCGATGACATCTTGGTAACTGTAGCCAAACTACTTTTTGGCCTGCCAAATAAGCTATCCTATCACCAGACAAATCAGTGGAGACGCACGTCATGATTTGTGTATGTATAAAACAGTGTAATGGGCATATCTGAGTGGTAAGCCGAACATAGCCATCTGAAACCAAGGCTGTGACATTTTTTAAAAAAGAACAGAGAATCAGTTTGCTTTTTACTTACCAAATTAACCTGTTGGTTACAATATTTTTTTTAAAGGTGGATTTCAGCCTTTGCATCAACTACAGTTGTATTTTTAGTAAGGGTGTGAAGACTTGATATCCACTGTACACTGAACGGACAATTTAAAGTACTGTCATCAGGAGTCAGACTCCGTTCTCTATCTCTTAAAACCAAGAGATAAATTGGGTAAATCGGGTGACTGCCTTGGCCAGTGAAGAAACTTTCAGTTCTTGGCCAGAAGACTCATTGGTAGCTCTGGCAGTGTGTTTGGGGTCATTGTCCTGCTTCATGATTAAGTACTGTTCAATGGGTTTAGAGGCATTGTGTTGTATCTGAGCACACAAGATCTGTGCACTTCAGAATTCATCCGGCTGCTGCTGTCAGTTACATCATCAACTAAGACATGTGAGTTAATAGCTTTATTATCCCCAATGGGAAATTGGGAAACATAATAATGACAATAAATTTAAAAAGATCACATGAGACAGTTTCAATAGCAGCCATACATACCCAAAACATAACATATTTATATTACAATATTTCACAGATTAGGTGGTATGCCAGTAACTTTTTTCTCTACACTTTCCTCATGCCATCACTCTGGTACATGTTAATCTTTGTCACACCTGTAGACTCAGTTTCAGGCCATTTCAAGTCATATTTTAAGGCTAACTAGTGTTTTTGCACCCTGAATCCAACCTTTGTAGTGTTCTGCAGAGGGCAGTCTTTGACAGGTCTACCTCCAAAGTGTTCAGAATCTGTCTGTTGTCTGACATTTCTTGATATGTATTGATATTTCTTCATTATGTTAAGCATGGTCATCCACTCTAGACCATTTCCTTGGTTTACCAGTGGGCTCAATCATGTTTGATCATTTCCACGCAAAGAGCGTGATTATTTAATATCATCATTAGCTTGAGAATGCTTGAATGTATGCACAAAGCCATGACAAAGCATATGCAAAGTCCTAAGTGCTATAATGGAACGGCCTGTTTTTTTTGCCTGAAAGAGATTTTGAAAAATATGTTTTCAGCATTAATAATTTAAATAATAGCTATGTGCTAAACCATTGATGAAATAGTATAATAAACTTAGATGATCAGAAATCAAATGATGGCTGATACTGCCGAAACAAACAATTAGGTGACCCCGAGATACTTGAACTCCTTCACTTGGGGTAACGCCTCATTCCCTAAACGCTAGGCTACCTGCTGCCTTATCTACTGTGGCTTCAGAAAGTAGTCTATTCAAATCCCTTTCACCTCCTCCACAATTTGTTCTGTTTAGACTGAATTTATAAATTAATTACACAATTGTTATGGTCTTCCCTAGACAGTAGGCTAAAGCTACAGTTCATGAATGCAATTGGGTTGTAGGCTAGGGTTTATGTGCCAATTCAAACCAACACCATAGTCTCTGAAATAGGTCTCACTACTCTTGAGCTCAAATTTCACTGGGAGTAGCCTTTTTTTAACTAAAACACTTTTTGCCGGACCGCGTAAGCAGAGCCGGCCAAGAAGAGCGAATGTCACAGACCGACTCTTGTTAAATAGCGTAGTGGTTAGAGAAGCGGACCTGCGAACTATAGGTCCCGAGTTCGTATCTCCTTGCAGGCGAAGCCAAGTAGGCATTATGAATTGTAGGCAAAAACTTCACTGGCAGCTTACGGTTATACTACGATTGTTTCTGGTGGATTTCCGAAGTACGCATCCGTGCATGCGTTTTGGGTCAGGATAGACAAACATATTTGCTGCCTACAACATACAGTAGTTACGTTAGCCTTAACTGAAACTGTATACGGTTATATTGCGACTGTTTCTGGCATGGCATCTTCAGTCTCGCTAGCAATTGCTCAATTTTTATGATTATTCCTAGGAAGTTAGTAGATACTAGTAAGCCTATTACTGGCTAATAATCTGTTAAAACGGCCAATGGCAAAAGCAATACAGTCCATAGACGCTGGTGGATGTAAACGTAATAAGAAACGTAAGTCAGTTTAACACAATCCTCAAAGGAGTCTAGCAACTGCTGAAACATGTAATGCCGTGGCGTAGTGGTTAAGGGCAGTGCCTCATGTGGAAGACCTAAGTTCGAATCTATAGAGAGTAACATCATTTATTTATTTCTAGTGGATTCTCTCGTCTTTTCACTTGACGAAAAAGTTAGTTATCGTCACCTTTATTGATGGTTATTGTATTAATGCCATTCACAAATTAAAGAAAAAAGTACGTTGTTATGCCATGAAATGAAATAGCGTTGGCAGACTCGCTAGCAATTGCTCAATTCTTATGACTATTCCAGTAAGTATTAGATACCGGTAAAGCCTATTACTGGCTAACACGCTGTTAAAACGGCGGAGGTTAACTTAGTAAGAAACGTTAGTCAGTTTAACTGTATCAATGTCATTCACGAATGGCCAATTAACTGTTAAAACGGCCAGTGGCAAAAGAGGTTTTGTTCAAGATAAACACAAGAGGCTATACTGACAGTTGCTAAAAGTATAGCTCTGTGGTGTAGTGGTTAATGACACTGCCTTTTACGTGGGCGACCCGGGTTCGAATCTCGAGAGGGCAACTCTTTTTATTCCGGCTGAACTAGGCTTGCCTGGTTTCTTGTTTTTTTTTTTTTTTAAATATGTGAGTAAATTCAATGGTAAAATATTATCTTCAACAAGAATTGAAACTACAGAAGAAAACACATTCTTTTGAATATCATACCAAATAAAATGTGGAAAACTCTAAATATTAAACTTTTAACCTCATCTTTCTGGGCCAAGAAAAACAGATATCTAGAAATGTTTTCTGGCTCGGGCTGCCAAATATCACCCAAAGTTGGAAGGTTGAATCCCCTCCTCTCCTCACAGTACCTATCTGCAGTGCATTCATAGAATATAAATTCCCTGCTCTTCCTCTCCTCACATTAGCTAGCTGCAGACCATTCACAGACTATAAATTCCGCACCCTTCCAATTCAGGGCACACATCAAAATAGTTGGGTTATTTATAGTTCTGGGCATCCAGAACCATAACAGCAATCTGTGCAGTGGACTTAGACACGAGTCAGTCTAGAAACCCTAAGATAAAGTTTGGTTTGGGTCCAAGTATTATAGTTGAAATGCTTATTAATTAAACACACTGAAAGAAAGATATAAAGTAGGTGGAACATAAACAAGGTGGAATATAGTAATTTGGTAAAGCAAGTCTTGATTAATATTGAATCTTAGCTTATGTTTCACAGTACTGGTGCATACATACTTTCTATACAGTCTTCCTAGCTCCAAAAGTATTGGCACAATGGTCTTGCCAGGCATTTCTGGTTAGAGAGCTTTGCACAAACATAAAAGAGCTATGTGTAGTCAATGTGTAGTCCTGACTATAGGCTTTGCATTTCCCTCTGTCAACAAGAGGAACAAAGGGGTGTTAATGAAAGTGAAAGAAGAAATTATGAGGCTGAAAAATCTCAATACTAAGGAAGCATTTGTAAGCTCAGCAATCTCAAACAGTCTGGTAGGCCATCGAAAACCTATACAATGGATGACTCAAAAAAGATCCTCATCATAAAAACAACTATTCGACATATCTAGAACACCATCCAGGAGGTAGGCATGTCAGCCACTACCATCCACAGAACACACTTCAACCACAGCATTACAGAGACTACACTGAAAGATACAAACCACTAGTTAAACTTATGAAACAATGTCCAGGTTACAGTTTGCACTCAAAAAAAGCACATAAGAAAATGAACTGCGAACCGATTAGATAAAGACTAAACGTACCAGATTGATAGCAAGTCGAAAATGTTGATGATGAGATCCCCAAACTCTTCTCAATTTTACTTTGAGAAATGTTATTCTTAAATTGGTGCAATATTTGCCCATGCAGTCTTTCACAGAGTGGTGAACCCATCACCATCCTCACTTCTGACAGACCCATCCTCACTGGAATGATCTTTTAATACCCAATCATGTCACTAACCTGTTGCCAATTGACCTAATTAGTTGTGTGATATTCCACTAGGTTAAATTTTTTAGCATTACACAACTTTTTCAGTCTTTCGTTGCCTCGTGTTGCTGGCATCAAATTAAGTGTGCATATAATTTTCAAGAAACAATAAAATGTCTCTGTTTCAGCATTTGATATGTTGTCTTAGTACTATTTTCTGTTAAATATAGGGTTTTAATGATTTTCACATCTTTGCATTCTGTTTCTATATTTTGGAAATGTGGTTGTACACTACCGTTCAAAAGTCTGGGGTCACTTAGAAATGTCCTTGTTTTTGAAAGAAAAGCAATTTTTTTTCTCCATAAAAATAACATCTAATTAATCAGAAATACAGTGTAGACATTGTTAATATTGTAAATGACTACTGCAGCTGGAAACAGCTGATCTTTCAAGGAATATGTACACAGGCAGAGGCAAATTTTAGCAACCGTCACTCCTGTGTTGCAATGGCATGTTGTGTTTGCTATCCCAAGTTTAGCATTATAAAGGCTAATTGATCATTAGAAAATAATTTTGCAATTATGTTGGCACAGCTGAAAACTGTTGTGCAGACTAAAGAAGCAATAAAACTAAAGTGGGAGAGTTGTACAGAGTAAAAGGGATCTTGAAGAAGGAAGGCTATCACTCCATTTTGCAATGCCATGCCATTGCCTGTGGAGGGTACTTAATTGGAGACAATTTCCTCCTGCAACAGAACAATGACCGAACAATGACCGTTTGGAGTTCCAAACGATGCATGAACTACAATATTTAGGGAAGAAGCAGTCAGCAGCTATTCTGTCTACAGGGGAGTGGCCAGCACAGTCACCAGATATCAACACTGTTGAGCTGTTTTAGGAGCAGCTCTACCGTATGGTACGTAAGTGCCCATCAAGCCAATCCAACTTCTGGGAGGTGCTTCAGGAACCATGGGGTTAAATCTCTTCAGATTACCTCAACAAATTGATAACTAGAATGCCAAAGGTTTGCAAGGCTGTAATTGCTGCAAATGGAGGACTCTTTGACAAAAGCAAAGTTTGAAAGACACTTGGTTCAATTAAAATAATTATTTTAACCTTGTCATTGACTGTATTTCCATTTCAAACTCATTTCATGTATGTTTTCATGGAATATAAAGACATTTCTAAATGAAACCAAACTTTTTAACGGTAGCGTACCTTCAATCTCCATTGAGTGAGGTAGATCAGCTTTTAGTTTTTCAGCACTTCACATTTGGAATAAATTCCAAGATCATTTTAAACTGAATGAATTGGTGCCTGTAGGGCAATTCAATGGGATGACAGGAATATTTCCATGAAGAATGTGTTTGTGTCTAATGAACTGAGTGCTCAGGTATGCTCCTCATACTGTCTTTTGTTTGCAACTTGTGTCAACACAGGGCTCATCCACAAAAGAGACTCTGGTCTGAGCATGATCTCCCCTGCTAAAAAAAAGGTTCAATGAAAAAATAAACAATTGGGTTTAGCCTTAGGGCTGAAAGGGATGGGCTGGTGCTGAGCAGAAGCAGAGGGATTGGGACTTGGGCAACTAATAAGTAAATAAAAGGCATATTAATGGTCAGCTCCAATCTTATAGAGATTCCCAAACAAGACATCATCCCTACCTACTGATTCAGAATTGGTCCATCCCTACCTACTGAACACAAAATTGGACAGAAACCTCTACGTTGTCTCTTCACTGGGCATGAGACATTGAACTACAGGGTCATTCTTTTTGATTACATTCTAACTTTGAATGCACTGTTTGAAAAACATGTTTTGTATATACAGTGGGTTGAAAAAGTATTGACAACATTAAGATATACAAAAATTAAAAGATTCTTTATATCCTTTGTCTGCGCATTTGGACTGCCCTGATAAATTCCAAACATTTTTTTACAGGCTTTCAAGTCCACAGAGCGGGATTGCCATTGCAAAATACGTATTTTGTAGCCAATTACATAAAAATGTTTGCAGATTCTGATGTGAACTAGGGTTATTGCCTTGCTAGTGGATTTGCAGGCAAGTGTCTGGATCCAGGCAGAGGAAACCAGGATTTTGGATAAGTTTTCCAGGTACTGGATGAAATAAAGAGTGGAAGATACAAAGCTAGATGGTTTACAGTGCACAAACTCTGTCCACATTAAGCAGTTTAGTCTGCATAAGCTTTGTGTGGATATGGAAACTTTCTGAGATGGTTTATTTCAGCTAATGAAACATGATACCAGAACTTTGGGATTCATTCATACAGTTGCTCCAAAAAGTGTTCAGACCCCTTCACTTTCTTCATATTTTGGTGGGTAATAGATTTAATTCATAATTGAATACCTATTTTTTGCCAACAATCTACACAAAATGTCCCATAACTTTGTTTAAAGGCACTTTAACATTTCATCAAGTTTACAGACACTTCACCCTTTTTGGGGGGTTTTGTGTTTCAAATTAACATTGCCATCTTCGGCATTATTGACTTTATTTTATCAGTGGATGGTTCAGATGGTGGTCACACCTCAGTAAATTTGCTTGTTGCTGTTGATTCTTTATTAATTGGCAGCTTCATTATTTCAGGGCAGCAGCGTAAAAAGGCTATAAGAGACAGCCTGATGTCATCATGGAGGGCTGAATAGCAGCAGTCTCTGAGAAAAGCTTTGGGAGACATGGACAATCACTAATTGGATGAGGATTTCATTGGACCGGCTGGGAGAAATGGCCTTATGCAATGTGCATAATGAATGGCTTGGACGGGAAAGCTGTTATGCTTGTACACAATCCCGCTTCCAGGGTGGGCTATGGCTAGGCTATTTTAGTTTTTATTCAACTAAGAATACAAGCTCGTATATATCCGAAATGCTATTTGAAAAGTTAAAATTAGATCAAGTAGGAGAAAAAATAGAATGATTGAGGCTTACAGTATGTACGATGGATCATTTATTAAGGAGACTGATCATATAGACATGGAAATTTAGGCTATAATAATGAAAAGAATAGCCTACATTGAGTAATGTCCTAAACATGTCACAAAATATGTACAACTTAAGCTTCATGAGGCAAAATGATATAAAGTACTTAAGCTACAGTACTTATGCGCTCAGGAATGTTTAAAATAAAAAAAACACACAGAAAATAAGGTTAATTTTAGCAGAAACACTGCCATCCCCTTTGAATTACTGAATGACCTTTCTGCAAGTTATTATCACTAACAAATGTGGTGATGAACCAGAGCTAGCATAGCTTGGGCACATTGTTTTCCTTCCATTGTTTTCCTGGTACCAAACCAGGTAAAATTCCAGACTCTATGACGTGAGTAATCTATTAAAAAACATTTTTTAAATGCAAATTCATACCACTGTTTTTTTAAGATGATTTTGAGAAGACTATTTTAAGAAGGATTTTTAAGAACTGAAAAACTGTCAGGGAATGAAACCCTGTAAAATGTAATCAATTTTGTAATTGTACAAGATACACTAACAGTGTTTCCTAAAAACATACACAGAAAGGAACAAAAATGGACCATAAAATGTAAAGAATTGCTCAAAGCTTGAATTTTGTAGATTTTCATTGTGATTCTACTCAATGCAGCCGTAGGGCTAATCAATGAATTCATGTCAGCTATTGTATTTATTTATTAATTCCAGTCAATAATATGAATTGGTGGCTTAGGATGGTCCAGCGGACTGCTGGAGCATGGGTTCAAATCCTGTCAAAGTAGCCAAGTCAGCTTTCCCTGTTAACAAGTGAGTCATTAAGACAATTCCGGAGTGTTAAGACGTTGTGTCATAGTCCCCAGTTTGACAGATTTATTGTCCTATTCATTCCAAAGTTGCACCAGAGATAATGACTTTTTTCCCCACAAAAACATCTTGGAACCCCTACCAATACAGGCTTCTTTAAGACTTCACAACAAAGAATCCAGCTAAAATTTGTGGCTGAGTTAGATTTTCTGGAGCATTGCCATTGTTCTATAGCCCTCTCCCATTCTGCACACTCACACCAGCAGGAGTGTTCAGTTACCTTCATTAGAAAATACAGCATTCCTGCTTCTCAGGTTTCAGGCTGATTTGGACCATATCCAGACATTGAGAAATTGAATCCAATGTGCCGTGGTAAGACAATGGTTACATCATTCTGCGTTCTGGGTCATCACCAGAGGATGATGCTAAGAGTAGAATATACTGGTCCATGGTTATATATTAAGATGCCCTTCTGTAAAGCAATTACAGTCTACTTTAGCAACCAGAATGTCATTACTCAGCTGAACACAATTAACTGTATCCACACAAAATAATAATTGAATTGAAAGGCTAAGTGACCCTATTAAACCAAGGCTGCCTGCAGAGCTTTATCATCATGTAACTTAGTTGCTAAAGGCATTACAACTTTTCTTCCATAAGCTTTGTTGTTTATTGTGAGTGGTTGTATGTTTTTCTTTTTTTAAACAACCTACCTATGTAAGAACAAGAAACCAGGCAAGCCTAGTTCAGCCAGCCCGCAATAAAAAGTGTTACCCTCACGACATTCGAACCCGGGTCGCCAAAGTGAAAGGGATTGTCGTTAACCACTACACCACGGAGCTATACATTTGGCAGCTGTCAGTATAGCCTCTTGTGTTTATCTTGAACAAATCCTCTTTTGCCACTGGCCGTTTTAATAGTTAATTGGCCATTTGTGAATTACATTGATACAGTTAAACTGACTAACGTTTCTTACTAAGTTAACCTCCGCCGTTTTAACAGCGTATTAGCCAGTAATAGGCTTTACCGGTATCTATTAACTTACTGGAATAGTCATAAGAATTGAGCAATTGCTAGCGAGTCTGCCAACGTTATTTCATTTCATGGCATAAGAACCTATTTTTTTCTTTCATGGCAAAACAACATACTTTTTTCTTTCATTCGTGAATGACATTAATACAATAACCATCAATAAAGGTGATCATAACTAACCTTTTCTTTAAGTGAAAAGACAAGAGAATCGTGGAATCTACCAGAAATAATAAATAAATGACGTTGCACTCAATAGATTCGAACTTAGGGCTTCCACATGAGAGGCACTGTCCTTAACCACTACGCCACAGTATTACACGTTTCAGCAGTCGCTAGACTCCTTTGAGGATTGTGTTAAACTGACTAACGTTTCTTATTACGTTTCCGTCCACCATAGCGTCTATGGACTGTATTGCTTTTGCCACTGGCCGTTTTAACAGCTTATTAGCCAGTAATAGGCTTACTAGTATCTACTAACTTCCTAGGAATAATCATAAGAATTGAGCAATTGCTAGCGAGACTGAAGATGCCATGCCAGAAACAGTCGCAATATAACCGTATACAGTTTCACTTATGCCTAACGTAACTACTGTATGTTGTAGGCAGCAAATATGTTTGCCTATCCTGACCCAAAACGCATGCACGGCTGCGTACTTCGGAAATCCACCAGAAACAATCGTAATATAACCGTAAACTGCCAGCGAAGTTTTCGTCTATATGGAACAATGCATAACGCGTACTTGGCTTCGCCTGCGAGGAGATACGAACTCAGGACCTATAGTGCGCAGGTCCGCTTCTCTAACCACTACGCTATTTAACAAGGTATACTCAGTCCGTCAGTCAGTCAGTCACTCACTCACTCAGTAAGAGACATTCGCTCTTCTTGGCCGGCACCGCTTACGCGGTCCGGCAAAAAGACTAGATTCTAGCTTATGTGCCAGCAAAAAAACAAAAATGTAGACTTTCTAGCTGCAATGAGATAAGAAAGAAAAAGGCGCTTTTATATTTAATCTAACTGTTTTAAAAGAGCACCTATCACCACACCCACAGGCTCAAACAAACCAAGCTTCCAATTAATTTCAAGAACTGATTAGAATATAGGAGTCAACATCCCCTGCGCTGTGCTCATAACTAATCAGAAAAATAGGACTTTCTTTGGCAAAAATAGGATATTGACTAGGCCTAACCTCTGACTCAGCATCCCATCCTTCAATATTAGCACTGTATAGTGAGTGTTGAATGATTCCAAAAAGACACTGGGACGAATGGAATGCTGCTTTAGGGCCTAAGTGAGTGAGAGAGACAGATCACCATGACAGGGAACCACACTTTTTATTTCTAATTTAAGTAAGTGAAATGTACAGTATTGATAAAAATTTGGGGTCACTTAGAAATGTCCTTGTTTTCCATGAAAACATGCATGAAATGAGTTTGAACAGAATATATATCATAATGAATAGGGAGTATAGTCATTGGTTAGAAATCATTTTTAATTGAAATAATAATTGTCCTTCAAACTTTGCTTTTGTCAAAGAATCCTCCATTTGCAGCAATTACAGCCTTGCAGACCTTTTGGCATTCTAGTTGTGAATTTGTAGAGGTAATCTGAAGAGATATCAACCCATGCTTTGTGAAGCACCTCAAACAAGTTGGATTGGCTTGATGGGCACTTATGTACCATAAGGTCAAGCTGCTCTCACAACAGCTCAATAGGGTTGAGATCCGGTGACTGTGCTGGCCACTCCATTGTAGACAGAATACCAGCTGACTGCTTCTTCCCTAAACAGATTTGCAAAGTTTGGAGCTGTGCTTTGAGTCACTGTCCTGTTGTAAGAAGAAATTGGCTCCAGTCAAGTGTGGAGCATAGGGTATGGCGTTGCAAAATGGAGGGAAAAGAAGGGAACTTCTTCAAGTTCCCTTTCACCCTGTACAAATCTCCCACATTACCACCACCAAGGCACCCCCAGACCATCATATTGCCTCCACCATGTTGGACAAATGCACTCAAGCACTCCTCCAGCATATTTTCATTTGGTCTGCAGCTGAAAAATTTATTTTTTTTGTGATCCAAACACCTGAAAATTGAAACACTTAATAACACTTTTTTTTCAGTCTTCCTCTGTCCAGTGTCTACATTCTTTTGCCCATCTTAATCTTTTCTTTTTATTGGCCAGTCTGAGATATGTCTTTTTCTTTGCAACTCTGCCAAGAAGGCCAACATTCCGGAGTCGCCTCTTCACTGTTGACGTTGAGCCTGTTGATTTGCAGGGAGTATATCATGAAGCTGCCAGTTGAGGACCTATGAGGTGTCTGTTTCCCAAACTAGACATTCTAATGTATTTGTCCTCGTGCTCAGTTGTGCACTGGGGTCTCCCACTCCTCTTTCTATTCTGGTTAGAGACAGTTTGAGCTGTTCTGTGAAGGAAGTAGTACACAGCGCTGTATAAGATCTTCAGTTTCTTGGCAATTTCTTGCATGGAATAGCCTTTATTTCTCAGAACATGAATAGACTGAGGAGTTTCAGAAGAAAGTTCTTTGTGTCTGGCCATTTTTAGCCTGTAATCGGGCCCACAACTGCGGATACTCTAGTCTAAAGCCAGTATTATTGCTTCTTTAATCAGCACAACAGTTTGCAGCTGTGCTAACATAATTGCAAAAGGGTTTTCTAATGATCAATTACCCTTTTAAAATGATAAACTTGGATTAGCAAACATAACGTGCATTGGAACACAGGACTGATGGTTGCTGATAATGAGCCTCTGTACGCCTACATAGATATTCCAAAACAAATCTGCCGTTTCCAGCTACAATAGGCATTTACAACATTAACAATGTCTCCACAGTGTTTCTGATCAATTTGATGTTATTTTAATGGACGAAAAAAAAACTTTCCTTTTCTTCCAAAAACAAGGACATTTCTAAGTGACCCCAAACATTTGAACGGTAGAGTATATTTCTGCAGGGTCCCCCCAGATCTAATTGCATTGGTAACACATTAGCTACTAACAGCAATAAGGCACCTCTAAAGCCTTCAGTATTTGGCCAGCATACCACAGCTAATAATGGTACCCAGGCATGCCGCATTGCATTGTGCCTATGAAAAGCCCTTTGCCATTGTATTTTGCCCATATACCACAACCCCTCATGCCTTATCTATTGAGTATATTGTTCTAACAAATTACATTTCGTAGATGAGCTGTACACTGCTGGGTAATTCTGCTGAATCAGTGTAATGTCCAACAAATCAATTGTTGCATATGAATACAACCAAATATCTGCAGCATAACACTGGATAATTTGCATCCTGTTAGATTTTAAGTAGTACCATAAATAACGTAGGAAATAGCTATCCTTTTGTAATCTAAACTTGCTCCCTTTTAAGACGGGTTGTAAAAGCCAAACACCTCTATCCATGGTTCAGTAGTTGCCTGGGAAAACGCCTCTCCCCACCCCCAAGTAAATGCAGCAATGGGATAGGGCTGACCGGACCGGTGAAAAGCAACAATCGAGTTTATCGTCACAGTAGAAGGGACTATGAGAGGGTAGTGAGGTTGCAATGGGAATTAGGGCTTCACAAGGAGGGGCTGCGCCTGCCAGATAGTTGGATATAGCAAGCAACTACAGTTACGCAATATTTGTAAACAAGCCAGTACAGTAAACGGGCAGAAAGTTATTTATATATTTATGCCTATCTGGATTGGTAATAGACCAAACTCAGCTCCAGTTGTCCCACAAGGTATCGAACATGCTTTAACGCACCGCGTCCCGAAATGCGCGTAGCTAGCTTATCTTATCTGCATGCAGTCATGAACGCCCCGAAAAGCCTGTCTTTATGGTTATTCAGTCACAATGTCAAATTTCACAATGATAGCCCACAGTGTCAATCTCTTTTAAATGACACATTACAACGCGTTGCTAAACAATTTAGATTGGTTGTGTACTCCACACCCGTCATACTTCTGTGAACGACAGAACCTTCCACATGTACGGTTGGCCACCACGCGCGCAGTGTGTTCCATTCTCACTAGCTACTAACTTAGTTTACCTCCAGACGCTAACTAGCTACACTAAAATTTGCATGCTGTGTTCAGTAAAGTCAAGAAAGATACAGCTAAACAATTACAACATCAACCAGTTTACAGAAGTGTCCCCTAATCCTGTAATATTACACTCACCTTATAGCCAGGTGGAAATTCAAACAAGAGCAATCAAAAGGGGTCGCACAATTAGGGCGAGACCCTTGTCTTCACAATAGTAGCTAGCTAGCGCAACAGCGTTGTTTTTCTTGTTCAGAATGCTCCAGTGGTCAACATTCCGGATGAGTGCAAGTAGCGAGCACAGTTCATCTCTCAGCTGACTCCTCAACACAAACGAAACTCCTCCCTTTCGACTAACTCCGCCCATATCGCCTCATGTCTCATAGCTCTGAGTAAAGAAATATTCAGAAGCTGATCACACACACACACACTCAATCACGGGGAAGGGTGGGGGGGGGGGTATTCGCAGAAGTCCTGCAGCAATAACTCACTGCTGCAAAAATAGACACTTCTCCACACACTATACCACACATCTCCCATTAGTTAAAGCTCCCATGCTCTTTCCCATGTAAATAGGACATGGTCTCAAGCCACAACCTGGTATGTCTGTGTGTGTGCACATGCGTGAGTTATGTATACTACCGTTCAAAAGTTTGGGGTCACTCAGAAATTACCTTGTTTTCGAAAGAAAAGCAATTTATTTGTCCATTAAAATAACATTACATTGATCAGAAATACGGTGTAGATATTGTTGTTGAAAATGTTGTAAACCACTGTTGTAGCTGGAAACCGCTGATTTTTCATGGATTATCTAACATATGTGTACAGAGGCCCATTATCAGCAAAAATAAGTTCTGTGTTCCAATGGCACGTTGTGTTTGCTAATACAAGTTTACATTTACAAGGCTAAATGATCATTAGAAACCTCTTTTGCAAAATTGTTTGCACAGCTGCAAACCATTGTGCAGATTAAAGAAGCAAAACACTGGCATTCTTTAGACAAGTTGATTATTGGGGGATCAGCAATTGTTGGTTTGATTACATGCTAAAAATAGCCAGAAGCAAAGAGCTTCTGAAACTCATCAGTCTATTCTTGTTCTGAGAAATGAAGGCTATTTCATGCCTAGAAAATGAAGCTCTCATACAACACTGTGTATTACTCTCTTCACAGAACTGCGCATACTGGCTCTACCTAGAACAGAGAGAGGAGTGGGAGGCCCCGGTACACAACTGAGCAAGAGGACAAATACATTAGAATGTCTAGTTTGAGAAATAGACGCCTCACAAGTCCTCAACTGGCAGCTTTGTTAAGTACCCGCAAAACACCAGTCTCAATGTCAACAGTGAAAAGGCGACTCTGGGATGCTGGCCTCCTACAGTAGGCTGAGTTGCAAAGAGGAAGCCATACTGTATCTCAGACTGGCCAATTAAAAAGTAAAGATTAAGATGGGCCAAAGACCACAGACACTGGACTGAGAAAGATCAGAAAAAAATTGTTATGGATTGATAAATCTAAGTTTGAGCTGTTCGGATCACAAAAAAGAGAGGGATAGGCAGACCAAATGAAAAGATGCTGGAGGAGTGCTTGAAAACATCTGTCAAACATAGGGAAAGGCAATGTGATGGTCTGGGGTACTTTGGTGGTGGTAAAGTGGGAGATTTGTACAGGGCAAAAGGGATCTTAAAGAAGGAAGGCTATCACTCCATTTTGCAACACCATGCCATAGCCTGTGGGCGGTGCTTGATTGGAGCCAATTTCCTCCAACAACAGGACAATGACCCAAAGCACAGCTCCAAACTATGCACAAACTATTGGGGGAAGAATCAGTCAGCTGGTATTCTGTCTATAATGGAGTGGCCTGCACAGTTACTGGATCCCAACCCTATTGAGCTGTTGTGGGAGCAGCTTGACCATATAGTACATAAATGCCCATCAAGCCAATCCAACTTGTGGGAGGTGCTTTAGGAAGCATGGGTTGATATCTCTTCAGATTACCTCGACAACTAGAATGCCAAAGGTCTGCAAGGCTGTAATTGCTGCAAATGAAGGACACAATTATTATATCAATTAAAAGTAATTATTTCTAACCTTGTCAATGACTATATTTCCCATTGATTTTGCTATATTTCCTATTCAAACTAATTTAATGGGTTTTCATGGAAAACCAGGACATTTCTAAGTGACTCCAAACCGTTGAACGGTAGTGTACACCGATCAGCCATAACATTATGACCAGCTGCCTAATATTGTTTAGGTCACACTTTTGCCGCAAAAACAGCCCTGACCCGTCGAGGCATGGACTCCTCTAGACCTCTGAAGATGTTCTGTGGTATCTCGCGCCAAGATGTTAGCAGCAGATCCTTTAAGTCCTGTAAGTTGTGAGGTGGGGCCTCCATGGATCGGACCTGTTTGTCCAGCACATCCCACAGATGCTCAATTGGATTGAGATCTGGGGAATTTGGAGGCCAAGTAAACACCTTGAACTTGTTGTGTTCCTCAAACCATTCCTGAACCATTTTTGCGAATGCCATCAGAGAATACCATTGCCATGAAAGGGTGCACATGGTCTGCAACAATGCTCAGGTAGTTGGTACGTGTCAAAGTAACATCCACATGAATGGCAGGACCCAAGGTTTCCCAGCAGAACATTGCCCAAAGCAACACACTGCCTCTGCTGGCTTGCCTTTTTCCCATAGTGCATCCTGGTGCCGTGTATTCTCCAGGTAAGCGACGCACACGCACCCAGCCATGCACATGATGTAAAAGAAAATGTGATTTATCAGACCAGGCCACCTTCTTCCATTGCTTCGTGGTCCAGTTCTGATGCTCACGTGCCCATTGTAGGCACTTTCGGCAGTGGACAGGGGTCAGCATGGGCACCCTGACTGGTCTGCGGTTACACAGCCCCATAAGCAACAAACTGCGATGCACTGTGTGTTCTGACACCTTTCTATCAGCACCAGCATTAACTTTTTCAGCAATTTGAGCTACAGTGGCTTGTCTGTTGGATCGGACCATACGGGCCAGGCTTCGCTCCCCCCGTGCATTTAGGGGCCTTGGCCGCCCATGACCTTGTCGCAGGTTCACTGCTTTTCCTTCCTTGGATCACTTTTGATTTGCTACTGACCACTGCAGACCAGGAACACCCCACAAGGGCTGCAGTTTTGGAGATGCTCTGACCCAGTCATCTAGCCATCACAATTTGGCCCTTGTCAAAGTCGAAAAATGGGCAAGCTCAGATCCTTATGCTTGCCCATTTTTCCGGCTTCTAACACATCAACTTTGAGGACAGAATGTTCACTTGCTGCCTAATATATCCCACCCACTGACAGGTGCCATAATAATGAGATTATCAGTGTTATTCACTTCACCTGTCAGTGGTCATAATATTATGGCTGCTCAGTGTATGTACCACAGTGTGTGAATTCTCAATCTGATCATTCTAATCAAATACCTAAAATATGAATAATTACATCAATTTAAACATGGGGAAATATCTTAGGATTCTGCAGTGCGAAATGTGCTAAGTTTGGAACTTTCCCCAGCTAAATCATAGTTGCTAATAGTCTAGGCTGGACAAAGGACCTGTATCTAACCTGTCGTGTCTGGATGAAGACAACAAAACCAGTTCCATATTGTGTGAGACCCTGCCAAACGTGTCACAGCATTGCACACATAAAAAACTTGATGTCACACCTCAGATCAGATCTTTTCCCTGTATTTTTCCATTCATGCATTAGGCCCATCAGCCAAACCTTGGAGCCTAATGTAAACACACTTGCATTGACGTGCATACCTGGACATACATTTCTTAAACATAGTTGTTTCCGTCATTAGATATTCAAGGCGGGCCAGACACATTGTTGTTATAAATTCATGGGTGAGTGATTGTCTAACATTAGGGAACATAGCCATCTTAAACTGTAGTATCTAACAGTTAATGTACTGCTAATTGGCAATCAACCTAATGTGACCTCTGCAGCTGCATTTGTGATTGTGATTTAGTTACTTCAAAGTAACAGTCCATTTCCATGTGGTGTTTCCATTATTTTCTCCACCCCCATTGTAAATCCTATTATTATTCTTACTCCATTTTAAACATGTCCAACGAATGTTCTCAATATTCAAACCATGGAAGTGGAGCTGTGTCAGGAAAAGCTGCATTTGCCTTTTTATACTAAAAAGATAAGGTTCGTAAATTATTTTTTTAGGGGTTTTTCAAACTGTGTTCTCCCATATTTTCAATTTGAAAAAGAAAACAAAATTATTCTCTAGGAACGTTTATTTCTTCTTTTGAACACGTTTTTCAAAACGGGGATGTATCCATATTATACTGCATGAATCTTACTTGCAACAGTATCACCTGAAAAAATTGAAGACAACAAGGGTTAACACCATTCTCAAAAAAAGCTACTACCATTATCAATGTTATCATGAGCTGGCAGTTAGTCTTGATTCAGAAGTACCTTGTGTTTTTCAGCATTAACAATTACAGCCACATTTAGCTTGGAACCAACTAAGCACTCTGTCTTATTGCAGTTAGTTTCTTAAGACAGAGATCAGAATTGCCACAAAGGATCAGGAATTCTGACCAACAGAGGCTCTGTGGTCCAACAAGAATTTATATGCTTTCAGTGTGGAGACAATTGCCCTATCTGGTTACGCCCCAAATGGCATCATATTCCCTTAATAGAGCAGTAGCCCAAAAGTAGTGCACTAAGATGTAGGGAATAGGGTGTAATTTGGGACATTGGTGTTGGCTGTCTGCATTGTGTAATGTGGATCCAACGGGAGGCAACCGACGCATACCCAGAAACCCAATCACCACATTACTCACTTTATGTGGACTTGCCCTGTCTTTGAAAGAGGCTGATCAAGAAAAACAGAGCAGGGAGCCAGGGAGCATGTGAAGCTGAAGTGAGGAGATGAGCTCCTACTGCCAGTTTCATTTTTCTCATCTCAAACCCTTGATCTCAACACTTCAGCATTTGCTTATCTGTAAGGTGGAATCAATATAATGCAAAATGCCACTATGCTAATTATACTTACTTAAAGTGCTGTTTCAAGCTTTTTGGGGACCTAAGCAAAATTTTGGGACCCCCTAGTAGTTGGGGCCACCCTAGCAGTTAGGGATCCTAAGCGACCGCTTATGTCACTTATGCAAAGAACCGGCCCTGCCTACCCAGACCTTTCAACTCTGTAAACGTTAAACTGTTATGGTCCATACAAAGTAAGTGGATCATTTTGGGTTCATATTGCAATGGATGAATCCCCTGCCATATTGTTGTTGATGAGTTGATGTTCTGTGTATCCTTAGCCAGAATAACCTTTTAATGTGTGGTGCTCAAACAGGTACAATGTAAAAAAATTAATTTGGAGGGCAAGCAACTTAGCATACTCGCAATCCTATTGGATGCCAATATGGCCATTGAGATTGTCTTAATGTTGTCTTACCAAGTACAAGTATGTTTTGATTAGGTTTTCAAATAAGATGACTGGGCCTTCATGTTGTTTGTGTTTGGAGAATGCATTTCAGAGCCTGGGTGCCAAGCAGCTAAAGGCCCGGACAACGAAGCCTTTAGCTGCTTGGAGGTTTGATGAGGAAACCAGCAGACAAGAAGCAAGGGAGCAATGGTCAAAAGGTAAGAGGGTGCCAGGTTGTGGAAGGCTTTGTAGGTGAGGTAGCGTTCACTCTCTTTACAATTAGATATGTATTTGTGCAAGGCTTTTATTGAGAGTAGGAATCAGAGGAGGGCAGGTAAAGTGGAGACAAAAGCAGTGTGCAAACAGTTACTGAACCTGGCCTCTGGCCAGGAGGCACATTTTGTGCATGGAGCCGGAAGTGTTATCACTGGACCACGGCTCCACATGACGCAAATACTCTTTTCACTTGTGTTGACAGAGATTCCAGGACACCATCTATGGTGATGTTAAGGTTTTGCTGCAAGGAGATAGTGGATGCAGAGCTGATGAGCATGTGAGCTCTGCCTTGTTGCTGTTGAGTTGAGGAGTTTATTTTCCAGCTCTGGATGCCAAGAAGGCAGTTGATGAGGGAGATGGGACGAAGGGGAGTGGTGGATCTGGTGGAGAGGTAGAGCTGGGTGTCATTAGCATGGCCGTGAACTGATGTTGCATGAATTGGCCCAGGCGTAGGGGATACTTGGTTAACAGACAAGGACCCAACAATGAGAAACTATTTGGTGAGGTTTTCAAACAACATTCATGTGAAGTTTTCTTCAACAAACGTATGGACCTTTTTGCTCACTACAAGCAGTTTGATTCAACCTACAACTGCAGTTAGCTGCAATAGTATTGTGGGTTTGTTCAGCATTTGGGCATATAGCTAAGCTGACAGTTTTGCTATGTTGATCAACAAGCTTTTTCAAATTCAGTTCATTTTCAACTTGTTGTTGAGCCAACAAACGTTTACATATTAGCTACATTTCGGTCATTCTAAAGTCTACCCAACTCACAGAACAATGGCAAGCAAATTGTTGTTGCATTATGTTTAGAGAGGGGAAGTCTGAATACACAAGCATATACAGATAATGAATAGAGAATTGGTTAAACATATACACATAACTGTCAATATTAATTATTTCCTTTTTTAATAAATGTGTTCAAAATAAGGGCTTTCATAGATATACTGTATGTTCTTGTCTAAAATGTCATCTGGGATTTTCATGTAATGGAAGAGGAAGATGCCTGCTGTGTCTTATTTAGTTTGAAAGGGTAACAGTATAAAGCAACAGTATAAAGTACAATTGGTATTGATTTGCTTTATAACAGTATAAAGCAAATCAATACCAATTGTACAAACCTTTCAGCAGGGAAGGATAACTGTGACGGTGAGGTGACGGACAGCTCCGTCATCTCCCACTATTCCCGGTTTCCCGTTTCTCACGAACACATCCCGGATTTGTCATGTATCTTGTCTCTAATCATCACTCACACCAGGTCCCAATTCCATCATTAGTATGTGTTTAAATGTTGCTCCTCTGCTCCCCTCATTTGTCGGTCATTGTTGTCCGTCAGTGGTGAGTGGTTTTCGGTTCGGTTCGGTTCGGTTCGGTTCGGTTCGGTTCGGTTCGGTTCGGTTCGTGTGCTCGGTGTTTATTTTCGATAAAAATACCACATTGACCACCACTCTGCCTGCGCCTGGTTCCTCAATATCCATAACTACACCCATCGTGACAGAATGACCGACCTTAAAAAAAATGGAACCAGCAGGTATGTTAAAGGAGGAAAATGAGCTGTGGAACCGCCGCCTCCTTGAATGCATTCTCGGCACAGCGCACCTTCGACAGCTGGAGCGGGAAGCTCCCCTCACCGGGGTGCGTATCAAGCAGGCAATAGTGGAGGCGTGCGGCCACCTGTGGACTACCGGGACCAAGGAGCTGCTGGCCCGGTATTCAGTCCGGCTTGAATGAGACATTTTCCCCTTGACCCTGGAAACCCAGCTGAGGAGGGCAGCACCGCAAGGTAGGGCGAGGTGCCTAACACCGGGTCCACGGTCCTCCCCTGACCCGAGGTCTCCTCGGCCTACTGAACCCCAGAGGCCTCCCTAGAATTTTTTTAGGGGGGGGCTGACGGGGTACCCGAGGGGAGCCTCTGGGGCGCCTGAGGGGGGGTCCCTGCCCTCTGGTCATGGCACAGGCCCTTCCGGACCACCTCCCCGGCGGCTCCGCCTCCTCTGCCTGTTTCCGGCGTGGGTTGGTGGGGGTACGGCCTGTTTTTTTTTTTTCTGCCCCGTCTGGAAGCCGGGGCTTTGGGGGGGGGGGGTACTGTGATGGTGAGGTGACGGACAGCTCCGTCATCTCCTGCTTTTCCCGGTTTCCCGTTTCTCACGAACACATCCCGGACTTGTCATGTGTCTTGTCTCTAATCATCACTCACCAGGTCCCAATTCCATCATTAGTATGTGTTTAAATGTTGCTCCTCTGCTCCCCTCATTTGTCGGTCATTGTTGCTTGTCGCAGTATGTTGCCCGTCAGTGGTGAATGGTTTTCGTTTTGTTTCGGTTTGTGTGCTCGGTGTTTATTTTCAATTAAAATACCACATCGACCGCCACTCTGCCTGCGCCTGGTTCCTCAATCTCCACCACTACACCCATCGTGACAATAACAGAATAATGTTGAGTTGTTGCAGTAGAGAAACCATTCTTGTAAACATTCTGCTTGTTGCCTCTCCACAAGAATTGTTGAAATTTCAATCAGGTCATATGACTGCACATTTAATACTTATTTGTTGTTTGATATTCATTGAAATTTGTATATTTTCTGTTTTAGGAAGGGAAGAAATTGTGCAATAACACAGCCATTTACTCAATTGAAAAGATACAAGACAAACTGAGCTAATACCAGGGAGAAATTTTACTTTAAATGGAGGCTACCTTTGTTTGTTTTTGACTGCTCAAGTGCCTGCACATGCTGTCATCAAATTCTAAATGTTCAGTTGAGTAGTTCCTATAAGAACCCCCAAACACTATCGGGGTTCCTTAATTATCAGAGTATTTTCCTTTGCCTAGAACCTAAGGTTGTTTGAGGAACTTTAAGGGTATTCATCAAATCCTTATTGAGCCCATATTTTTTTGTGTGAAATAGACCCTGTACAATGTCTTCCAGGAAAAACCTGTTTGGTCAGTGAAAAGTTGCATGACACTTATGTAACAAGTCATAGTCCAAATTATCTCTGAATAAATGGGAGAGCTCTGATGTGGGCATCTTTAAGAACATGTAAACCTGGTGGCATGATAAGAAAGCAGTCTGGCTCAGATTAGGACCACAAGAACCAAAGTTAACAAAGTAAGAAATACATAAATCTGCAAGAGCATGCTACACAACCAATCACTTAATACATAAGAAAATGTCCCCACAAGAGAAATGCAAAATGCTAACCAGAAAAGGAACCAGGCAAGCCTAGTTCAGCCGGCCCGCAATTAAAAGTAGTAATTGCTGTTGCTCTCACTGGACACAAACCCTGGTCCCACATGTGAAAGGCTGTGTTCTTAACCACTACGCCATGGTGCTATACGTTTGGTTGGTGACGGTATAGCATCTCGACATTAGATAATTCTGTCACGCATTAACATGTCACCAAGTTTGAATGTTTCACTAGACACCATTAAGTATTGTGTTAAACTGACCGACGTTTCTTAAGTTTACCTCCACCACAAATAGCATCTATAAAATGTATAGCTTTTGCCACTGGCCGGTTTAACAGCTTATTTGCCATTTTGCCAGGCTTACTAGTATCAACTAACCTACTACTTGGAATAGTCATAAGAATTGAGCAATTGCTAACGAGACTGAAGTTGAACTATATACTGACAAAGCTATTTCATTTCATGGCACAAAAACATTTTTCTTTCATTCATGAATGACATTGATACAATAACTATCAATATAGGTGACGATTACTGACTTTTTCATCAAGTGAAAAGATGAGAGAATCGTGGAAAACCCTACTCTTTTACTGCTCAATGGGTTTTGATCTGGCCTATATTACCCCAAAAAGCATGCACGGATGCGTACTTTGAAAATCCACCAGAAATATTTGCAATATTACCGTAAACAATTTTATTTTAGGCTTACTATAACATAGCTACTGTAGGTTGTATCCAGTGAAGTTTTTGTCTATCCGGAACAAATCCTAATGCATAATTTGTTTTGACTGTGATAAGATTTGAATGCGGGACCTATAGTTTGCAGGTCCGCGTATCTAACCACTACGCTATTTAACAAGGGGTAGTCAGTCAGTAAGAGACATTCGCTCTTCTTGGCCGGCTCCGCTTACGCGGTCCGCCACAAATAGTTGCTAAAAAAACAGATGGGGATTTAAGCATCCAAGTTATTACAATAGATCTGTTTGCCTTGTAAAAGGCAAACAGATCTAGAAGTCCCACACCAACTTAGGTTATAGAGAAAATTCATACAGCTCCGGAAAAAATTAAGAGACCACTGCACCTTTTTCTTTCCATTCCAAAAAAGTTGAAAAGGAATGTTCTGAGTGAGGAACAGAAGCATTCAATTTGCAGTGGTCTCTTAATTTTAACCTTTCTGTTCCTCATTCAAAACCTTCCTTTTCGACTTTTTTGGAAAGGAAAAAAAAAGGTGCACTGGTCTCTTATTTTATTCCGGAGATGTATATTAATATATACTGTATCAACGTTTCTAACAGTAACAAACCAAAACAATCTCCTATAGTGCCAAAGTTCCAGTCATTATAAAGTGTGCAGTTTCGAAAGAATATATGCCACCAAGCAGTGGTGTCGTTAGGCCTGGGCGTCTTTTATGAATAGCCCCGGATCTCAAATTGACCAAAAAACATAATAATAAAGAAATAGCCAGAAATAATTCCGATCGCGCATTATGTCAATGTAGACGTGCAGGCCGCTAGCGTGTACATCGAAAGTTTTCCGCATGTACTTTCAAAACCCTGTCCTTTCTGTCCCGGGTGGGGCTGGGGGGTGGGCTAAGCCCCGAATGTGTTGTGATCCTAGCGACGCCTCTGCCACCAAGTTTCACATGTTGGAATTTGAAGTGCAAACTCCAGCAACATCAGACTCCAGCAAAGGAGTCTGCAATTTTTTAAACTCTGCTGCTTGAGTAAAAGAGGATTATGATTGGTATGGTTGGTATTATGATTTAGTTTGAATATTATGATTGGCATTTAACTGTATTTTGATTTCTTAAGAAGTGTTCTTGCTTTTATCATGTATCTTATTTGCTTTATGTGTATTTTATTGTCCTTGTATTGTGAAGCACGTTGTAACATGATTTCAAAAAGAGGTCTATAAATAAATTATTATTATTGTGGATGACAATTGGCAAAGGCCTATACATAAACCTTGTAGCGCTTTAGAGAGAGTACCAAACCAAGCTTCTCAAAATTTGAGTACATTTTTCTTTTTGTAAGAGCAGCAAGAGAGCTCTATTTTTGCCGGACTGCGTAGCAATTGCTCAATTCTTATGACTATTCCAATTAGTAAGTTAGTAATAGTATTACTGGCTAATAAGCTGTTTAAACGGCCAGTGGCAAAAGCCACACAGTTCATAGATGCTATTTGTGGTGGAGGTAAACATAATAAGAAACATTAGTCAGTTCGAGTCCAGTGAGAGTAGCAACAATCACTTTCAATTGTGGGCCGGCTGAACTAGGCTTGCCTGGTTCCTTTTCTGGCTATGTAATTTGACCAAAGCGCCAGATTCCACCTAAGTGCCAATCCTTTTCATAAACTCCAGACTCTAACATTTGTTGGATGACATGAAAATAAGGCTATTTTGCCACACACACGAGTTTAGAAATGAGATTACAAAAGCATAAAAGAACCTTAAACCTACTGTAGAAAATGTTTATTGGAACTTTTATATTGGAACTTTACTTGTCAGCCTATTTTACTTTCACTGCACCAGGGGCCATTGTTAGGGTCAACTGCATCATTAACATTACCAAATGCCAGATGGTTTTTGCAAAAAACCTGTCTGTCTCTGCCATGAGTCTAACAACTGGCCGCTGGTAGAAATGGTTAATGGATTCAAACCCAAGCTGGATTCAAACCCATGCTGGATTCAAACCCAAGCTGGATTCAAACCCATGCTGGATTCAAACCCAAGCTGGATTCAAACCCAACCTGGATCCAAACCCATGCTGGATCCAAACCCATGCTGGATCCAAACCCAAGCTGCAGCAGAAAATAAATTATGCACATTAGGCTGCAGCTTAGACCACTGGACAGCCATAATGCAAGGTAAGCTACATTACGGAAATTAACAGAAAAAAGAGATAAACATAATTTTTCCCCTAACATTTTGAGAAACAACGCATTACAAAATACCATGTCTCTGAGCAACTGTATTTATTGAAGATATATCCTGTATAATTCCTGAGTTATTCCTCTGTAGTTAAAAACTCATAATATTGCATCGACAATAAATTTAAGGTGTGGTCTAGGGTTAGGATCATAGTTACTGCAAGTACTGTACTAACAGTAATACTGTAGCTACACTGTGATTATGTGCACATCAAGAGAATACAGAATATGGAAAATGTAAGATCAGTGTATGCAAGGAAAAACTGCTACATGATGACAAAAATAATTTATTGATTCAAAATATTATGCGGACATAATGAAATATGTGCAATTCTTTCCAAAACAATGTGCATTTTTAAAACTCACAAAATTTGATTAGATTAAAAAAAAATTATTTTTGCTAATGTTTATTTTATTTTAACAACAGTCAACCTCTTTAATAATTTACTTGTATTTTACAAATGTACAAATTTCAATTCAGGAACATTGGGGACATACATAACCAACCCTTTAAACTGCTGAATTTTAAGGAACTGAACAATCTTTTTTTGACAATCGTGCATATGGGCATTTCTAGAGATTTGAGGTAAATCACTAGTAATTAAATGTTACAGAACAAGGCTTCATGATACAGTCTGTCTAAGGAAAAAACAAAGATATTGTTTGATTAAGATAGTACAAAGTCATTAGTTATAATCTGTTTCAATTAAAAAGCAGATGTCTGAAAGCTATCCTCATAAATCTTTATGATTCTCATTTTTTTTAACATTATTTCAGCAGAACATTTTGAGATACAGGTCTAATTAGAAAACATTTATAAAAAATCTTTCACTAATAAAATTGTTTCAACCTTTTGATGTCATTAACAAAACACACCAATTAAAAGACCGCACAATTAATATTTCTTGAACCACACATATATCACCATCTACCCTAGTAGTTTGAGTAGTTTGTCTGCAAACTTTGTTTATCTGTAGAAAGGAACATCTGGCAACTAAATATGATGTGGAATCTTTAAAATATAAATGATTCAAATCAAAACAGTCACAACCAAAACAATTGACAATATAAAGATTTATAAAGATTTCATGTTTACATTTTTAAGTAGGAAGCACATAATTTGATTAAGTTAGCTACAGAGAACAGAATGTCTCCTCTACTGAAAAGGTTTAGAATATTGATAGAATTCCTTCATTTTCTTTGCTCTACTGTAACCTCTGAGAGGCCACTCATTGAAATCTAGGCAAAATGTAGACTTGGTTATGAGAGCATAGAACATGGTATACTGTAGACAGTATACCATGTTCTATACTTAAGCAATAAGGCCAAGGGGATTGTAATATATGGTCAATATACCATGGCCCAGAGATGTTCTTAGGCACGATGTGTTGTGGAACTTAACAAAAAAACTCTGAGATAACTTATTGCTATTATAAACTGTTTATCAGCGCAATTACAATAGTAAAAATGATGTGATATAATACCTGCTGGATACTTAAGCAATAAGGTATGAGGGGTGTGGTACATATGTCCAATTTACAGTATTAGGGCTAGGAGTTGTTCTTATGCACAACGCATTGCAGAGTGCCTGGACACAGCTCTTAGCCGGGGTATATTGGCAATATACCACAACACCCCCCCGAGATGCCGTTTTGCTGTTATTAAATAGTTACCAACACAATTAGAGCTGTAGAAAGTCATGTGACGTCGTATCCATGTTACACGGTCTCATACACCATGGCTATCAGCCAATCAGCATTCAGGATTTGAAAATCTGTGTTTATAATTTACTGTAATGTACAACCCCGTTTCCAAAAAAGTTGGGATTGCTGTGTTAATTGTAAATACAAACAGAATGCAATAATGTGCAAATCATTTAAACTCTATATTCAATAGAAAATAGTATAAAGACAACATATCAAATGTTGAAACTGAGACATTTTATTGTATCTTGAAAAATATATGCCCACTTTGAATTTGATGCCAGCAACACATTTCAAAAAAGTTGGGACAGAGGAAACAAAAGACTGGAAAAGTTGTGTAATGCTAAAAAACTAATCCTAGTGGAATATCACACAACTAATTAGGTCAATTGGCAACAGGTCAGTAATAATTAGGTAATACATAATTAGGTATTACAAGTTCCAGAGAGGATAGGTCTGTCAGAAGTGAGGATGAGGACGGGTTCACCACTCTGTGAAAGACTGCGCGGGCAAATATTACAACAATTTAAGAATAACGTATCACAATGCAAAATTGCAATGAGTTTGGGAATCTCATCATCTACAGTACATAACATCATTAAAAGATTCAGAGAATCCGGAGAAATCTCTGTACGCAAGGGACAAGGCCGAAAACCAATATTGGATGGCCGTGCTCTTTGGGCCCTCAGACGGCACTGCATTACAAACAGACATGATTCTGTAGTGGACATCACTGCATGGGCTCAGGAACACTTCTGAAAACCATTTTCTGTGAACACAGTATATCTCTGCATCCACCAATGCAAGGTAAAACTCTACCATGCAAAGAAGAAACCATATATAAACAAGATCCAGAAACGTTGCCGCCTTCACTGGGCCCAAGCTCATTTAAGATGGACTGAAGCAAAGTGGAAAACTGTCCTGTGGTCTGACAAATCCAAATATGAAATTATTTTTAGGATTCATGGACACCGCGTCCTCTGGACTAAAGGGGAGAGGGACCATCAAAAGCCAGCATCTGTGATGGTATGGGGGTGCATTGGTGCACATGGCATGGGTGACTTGCACATCTGTGAAGGCACCATGAATGCTGAACAATATATACAGGTTTTGGAGCAACATATGCTGCCATCCAGCATATGTGTCTTTTTCAGGGAAGGCCTTGCTTATTTCAGCAAGACAATCCCAAACCACATTTTGCACGTATTACAACAGCATGGCTCCGTAGTAAGTGTCCAGGTCCTAAACTGGCCAGCCTGCAGTCCAGACCTGTCCCCCAATGAAAACATTTGGCGCATTATGAAATGAAAAATATGACAAAGGAGAACCCAAACTTTTGAGCTGCTGCAATCCTATAACAAGCAAGAATGGGAACACATTTCACATTCAAAACTACAGCAATTGGTCTCCTCAGTTACCCTACGTGCACACTGTCTGCTCGTTAGAGCTACAAAGACGCACGCTCTCATTCATTTCCAACGAGACCCAGCGAATCACGGCGACAGTGGGCGGAGCTACTCTCTGAGAATAAAATTCCCAGCGATTGCTGAGACATATTCAACTTTATTCTAATGTCCAGTGAGCGGGCAGTGATGGCGACTACCAATGGCAGGGCAGATGTTCCCTGCATCTTGAAGTCCCTTCTCTATTCTACTCGCTAGCTAAAACTCATTCGCTAGCTAAAACAAATTGACAAGAAACGTTTAATTGCGGTGTCCAGTTTCCCCATTATTTATGATGCTTCTCTGGCTTCATACATAGATATAATTCTAAAAATGGATACATGGAAGGTTTCAGAGATCTTTGGGATCACGGGTGAGTGATACATGCAAAACGTAAAACGAAGTAAATTGCTATTTGAACATTGACAATAAAATCCCTTTGCATCCTCATAATATGTATTTAGTAGTGGAGTCACACAAATACTTAATACTTATTCATATTTGCAGAGATGCATGTTTCCCCTATACTGGTTGACTGGTTAGTCGCTGGCATAAATTTGGAAGATACGCCCCGCCTGAGCGGGCAGTGTGCACGCTAGGGAAGGCTCATTGACAGCTCACCAGAGATTGAGCGATTTGCGAGAAGAGCGAGCAGACTGTGGGCACGTAGCATTAGAGTATTGTTGAAAGAAGAGGTGATGCGACACAATGGTAAACATGCCCTTGTCCCAACTTTTTTGAAAGTTGTTGGTGTCATTAAATTCAAAATGGGCATGTATTTTAAAATTTCTCAGTTTCAACATTTGATATGTTATCTTTGTACTATTTTCAATTAAATATATAGATAAATGATTTGCACATCATTGCATTCTGTTTTTATTTGCATTTTATGCAGCGTCCCCAATTTTTTGGAAGCAGGGTTGTACTTCTTATGCGGAGAATGTGAAAAAGTATATGCATGCATCCATTAAGTAAGCCTGAAATTCCAGTGGATAGATGAGAATTGAAAAACTGTATGGTTCCAGGCAAAGGAGTCACAAATAATTATGTTATCATGACTACTGTAACAAAAAGACAAAAAATAAATTCTATAAAGGATTGTTTTAAAAAGCTTTAAAGTACCTTTGCAAAAATGCTAACTCAGCGCCATCCTTCATTTTGTCAGAAGGAGGATTTATCACAAAATCCTCTAATACAGTGGATATAAAAAGTCTACACACCCCTGTTAAAATGCCAGGTTCTTGTGATGTAAAAGAATGAGACAAAGATAAATCATGTCAGAACTTTTTCCACCTTTAATGTGACCCATAACGTGAACAATCCAATTGAAAAACAAACTGAAATCTTTGAGGGTGAAAAATAAAAAATAAAAAAACTCACAATAACCTGGTTGCATAAGTGTGCACACCCTTAAACTAATATTTTGTTGAAACAACTTTTTATTTTATTACAGCACTCAGTCTTTTTGGGTAGGAGTCTATTTGCATGGCACATCTTGACGTGGCAATATTTGCCCACTCTTCTTTGCAAAAGCGGTCCAAATCTGTCAGATTGCAAGGACATCTCCTGTGCACAGCCCTCTTCAGATCACCCCACAGATGTTCAATTGGATTCAGGTCTGGGCTCTGGCTGGGACATTCAAAAACATTAATCTTCTTCTGGTGAAGCCATGCTTTTGTGGATTTGGATGTGTGCTTTGGGTTGTTGTCGTGCTGAAAGGTGAACTTCCTCTTCATCTTCAGTTTTCTAACGGACGCCTGAAGGTTTTGTGCCAAAATTGCCTGGTATTTGGAATTGTTCATAATTCCATCCACCGTGACTAAGGCCCCGGTTCCAGCTGAAGAAAAACAGCCCCAAAGTATAATGCTGCCACCACCATGCTTCACTGTGGGTATGGTGTTCTTTGTGTGATGTGCAGTGTTGTTTTTGCGCCAAACATACCTTTTGGAATTATGGCCAAAAAGTTCAACCTTGGTTTCATCAGACCATAACACATTTTCCCATGTGCTTTTGGGGACTTGATGTTTGTTTTTGCAAACTTCAGCCGGGCTTGGATGTTTTTCTTTGGAAGAAGAGGCTCCCGTCTTGCCACCCTACCCCATAGCCCATTCATATGAAGAATACGGGAGATTGTTGTCACATCTAGCACATAGCCAGTACTTGCCAGACATTCCTGCAGTTCCTTTAATGATGCTGTAGGCCTCTTCGAAGCCTCCCTGACCAGTTTTCTTCTCATCTTTTCATACATTTTGGAGGGACGTCCAGTTCTTGGTAATGTCTCTGTTGTGCCATATTTTCTTC
>JACXGI010000014.1:205893-219402 GCA_016801175.1 Esox masquinongy
CCCTGAAAGCCTTAGGCCACTACACAACTCAGAAGGCCCTGAAAGCCTTAGGCCACTACACAACTCAGAAGGCCCTGAAAGCCTTAGGCCACTACACAACCCAGAATACCCTGAAAGCCTTAGTCCACTACACAACTCAGAAGACCCTGAAAGTCTTAGGCCACTACACAACTCAGAAGGCCCTGAAAGCCTTAGGCCTCTAAGCAACTCAGGAGGCCCAAGAAAGTCTTAGGCCACTACACAACTCAGAAGGCCCTGAACACCTTAGGCCACTACACAACTAAGGAGGCCCTGAAGGCTGCAATGGTGTGGGCAGGATTCCATATTTCCCATCACTAATACTGACAAGCTGCATAATTAACTGTGGTCCTCTTGCCATCCTTTGGCTTGGGGCAAAACATTTAGATTGTGTAACCTCCCACTGTGCTTGCTGGTCATCACGCCCTCCAAAAATCTGGAACATTAAAATATGTGCTCCAATTGCTATGTTTACATTGCCATGATGTAGATGTAATTACCGAGAAGTTGTTAGAGATGCTTTAAAGCCACTAACTCATGAGTGACCTTGGCACAAGTGTGTCTCCAAAGTGCGATCGTTTCAGTGTGTGTGTGTATGTGTACGTGTTTATCTATGTGGGTGAGTTGGGCCTGTCAACTTAAGGCAAAGTTGTAATGGTGAGAATAGGCCTGTTCCTGGAGATCAGTGAGTCACATACAGAGTGGCCCTCCCAACCCTTTCCCAGCAATGGCTTAGTCATGCCAGCTGTAACCACAGCCAGCACACACGGTCTCCCTGATCACACGCCCACACTTTGCCTGTACTCAGAAAAGCTAAAAACACTCTCACACAACCTCAGGCACATGCACAGTTGCTCCCAAAACATTATCTTACACAAACATGAACCCATGATTGCTCCGATCATAAAAAACCCAAATCATGAACAAACCAAGTCAAGTTTACAGGCGGTAACACTCTTCCCATATCAACATCACCCTCACACATCCGGTCACAGGCAGGAAATCTATCATCTCTCTGTCCACAACATGGTCAAACACACTAAGCCACATTACCAGCCCACAAACACCAACATCTAGGGTTGGAAATGGCCAGGAACATCAGAATTTTATCACGATACCATAGCTATTGTGATAATCAAATCATAATAATAAAAAAGCAACTCAGCACAAAAATTATATTACAACACAATATAGCAGCAAAAACAGTATCACAGTGTGTTATTCCTGACCATAAATGAACCAAAACCAAGTGGTGTTTAAAGACTTTAATTTCAAATAAAAATATAAAGCCTGGGTATTCAGCTCTTATCCTATGAGGTCCAGAGCCAGTTGGTTTTCTGATCTACCTCATCATTAATTTCACCACCTGGTGTCCCAGGTTTAAATAAGTCCCCGATTAGAGGGTTGCAATGACAAAATGGATTGGTTTTGAGGTCCAGTGTTGA
Organism: Esox masquinongy; assembly: GCA_016801175.1. Taxonomy (NCBI): domain Eukaryota; kingdom Metazoa; phylum Chordata; class Actinopteri; order Esociformes; family Esocidae; genus Esox; species Esox masquinongy. The sequence continues at coordinate 207,357 of JACXGI010000014.1, forward strand.
ATACCCCTGATATAAAATACACATTTCTATTCAAGTCCTTGATCTCAATGACTGTCTTGGGAGCATGCGGATTTTTCACTTGTGTAGTTGTAACATTTTTATAATAAAATGTCCCCAGTTTCATGACATTCAATTCTCGACTGTTGTTGCAAGAACTCCAAATCAGGTCAGGTAGAGTCCTCCAATACACCAATACAACCTCCAATACAACAGTCCTCCAATACACCAATACAACATCCAATACAATCAATACAACCGTTGTGCAGCATTACTCCAAGTCAATGACTTTAGCACTGTGTTTTATGGGACCCTTTAATTAATATTAATATGCTTTTAAAGTACATTCTTGTGTGATATGAATTAAAGACCCATAATTAGATGGATATTGTCAAAAGCACTAATTATATTATACACCCCGCTTAAACCATGTTAGTAAGAGTGCATTCTATTAAGCTATGATATAAGGTCACTGAGCAGAATCTCCACTGTCTGATATGTTGTCACAGTGAAGCGGCTTTTCATAAACCCAATAACATTAGCCAATGTTTCAGATGTCATTTCCTCTCATGAAACATTCATTAGAAAGCATGATTAATAAGAAGTAAAAAGGGTGATTGATTTTCATTTATTGGTCACTCCTTAATGGAGTCAACCAACCAACATGCAGAGAAACAACAGCCTGGTTTCTAGTTAATAACTCATAAAAACACTAAGCATAGATAGAAAACCTATGAAACCATCAAATTATTGCCTGGTAGATAACATATGGCTTTACTCATACCCTCTTTCCAGAAATATCTACACTCCACACAGGTATCTCATCTACCTTCAAAAACCAACTGATGAAACTCATCAATGATCACATCCCTTTTCCCATAAGCTTTCATACAATGTCATGTTACATGCTCTCAGTCCTTTGCATTACGAACAACTGTAGGCTTATATCTAGTTAAAAAACAAAATGGCTTAAAGGCGCTGTATGTTCATTTTACCACTCTGTGGTTGCAGGATTTTTCCTGCGAAATATGAAATGCTGTGCAGGAAATTTCAGTGTATTCAAGATTTAAAAAAGCTTCAAAGATGTGTAATTTTCACACAAAAAATTTTAAGAATAATTCCCTTAAGTAACAACTCACATTTCCTGTTGCTAAATTATTCTATTGATTTTATTTGTTTCTGCTCTGTCTAAACTGGCAAGAATTATTGTAAAAATACAACATCTGTGTAGTTATCCTGGATTTACAGAAGTTAAGAAAATAAACCACAAACACAAGAAGGAAGCCACACTCCACAATTGAGACATGGGTATACTACTGAAACTGTATACTGCAGTTGAAAATTAGGGGCAGATCAAAAGCTGCAGAAGGAAAAGAGAATCATAGGAGGAAGGTAGAGTTTCAGTAAGAAGACTTGAAGGTGTAGAAGAAGCCAGGGAGAAGACGTGACAGTAGAGGACACTGAGAAGACGGTGGGCTAGGCCAGAGGCGTCTGTCTGTTCACCGTGGCTTGGAGAACGGGAAACGGACAGGAGCACAGCAATAGACTGTGGAAGGGAGAGGCAGAGGGAAAAGGTGACATGAGAGAGAGATTTGGTAGAGATAGGACTAGGTTGACAGAGTTATTCTGGAGCCCTGGATGAAGAAGTTGCTGCTATCGCATGTTAACAGCACAAATATTAAGTCACAGCCTTTTACAGACAGAGTGGAGGAGAAAAAAAAACATTTGATTAAAAACCTCAACACTTGATTACCAAAGCATTCCAAATGGCATACTATTCCCTATATAGTGCACTACTTTATCACCCTGGTCTAAGAGCCCCATGGGCTCTGGTTAATGCAGTGCACTACTAGAGTAAAGGGTGATATTTGGGTTACACCCAACTTCCCCATCACAGCTGACCTTCAGCATGGGTCACAGCTGGCATGTCAGCCTGTCTGTAAGAAAAGTGGCCTCTTAAATGTTCAACAGACACAGAGATGAACAACCAGGAGAGAATGTCAAAATGAGCTGGAATACCCATTTAGATGGAAAACAGTAAGAACTCTCTCTCTCTCTCACACACACACACACACACACACGCGTGCAAAAATATGCTTGGGTGCAAACATAGGTACATATCATAAGACACACGGGCAAAACACACTAACCTACACACCCGCGCACAAATACAGTAGATATTATGTTCAACATTCACCAACTACTATGAGAGAAGTATAGGACTGAAATAGGAGAGGGTTTAGATGAAGTTAGGAGGGTGGCTGGCTACAGGAGGGGGAGGCAGTCCAGTAGAAGTGGAGGTCAACTGTGTTGAAAAACCTACATTGAGGAGCCTGCTCCATGTGGCTCTCTGGGGTGGGATCAGGGGAGTGGGAGTCTGGGGAGGACGGATGGTATGGCGGGGGGGTGACTAATTGGGGGGCCTCCCGTAATGGAGATCGCGGAGGTTTGAGTGGCACTAGACGTTCAGCACCTGAAGAACAGGATGGATGCAGCAAGTAATGTTAGAATCGGGGGGGATCAGGAGGCTTAAGAAAAAAAAAATTAAAATGTCAATCTTATTTTGCCCGATAAGTTGAAAGAGAACATTATTCTTATTTACAGCCACAACCTGGGGGTTAGTGCTAACTGCCTAGCTCAGGTGTAGTCAAATGTTTTTATTTTGCCAGCTCAGTGATTACATTCAGCAACCTTTTGGTTACTGGTCAGATGATCTAACTGCAAAAGCTGATTTACCATCATTCCATTTGAAGATTGCTGAAGTAAATACAAATGTGATATTTATATGTCAAAAGCAAATGTCATGGGGGTGTGACATAATATTGTAAATGCATGGAAGTGTGACAGTGATCACATACCTAGCATGAACTCTCAGAGAAATATTCAGATGAATCTTCGATACTACTTTAGCCAGGATAGGCTAATGTAATGGAATTTGTTGCTGAGCACTGAGAGATGCTGTATTAATGTATGCATTACAAACCCTTTATCCAGCAGCTGATGTACTGCATGGAGTAGAGCTGGCCTCAAGCCTTCAGATAATGGACTATGTGACAGAAGTGACAGCTAGCACCACAAAGGGACTAAACCGCATGCAGCAGATTAAAATGTGTGATTCGCTATTGTGAGCCTGGTGCAGAAAAGGCATAGTGAGTTGTTTTTGTATTATTGGGTAACATTAGAAATACAAAAAATATACATTTCAAAGAACACTGATTTCATAAGTTTATGTTACTGCTGCAGTGTGCTCACATGGAGTGCATTCTTAGCTGCACTGGGCAATCTTTTCATACAATTTGACAGTTGATGATATTTTTACCTATCAAACTATTGTTTATGTAATGTTTTTTATACATAGGTATGACATTTTCTTCAAATGTCATACCATTTGTTTCGATGGGCCATCATCAGTCTGACTGGTGCTGAATGAGTTTCAGGACATCAAGTGTCCTCTTCAAATGACAGTATGCTGTACAGACTTAAAAACACAGAGTCAACGGTCTGAATGGGGCCCTCTCTGTAGTTGGAAGAATGGTTGTGTTGATAGTGCCCGAGCACAACACAAATCCTGTAGAAAATCATACTAACTTGATGAGTACAAAAACCTGTCCAGATGGCTTTACTCAAGACAGACACTTAGTACAACAATGCTTCTCATTACATTTTAGATTGGAGGGAACAGAATGGGAAACTGCTCATACCCCATTCATTGATGAGAAATTAATTATGCTCAGAGATCAGAGCTCCAAAAAATGAAAAGCCAAATACATGACAGATAATACTGTGTCATTAGGAATATTCAGATTCATAGCTAATGCTGAGTCAAATATTAAGTTAGACATGTAATCATTACAAAGGCTCATATACAACCAGAAATGTACATCTTAAGATTATAACATAATGCTTTGTTTTGTTATATTTTGGGTAGTGAAACCTTGTGAGTAATAGACAGTCTGACAGTCTTCCCAGCAGAAGTCTATTTGTTCTGCATCTTGGGAGTAGCAGAGTGGATGGAGTCACACTCAGGTCTATAAATCAAACCCAGCACTGCCTGCTTTAAGTGTGTCCATTGCAATAACCACTTCATCCGTCAACCTCTCTCAATCCCATCCTTTGTTAGCTAAATAAATCGTGTCCACTTCAACCCTATCCAAGAAAAGACATGAACAGTAAAGCAATCAGTTTAACTCTAGTCTTGCGCATGTTGTTCTATTGTTAGATTATGTAATACAGTGATATTTTAGGATGCAACAATGTCATTTAATACACAGCAATGTCTTAACAGGAAAAGCAATGCTAATGGCAATGCCGTTTCATCTGGTTTCAAAAGAGAACAATGTAGAGAAACAAAGGCATTTAATCAAATCTCTTGTACTACAATCACAGTTTATGCTGCAATGGGCCTCTAATGGCTGAATGACTGGTCCAGGTATATCTACTATCAGCATGTCAGTTCAGTGTTAAGTTTACATTTAGGGCTAATCCACCTGGGTGTCTTCCATTTGGGAGAAATTATATTGAGCCCACAGAACCCAGGCAATGGTCTTTAAACTGTTAGGCACATATTTAGTAAGTGGTGCTGTCCACGTTCTGTCCCTTCATCTGCTGATGAATACTGTGACCACGACAGCCTACAGGTTGTCAGTAGTGAACTTGATCAGCGGTGAGCAACTTTACTAGCGGCTTCAGACAGCTCAAGGATACAGGGACAGCAAACATGTTCTAGTGTTAACTGCATTGGACTTTTACATTCTCTTCCTGAGGGGACAAAAAAACTAAACATGGTGACTTCACAAATGAAATTTTTTGGGATCTTGTCAGGGGCGTAGGTTTCATTATACATGATTGGGACATGTCCCCCCCACTTTTTGAAAATGGCATTTTGTCCCCCCCACTTTTTATCAACACATCTCTTATTACAAGAAATTCTCTAACTCTTTAGAACGTTGCAGTGGCAGTACGGTAAGCAATTGCGTAATTCGAATCAGACAGGCTTTAGGACTACACGTAGGCACTTTGCTTTGAGGTAGTTGCTGGATAGGTCTGGTTACGGTAGTAGAGGCTACGGCTGCAACTAGCAATTATGATCTCTCGCTCATAAAAGTTTGGTAACCTAGCTGACATTACCTCGAGCTAATTACTGTACCTCCAGTATATACCGCTTCACAACTTTTCATCCCGAGGGGGGGTCCATGTAAGGACAGCTTGCACCCCGGCCCGACGTCACCACGCTACACCAGTGTTCGTCCCCCTCACATTTGAAATCAAACCTACGCCCCTTGATCTTGTGTTTGTTGTATGATGCTTTATACTAAAGATGTCACAAGAATCGATGCGTCTCAAAAAGATGGCATGGACAGAAAAGTCTCCATCATCGCAAGTACAGCACCTGAGGTGACTTTCATACTAATGAATTCATCCAGCCACCGCCAGGATTACAATTACTTGACATGAATGCAACAAATATATAGCCTAGCTAGCCAAATGCGTAGATTCAAGATCATGTTGTGTTGTGTAACGGACAACGGCGTATGAAGTAAATGTATGCTTTTTATCAATGTTTGTCTCTAATCAGAAAGTTCTGTTAATGGGGGTATGCCTGCTGGTCGGTGACTTATCACTCATGAAAAACTCCCATTAACTGCATCGAAGCTGCCTTTAAAGTACCTGAGGTACGCGCGTAAATACCACAATGTCCGCTATGTAGCAGTTGGTGCATCCAGAGTGATTTCCATTTCACTCCTATTTGACATTTCAAGTGTTTGCCCTATAATTTCTTATGGCCCCTTAAATTACAGGTTTGACTGTCAAGGAAACCGTTGTACTGTATTTAACTGTAAAGGCTGAAGAGGTCACTTATTATGAAACGTTGCATTTGAGTCGCTCTTCGGTGCATCTTGATTAATTTGACTGACCCAGGGCAAAATTGGCATGCTGTTGTTCCTCTAAAAACCCAACAACTGCAAAAAGGCTCAAATAGGCCCAGTGGACTAGTTGTTTGCTGTATTTATTTAAGTTGTAATTAGACTGATTTTGTTATAAAATCAAACAGTTCTAAGCACTTAGGAGTAGTGATGGCCATTCGAGGCTTCATTACCATTCTTCTAGCAGCAGGATATTATTCTAGCCGCGCTAACTCAGATTTTCTTTTTCAAAATAAAAGCCATCATTGAAATGTATAAGGCAATATAGTTAACAATCTAGTCTGTACTGTTTATATTTAATGTCCGTTCCAATGTTGTTCTTGTCTGTTCTTTTGTACAGACTAGATTGTTAACTATATTGCCTTGTAAATTTCAATGAAGGCTTTTATTTTGAAAAAGAAAATCTGAGTGCTGCCAGCATAATGTCCTGCTGCTAAAATAACGCTAATGAAGCCTCGTTTGGCCATCACTACTTAGGAGTATTCCTTAAAAAAAGCAATTTCAGCTTTAATTGTTATTGTTCATAAACAAGAAACCAGGCAAGCCTAGTTCAACCGGCCCACAATATAAAATGTCACCACCTCGAGATTCGAACCCAGGTCACCCGCATGAAAGTCTGTGTCGCTAACCACTACACCTCAGACCTATACATTTGTCGGGTGTCAGTATAGCCTCTGTCCTGAACTAATCCTCTTTTGCCACTGGCCGTTTTAATAGTTAATTGGCCATTCGTGAATGACATTGATACAGTTAAACTGACTAACGTTTCTTACTAAGTTTACCTCCACCACAAATAGCGGCTATGTATGGCGTTTGCCACTGGCCGTTTTAACAGAGTATTAGCCAGTAATAAGCTTTACCGGTATCTACTAACTTACTGGAATAGTCATAAGAATTGAGCAGTTGTTAGCGAGTCTGCCAAAGCTATTTCATTTCATGGCATAAGAACTTATTTTTTTCTTTCATGGCAAAAAAACCTACTTTTTTCTTTCATTCGTGAATGACATTTATACAATAACTATCAATAAAGGCGACGATAACTAACTTTTTCATCAAGTGAAAAGACGAGAGAATATTGCTTTTGCCACGGGCCGTTTTAACAGCGTATTAGCAAGTAATAGGGTTACTAGTATCTACTAACTTCCTGGGAATAATCATAAGAATTGAGCAATTGCTAGCGAGACTGAAGATGAACTATTCCATGTCAGAAACCGTCGCAATATAACCGTATACAGTTTAAAGTTTCGGTTTTAGTCAGCAAAGTTTTCGTCAATACAGAATAATTCTCAATGCGTACTTCGCTTCGCCTGCGAGGAGTTACTCGGGACCTATCGTTCACAAGTCCGCTTCTCTAACCACTACGCTATTTAACAATTGGTAGAAGGTCAGTCAGTCAGTCAATCTGTCAGTCAGTCACTCACTCACTCACTCACTCAGTAAGAGACATTCGCTCTTCTTAGCCGGCTCCGCTTACGCCGTCCTGCAAAAATACACTTGATTTATTACACTTTTTTCCATGTCATCAAAATACGTATCATAACCGTGTAACCTTATTGGTAAGGTACCAAAGTTAAAAAATATTTTATTGTTACTCTATACAGGCAACAGTCTCAATGCTTAAACTAACTATAATGACAACACAATTGCAATTGTGTGCTTAAACCACAAAAGGAACCAGGCAAGCCTAGTTCAGCCGGCCCGCAATTGAAAGTGATGAATGTTGTTGCCCGCACTGGATTCGGACCAGGGTCACCCACATGCGAGGCTATGTCTTTAGCCACTACACCACGGAACTGCATGCTTTTCAAGTGTTGGTATAGCCTCTCGACATTAGATCACACTAAGTTTGAATATTTCACTAGACACCATTAAGCATTGTGTTAAACTGACTAACATTTCTTATTAAGTTTACCTCCACCACAAATAGCATCTATGAACTGTATGACTTTTGCCACTGGCCGTTTTAAAAGCTTACTAGCCAGTAATATTTCATTAGACACCATTAAGCATTGTGTTAAACTAATTAACGTTTTTTATTAAGTTTACCTCCACCACAAATAGCATCGAACTGTATGGCTTTTACCACTGGCTGTTTTAACAGCTTATTTGCCATTCGTGAATGACATTGATACAATAACTATCAATTGAGGTGACGATAACTGACTTTTTCGTCAAGTGAAAAGACGAGAGAATCATGTAGCCAGCGAAGTTTTTGTCTATCCCGAACAAATCCTAATGCATAATTCGAAAATCCAACAGAACTGATTTATTTTAGGCTTCCTATAACGTAGCTACTGAAGGTTGTAGCCAGCGAAGTTTTTGTTTGTCCTGAACAAATCCTAAGGCATAATTTGTTTTGACTGTGACCGGAGGCGAACGCGGAACCTGCTGGTCCGTAGTCCGCGTCACTTACCGCTACATTATTTAACAAGGGGTAGTCAGTCAGTCAGTCAGTAAATAAGAGACATTGGCTCTTCTAGGCTGGCTCCACTCACGCGGTCCAGCAAAAACGGTAATGGTATGTATTGAAAAAGCATTTAAAACTGTGCAGAACCTAGAAAAGGGGTTTAGAGCCAATCCCAAACTAGCTTATTTGTGTTAGGAAACACTTACTGAATTCGCCCTGTCCTCCTTTTAAACAATAACATTTTTGTTTTTACTTCGGAAAAAAGTAAGAAAAGAAAATGTTGTCAAAACTTTGAGATTAGATGCTTTGTCAATGACAAATCTGCAAACTTAATCTTAGGCTGAAAATATGACAAAAATCTAACCTTAGTCTAAGGTGAACTTTCTAAAGGTGCGCTCTGTTCACATGATCATCCATCTGAAAATCTAATTTCCCACTGCAAACCAATCATTGATTTAGAAGGCAAATACTGTAACCTTTTTAAGACAGTGTGTTTTAAGAGAACCCAGGTTATTTCAATGAGCTGTGACCCATGTGCCTGGAGTGCACCTTTAAAAAGCATTCCAAGTCAAGAAACACCAGAGGTGGGTTTGGTGCAAAAAGAGGGATGGTGAAACAGATAAAAAACAAATCCCTACTGTGAAGTATGGCGGTGGATATGCAATGTCATGAGTCTGTTTGGCTTCCAAATGCCCTTGGATCCTAGTAAGGAGATGGCATCATGGACTAAAACTGGGTTTTTGTTGGAACGTCCAGCAGAACAATGATGCAAAGCATTCCAGATCCACACAAATAAACCTCACTTAAACACACATTTGAGCTTTTCAATGGCCATCCCTGTCCACTGACCTAAACACGATTGAAAATCTATGGGATAAGCAGAAGAGGAAAGTCCAGAAGCTGACCAAGGATTCTGAATGTTGGGTAGAGGTTATGGATAGCCAGATTTTTTGCCATATGTTTTCCCATCTCATCAAACATTATAGAAGACTCAGTGCTGTTATCTTGACAAGGGGAGGGTGCACAAAGTAGTAAATGCTGGCAATAATTGTGACACGTTCTTGACAAAAATATACATTTGTGGAATAAAAGGTTTTCTTTGCACAATTTCACTTGAATTAAAGAGCAGATTTCTCTCATATTTTGAATGTAAGATGAAGATGATAAACATTAATGACATTTGTCAATAGCCTTTTTTGCAGTCATTACCAAGTGGGCCATACTTCTGGTACTTCACATCTGGTTGAGTATCTGCATGCCTTTCTTACCGTGCATTACTGTTGTTTCTAAAAAATATTTTTGTAATTTTTTACATAAGAATGATATGAGAGTGTATCACGAAAAACTATTTCCATTAGTAGAGCAATTTTATATCATAATTATTAATGTATGTACAGTTGTTGTCTTGGTACTTGTGTATTAAAGAGATACTTCTGCGTTTTGACTTTTCTGCTTTCTCAAAGTTAGACAGTTTGTGGATACCATTTCTTTGTGTTTATTTTCTAGAAAGCTGTAGATGGCACGTGGATATTGCAATTGCTGGTAGTCTTTTGTGGTTACCAGCCGGTTACTTTTAAGAGCAAGTAAATACGGCTTCTAAATACTCAAAATTGTTGATAATTGGTCATTTATTTATGACCAACATTAATGTTTAGAACAGAACTGCCCAGAGTTGGACAGAAAACAGAAACGTACAAGACAGTAGATCTCCAAAAACAGGGTTGGGCAGCCCTGGTTTAGAACATATAGTTGTTCATGTTTCATGTACAATTTTCTCAGTGTACCGTTTTAAGAATAGCTGCTGGTTTTGGCAGTTGCTAAGGGGTTACTAATAATATCACTGTCTCAATAATAGGGCTCTTAAAAGGTAAAGCTAGAAAGAGAGAAATGATTTTTAGACTCGCCCCTTTTACATTAACTACCAGCAGATGAGTACTTATGATACTGACCCATGGCGCTGTGTCTGTTGTTCTCTGTCTCGTCTACTTTCAGTTTGAGAGACGACTCTCTGGTCTCCTTTGGTGTGGTGCTGCAGGAGGATTCTGGAGTGGGCGTGGCCTTGACAGCACTACTGCCGGGGACGGAGTAAACCGTGTCGCTACAGGCGGAGTCAGGGGCAACGGTTTTCATATCTGTCTTGTTACTGGGAGTGGGGTCAACTTTGCTGGAGGTGGAGTCTCGCGAGGATTTAGCCATTCCGGCAATGCTTCTGGGGCCTGAGTCTGGGCTAGGCTTAGAGACATAAGCCCTGCAGAAGGCGGAGTCAGAATCAACCATTGAAGTATCAGCAACAGACGTGTCAGCGGCGACCATACTACTGCTGCTGCTGCTACTGTAGACAGAGCCGGTGGGCTCTGAATCCTCCAGACTGTGGCTCATCTCAGAGCCAGAATCCTCCTCAGCAGGCAGGCTGGGGCTAGGAGAGCTGGGGGCTGGAGAGGGAGCAGACTGGATGGGACTGTGAGGTTTTGGGGTGCTAGGACCTGGGGTAGGAGGGGGTGCAGGGGCTTTCCTCTTTCTCAGTGTAATTTCTGAGTCAGGAGCCACCTGAGAGAGAAAGAGAGAGAGAAAGTAATTTGACTGGTGCCAACTTCCTAGCCATGATAAAACACCCTTATTACATGATCACTATTGTGTGGTACTGAATTTTGCTTCAATACTTTAAGAACATAGACAAAGTATTGTCTATGTTCTTAAAGTATTGTCTAACTTCTTGAAGTTCACAGGTCAGCTAGTTTTCAGGCAATTTGACATTGTTGTGGTAATCAGTGCTCGTATTTGGAGAAGGACTCGTTTCACCTCTGCTATCGGGTAGTGTTAAACTCCAGCCTTGGCCACAAAATGTTTTGATCAGTGGGTGCTGCACGGCAATGCATGGCTGTCGGCCATAATGACATGCGTCAACCTCAAGCATGTATAAACGGACAGCGCATACCTGTTGGCCTCTAGCATCGCGAGTCTTCTTTGATATGCCTCGGAAAATTTAGCAAAATGTAAACATGCCCAAAGACAGATCTGAGTTCTTCTGTGGAGTTATTCGAGAAAATGCTCCATGTCAAACCCATTTAAGATAACTATTATTATTATTATATTTTCAGATTATTTCAGCATATTTGTAGCTTTGCTAATTTCGTATCTTTTTAAAACTCTGTTCGCTCCTCTCCCAGTTTTAACAGACTCTCCCCACCCTGCGGCTGCAACCTTTCTAATCTTGTCTCCTGCCCGCACAACCAATGTGGAATTCCTGGTCTCCGGCAGCGTTGGAACTGTCGATATGCTGTCAGCAAGGCTGAGGTCTTTTCACCTCTTTCTTTCGACTCCTTTCCTCTTTTGACCTCACCCTTTCCCAGCCCCCTCACACTCTCAATGCAGGGAATGAGCTTGACCAAATCTTCACACCCTACCCAGACTAATCTCCTCTAGTATCCTATCTTTTATCTCATTTGTTAACTCTCTCTTCTGTCTCCTCAGTTTGCCTCTCTACCTACTCTCTATGAGTTTCACTGTCCCCTTGCCTTCTGCGTACACACACTAAAAGAAACATGCTAACACCCACAGGCACACATACAATGTTTTAATCACTTTCCCAACTAACACATTTTTTTATTCCTTCCACAAAAGATGTTCCATAAACAAACATAAACATAGTACTACCCCCTAACATATCCCTAGCCCCTAACATAGCATTAAAATAGCACTAGCCCTAACATAGCCCTAG
>JACXGI010000014.1:219502-241780 GCA_016801175.1 Esox masquinongy
TAACATAGCACTGCCCCCTAACATAGCACTGCCCCCTAACATAGCACTACCCCCTTAACATAGCACTGCCCCCTAACATAGCATTACCCATAACATAGCACTATCCACTAACATAGCATTGCCCCCTAACATAGCACTACCCATAACATAGCACTACCCATAACATAGCACTACCCACTAACATAGCACTGTCCACTAACATAGCACTATTCACTAACATAGCACTACCCCCTAACATAGCGCTACCCATAACATAGCACTGCCCTACTGATTATTGCCGGTAACGGCACTAGACTGAGAAGCAGCTCTGGGGAAAAAACAATGCATAAGCAGCAACATTGAGGGCTTTCTCCAATTGAAGTATCCATTAAGAGCACTCTTTCTATCTTTATGGCAGAAACAAACAATACCCATGGTATTTCTATTTATTCTTATGCTATAATGCAATTCACTAACTTGAAATAATTCAGGCAACATATGCAATGGGCAGATGGAATAAAAACATAATGGGTTGCCTGATCAGATATGCATATTAATCCCCTTCAGTCATATGGCATCCTCTTTGTGACAGTAAGGAATATACACCAATCAGCCATAACATTATGACCACCTGCCTAATATTGTGTAAGTCCCCCTTTTGCCGCCAAAACAGCTCTGACCTGTCGAGGCATGGACTCCTCTAGACCTCTGAAGGTGTGCTGTGGTATTTGGCACCAAGATGTTAGCAGCAGATCCTTTAAGTCCTGTAAGTTGTGAGGTGGGGCCTCCATGGATTGGGCCTGTTTGTCCAGCACATCCCACAGATGCTCAATTGGATTGAGATCTGGGGAATTTGGAGGCCAAGTCAACACCTTGAACTCGTTGTTGTGTTCCTCAAACCATTCCTGAACCATTTCTGCGTTGTGGCAGGGCGCATTATCCTGCTGAAGAGGCCAATGCCAGCAGAGAATACTGTTGTCATGAAAGGGTGCACATGGACTGCAACACTGCTTAGGTAGGTGGTACGTTTCAAAGTAAAATCCACATTAATGGCAGGACCCAAGGTTTCCCAGCAGAACATTGCCCAAATCATCACACTGCCTCCGTCGGCTTGCCTCTTTCCCATAGTGCATCCTGGTGCCATGTATTCTCCAGGTACGCGACGCACACGCACCCGCACCCGGCCACCGACATGATATAAAAGGAAATGTGATTCATGAACCAGTTCACGTGATTCATGAACGTGAACCAGTCAGGATTTTAGGTATGAATCAAAGCATTAGGTAGCCTGTTGGGCGATCCTGCAAACAGTGAGATAGAACTGCAGTTGAAATTCTGTAGATGTTTTTATGGGTGAAACACTTTTTTTTAAAACTTGCTTTTCCAAAGTAAACACTTCCTATAGTAGGCGTTTTCTAACAAAACATGCTAGAACTTGCCAATATTTCCACAAAAGGTCTTGCTAACACATGCGCCAACCAATCAGCATCTTGCCCCCGAGAGTGAAAGCACGCTGCCATTGGAGGCTAAGGACCATGGAAGTGTGTCCAGAGGGAACACCGGCAGTTTAGTACGGCCTACGGACTACCCAGATGCCTTTCATCAGGGCAGCTATAGAGGGGGACAGCAGCGCTGAATAATCTCTGACTAACTGCCAGCAGCCTGTAGCAGTACAAGTACAAGAAGAACAAGAAGATAACGACAACCTTTGGAAATTAGGTCTCCCCAAGATGTTCGATAGGGTTCAAGGGCTTTGGCTGGGCCACTCAAGGACATTCAGTGTCATGTCTCAAAGCAACTCCAGCATTGTCCTGGATGTGTGCATTGGGGTGTTGCCATGCTGAAAGATTTATCTTTGCTTGATTCCTGCATCGGGTCGGTTGCCTATGGTTCCCATGGGTGAACTGCAAATAAATCACCCAAAGGTTGAAACAAAAACATTATTTAAACCCGCGATCGGCTGTGGATCAAAACTATTATTTTCTGGGTCAGAAACATTTTATATAAAGATAAAACTTTATTTCTGTGAGAGATAAGATCGAAAACCAGCTACGGTGGGGTGAGGAAGAAAAATTGCATACATTAATAAGGGGCCTAACTAGCAACAGAACTTTTGTAGAACAGTAGAAAATATTAAATATTATCATGAGTGAATACATCTGAGGGGTTTTCAAAGATAAGATCATGGATGCACAGCCTACATCAACACGTGATATTTTTTTTACTACTGGAAGACTGATCCTTTTTTAATGTACGACCATACTGTAGATAGCATTGTAATGTCAAATGACTAAAAAGAGCAGGCCCCAAAATCAAAAGAATGCAGGACATTTAAGTTAAGTATATGATAGATTAATTATGTCTGGAGGCATGAATCGATTTTTTGAAGGTAAAAGTTTGGCTTTTGAAACTAAATCTATGCGGGTGGGTTGAGTGGTAGAGAAAAATATGTCCTTTTTGTTGTTGGATAGTTCTTGGAACAGATGGAGCCAACTCAGTCTGGGTGCAGTCTGAGGTCCAGTGGGCTCTGGATCAGTTTTTCTTCAAGAACCTCTCTGTATTTTGCACCGAGAACTGAAGCTCTGTTAGAGTGACCATTGGATTCTTGGTCACCTCCCTGACCGAGGCCCTTCTTGGCTGAATACTCTAAAAAGAATCTTAGTGGTTCCAAACTTTAAATATTTTACAATGATGGAGCCCACTGTGGGAACTTCCAATGCTTTAACTACTTTTTATAACTTTCCCCAGATCAATGCCTTGACACACTTCTACCTTGGTGGTCCACAGAGAGTTCCTTGGACTTCATGCCCTGGTTTTTGCTCTCACATGCGCTGTGAATTGGAGGACCGAAACAGGTGTGTGTCTTTCTAAATCATGTCCAATTAACTGGATTTTCCACAGATAGAAAAATCTCAATGATAATTAATGACACAGGATGCATCTGCGCTCAATTTGGAGTGTAATGGCAAAGTGTCTGTATATGTACAGCACTGTGCAAAAGTCTTAGGCTGAATGACAACATTATTTATAGGTATTAATCTGGGCAGTAAGTGTGCATTTGTTCATAAAAACACTATATAACATTAGAATACGTACAAATAAACATCAAGACAATAAAAAGTAAAAAATAATTGTGGCCTTGCTAAGTCCAGTGGTCTGGATCAGTGCCTGAACACATATGTGCACTGCAGTGTGAGTTTGAAACTGGTCCACTGCTCTTTCTGCTCTTTCTATCTTTCCTGTCAAAATGAGGCACAGAAATTCCTGAGAAAAAAGTAACAAAACTTTCATGGTAGCTAACTGATATCTTGTGAGGTGGCTAGACACCTTCTAACATATCAATTACCTGTTTGGACAACATATGGACTTCATACTTTAATTGTGTTCATGCATATTTCCATTTGTTATAATGATATATACTGTAGTTATTGCCCAAATAAATAGCACAATTTTCTCTGGTGGCCTAAAACTTTTGCACAATTCTATATGTAAATGAGATATTTCAGTTTTTTTATTTTTCAATGAATAGTATATAATATATTTTAGCATTGACTTTGCTAATTACTTTGTATTTCAATCAGTAAGTTGCATTCTCATTTACTAAAATGACCAACAACAGTACTTGATTTGAGCTACTAATCCAGTTATGCTATAATTAAAAAGCAAAATAAAAACAATATTTTGCAAGATTTCAAGGTATTGTTTGCAAAGGTTTAATACCAAAAATTTCAAAATTTGCTAGAACTGCATTTCAACCTCAAGAAAAGCCCCAGGGTAGGATTGATTTTCTCCCATCCACTCAGACCCATTCAAAGTGTTGACGCATTGCCTGATGCCAGTCGCTGTTGATGAACAGACATCGCAAATAGCTATTTAACTAAGTACTAAGTTGTGTGGTTCCACCTCGCTTAAAATGTATGTACTAACTATCCTCTGATATGTTAACACTCCAATGCCACAGTAATGTGTAATATTAATATAGAAAGGCCTGATTACAATCTGTGAGGTGAAGCCATCACCACGTTCCAGTGCATGTTTGTTATAATATCTTTGTTGTAATATCTTTCTTTGGACCAAAAAATGTATTCCCATTCAAGCTCCTTTTGTACTGCTTACTGTAAACCTAAACCCTAAGCTGAAGAATAGGCTTTTTTCTCATGGGGATTGCCAGAATGTCTCCACAGGGTCTAACTTTTGTTGTTTAACTATCCTTGAAGGGATTTTTTTTGTCCCCCCAGTATTGTGGCAGGCAGGCAGGAAGGCAGGCAGGCGCATACACATACACACACACACACACACACACACACACACACACACACACAGTTCATATCTCAGTCAGTCATCCATCCTGCTTCAACTTTGCCCCACATACTATGGTATGCCAGAGACCAACACGTGGAAAGGGTTTTGCAGTGATGATCCAGTCTTTAAGTAAAATAATTCCTATTTTTAAAATCTGTTTTTTTATTTATGTGTCATGGGTCTTTTTTTTCCACTGAAAGTAAATTATTGTTTGTAATTTTTTTTTGGTTATTTAGTGAAATTGATCAGCTATTCTCTGTAAAAGCACTGTTTTATTTCAGAATGCTATCTAGTGGACATAACAGACCTAAGAAAGAATGTTGGTGCAGTTAATGTGTGTTATTCATCTTGTAAACAAACTAAACATAATTCTCTAAGCGTCAATAAACTGTGCATATTGTTTGTTTGTATTTTTCCCTTTTAATGGGCCTATAACCTGTCTAATCCCCTAATAAACTGGGTCCCACTGCATCTGCAAACTTATGGCATAGCTTCACCTTTTAATAATATCATGTGGTTGTCAATCTGTTACATCGCCATGGTTTGACATTTTAATCTTGCTGAATGGTTATGAATCTTAACAGTCAAACTCTTCAAATGTTAAACCAAAAGGGTTTAAAAAAATAAAATAATTTGGCGGTTAAATTTAAATATTGATTCTGAAGATTAAGATTAGGATTAAGGTTTGGGAATGACGTAAAACCAAAATTGAAACAAAAGAACGCCCATCCACCATCCTCATCTAAAACGCCCTAGCAGGCAGACAGCCTAGTAGATGGCACTCATCTTACCCTAGTGGATGGAATAGCTTATACTGTACATTTCAGCAGTTCAAAATATCTGTTACCTGCCACATTAGTATGTCCTAGCAAATTCCCTATCAGCAAAAACACAGTACATGCAAAAACACAAACAGGGATCACTACACTGTAATAATATACATTAGCATAAACACTACAGTGAATACAATATTGTAAATCTGCAAAAATATTAAAGTCTATACTATTGTTTACAATAGTTAACATTTTAGTATACATTGGCAAAAACACTACATGTAAAACTAGTGAATACTGTAGTATCCATCAGTTAAGACACTGCAGCACAGATGTCTACTGTATTCTTTAGCAAAAACACTTCAGTAAATACTATTCATAGTATTCTATGCTGAAGACATTGCATGCAAAAACACTACAGTAAATACCATAGTATAAATATATAGTAATACTACAGTATACATATTATAATGTTTCCTAGAGGGCCATAATGCTATTAGTCAAAAATGTACAGAAATGTACAACCCCTAATCCTGCAGGAATGCTAACTCAATTAGAGTTCACAGGATGTCCCAAATGGCACCCTGTTCCCTATTTAATACACTATAAATGAAATAGTGACACACATGCTCATTGGGAACACAAACTTCACACCCTGCCTGCTATAGCTCCAACTTTTTAAATACTCACCTCTCCAAAACTGGTACTGTGATTTTTTGTACAGGCTCTTAATGGCCAGTCCACACACACACACACACACACACTTCAAATGATATGTTCACAGTGCCATCCACTCTTGGTAAAAATGAGCAAAACGGGCTGTGGTGGCCTGTGATGGCCATGGCAAAACCTTGATTCTGTGGTCCATTTTTTCACAACCATTTTTCTGTTGATTTTGAGGTGTGCTTTGGACCATTGTCTTGCTGGAAGATCCAACCACGGCCCAGTTTAAGCTTCCCGGTAGAGGCAGTCAGGTTTTGATTTAATATCTGCTGGTATTTGATGGAGTACTTGATACCATGTGTCCTAACAAGTTGTCCAGGGCCACTGGATGAAAAACAGACAACAAAGTTCAACCCCCATACTTCACAGTAGGGATGTTTTCTTTCTGTTCCACACTATGTAAATATAATGCCACCTCTGGCGTTTGTTTCCAAAAAGCTCTATTCTGGTCTCATTTGACAATAGAACTTGGTCCCATTGAAAGTTCCATTGATTTTGACGAACTGTAGGTGCTTTAGTTTGTTGTTTGATGACAGCAAAATATTTTTTATGACAATGCTCCAAAACAACTTGTGGTATGTAGGTGGCGTCTGATTGGACTGTTGAAGACTTTCTGACTTGAAGAACCAACTAACAATCCGCAGTTCTCCAGAGGTGCTCCTTGGAGATTCTTTGGCCAACTGAACCATCCTCTTCACTGTGCGTGGGCTCAATATAAACACATGCCCTCTTTCAGTTGAATTAAACATCTTAATTATTGCCCTAATAGGGAAACGTGCATTTTTAACTGTTGAACTTTTTTCTTATAACCATTTTCTGATTTGTGCAGCTCAACAACCTTGTGTCACACATCATTACTGTATTCTTTGGTCTTTCCCATATTGATGTAAGAATTTTGGCTATGTGTCACCTCATATTTATACCCTAATGAAACAGTAAGTCATGGCTTACCACTTAAGTGTTCCTAATCACTCAGGTGAACTAAAAAATAATCCTGTTAGATTTTACTCATAAGAATTTCTTGGGGTGCCAATAAATGTGATACATATGTTTTGGGGAAAAATGTACCTAACATGCCACTGACTACTCTGGGCAAGAAGTAGTGAAACGGTACCATCTTTACCAGTTGTTAAGACATTATTTTGAATGCTAAGGAGAGATTACATTCCAACACGGCCAATGTTTTTTTAAGCATTCCTTGAGGTACAAAAAATTATTTCAAAAATTAAACTGTCTAAGACACACAGTGAAACAAAGACACAAGCAGTAGACTACTGTAGACTACACAGTTCCAGTGGGATGTTTGTTTTGGCATCTTCCTTTGTTCCTGAGTAAGAACACAATGTTTTCTTCTTTAGGAAAGAGGAAAAGACTCAGCTTGTGATGGAGAGAGCGTGAAATATCCTCCTAGTAAACAATAGTGGAACTGTGTACCAAATAGAACCATTAAAGGAAGAGGGTGCCATTTGGCTCACACCTTCAGTCTGTCCTTACATCCATTACAGTTGCCCTTGCATCCTTGTTTATTAACTAGCAAGTTTGAATGAAGTAAAACAAAACAACCTAAAACAACCCAAGCCTACATGGACTCATGCTAGAGTGGCATTGAGAAATTAAGGCTTCAGCAGTAACCATTCTTTATTAATGAACTCAGTTTTGGCCTAATTAATAATGACTGTCTAAACAGTCATCAAACTGATTGACATACAGACACATGACTCAGATCACAAGCCATCTCTGAAAGGCATTTGTGAAAATGTGGGACTTGAAAGGATGTAAAAAATGTAGGTTCCTACAAATTTTAGTATATCCTGTGGCAGAAAGTTAAATACCAGGTGTGTTGCAATGTTTTGGGTAATTTGCATGGTTTTGATGCCACAAGCAGGGAGCCCTGACACCACTGAGTTGCAGTATTCCAGATGTGAGATGACAGGTGCCTGGATTAGTACCTGAGCCATTTCCAGTGTGAAGTAAGGTTGTACTTCACCAATGTTATAAAGCATAAACTGCAGGAGGGACTTGCCAATTATATGTTTGCGGAGAATGAAAAGTTGTTGGCCAAGGTTCTTTGCAATTAGGGAAGGGGACACTGACATTTTGTGAACAGTGATGAGGATGTCCTGTAGCTGACAGGCCATCTCCCAGAGGAAGAGCAGCTCGGTTTTGTCAAGGTCAAACAGAAATTCATGTCACCATCTGAGTGTCAGAAGGCTGGAAGGAGAAGTATCATTTGTAGTAGAGTTTTTTTAGATAAGTATTTGAAAAGGTAGGGTGTTTCAGATGGTTTCAGGGCAGGGACTCTGTCCTAGTTTTAAAGAGATAAGAGAGAGAGAAGAGTTTTGACTGGTGGCAGAACGAAGAGCCCGGTTAGGTATGTGGGGTAAAAAACCTGAAGCCATAGAGGGGAAGCTGTTATCCACATATAGGAGAGACCATGTGAAGATATGACATGGAGTGACTTGGTGTTATGAGAAAAGAGGGCCTAAGACTGAGCCCTGGGGGACACTAGTAGTCAGGGTGAGTGGGCCAGACACAGGAGCAGCCTGCCAGATAGGATACAATCCAACAGTGTGTGGATCCCAGGACGGACAGCCTAGAGAGGGGGGAGAGGACCATCTGATGGGTCACAGTTTTGAAGGCAGCGGACAGATGTAGCAGAATGACAACACAGGAGAGAGTTTTTTCTACGTAAATAAACAGATTTGTCTGGGAGTTTTTTTCTACAATATTTTTCTGTTGTTTGATGTTTTTTCTGGCACTCGAGCTGCCATACCTTTACTGTAAATTTATTGTATTTCTTTCTGTACATTGCAGCATGCGCAAGTGATTTGAAATGGAAAGGTAGTACGGATACCTGTCTGTTTTTAATTTTTTACATCAGCTGGGCCAAGTGAGGAAAGGCAGAATGTCTCCAGAGATGACTTGGAGATGGGATGGGTTTGAGGGGGCAAGTTCTTTACCGGACTTCACAAAATACATAATTGCGAATTTAAAAGAAGAGGCAGCTAGAGTGAGTAAAAGAATGATAGGTCACCTAGAAGTTTGCTTCACACCATTTTTTGCTCAGCTGTCCTGTCCTATCAAGTTCTAGCATTCTGTTGGCCCTAAAGAGACCCATCCAGGGTAAACTGGCATGCAAAACAGCGGTCAAATTCTTCAACACAGGTTTTCCACATTATTGGAGTGTATACAGTTTTTACTTCTTTGCGCTGAGATTTACATAATGCCTTGTTAATTTTATATAGCTGGCTGAAATGATTTTAGAAAGATGAACAGGTCATTTCATCATGTATGAGTGCATGCCCATGTATTAATGACTTCTGGAATGGAATTCACATGAAACAAATGGCAACCCTCAACAGCTGAGAAGCATCTTTAAACAGGGTGCCAAAACTTTCCCATACCAACTTGTAAATAGGGGTGGAATCTGAACTAGATTTTCTGGGCTAGGACTAAATTACATAAAAAATTGTACTGGGAAAGGCCACAGGTGGAAGAGTGCCTTTAACCCCACCCCTTTCAGGTCTTATGAGTTCCTTAATGCTGCCACATCCATGAGATACATGATGGAATACATTTATAATTTCTTTTGATTTCCCCAGAATCATTAATGAAGTACAACAGCTTTTTTTTCTCATATTCTTCAACTGGGCCAATAATTTCAGTGGTGCTGTACATTTGTTCATTTTCCTTCAACTTTCCTTTGCTATTACTGCATACAGTAACATTGAGAACAGCCTATGAAGCAGATTTCATCCCTGTATGCCTTTGCAAATATGACACCCCACCTTATGCATATTTGATGTGGTGCCACACAAAAAAACAAATCTTCTGTTTCATTACTATCACAGCACCAAATGTCTTTCACAAGATACTATTGTTGCGTTAGCTTAATGTTACCTTTTCAGCATGCCAAACAAGCGTGCCTGTCTGCCTGTGTCAAACCTATTAAGGAACACTGAAGCGGAAAGCTCAGGATGACAGGCATCCTGTTTGGCATGCTGAAAAGGTAGACATTCTAAATATGACCTCTCAGCCCAGGGTTTCCAACCCTTTTCACCAGGGGCCCCTTTTCCACTATACTGACTATACTCCCAGTTTGATTTCATTTAATTTGAGGTACAGGAGACAATGTTGTTGTTTTGAAGCAAAAGTCCTAACTTGAATGGGTGAGTGTGTACAAACTTTTGACTAGTACTGTGTATGTGTGTATTCGTTAATAGATAGCGTCAGTCACTCGTATAAAATGACTTCCCAAAAAAGCAATTTCTTTCCATTTAGAAGGTTACAACTAAGCTTCTGAATTTCATAGAGTGAAATCAAACAAAATTAGTTTGATTTTAAACAAAAATTTTAACTCTGATCTGATACTGTACTGAGAATAACAGAGGGACTTATCCCAGGGGCACAGATTCTTGTCAATTAATAGCCATACCAGTAGCTCAGGCCCATGGAACACAGACCTGAGGTCAGTCATCCCATCCCTTTAAGGCACTCTGTCCTCATCTGACTTCATCTGTATTTGTCTAAGGTTACAACAGGCCCAATCTCACTCAGTGTCATGTGTCTCAACATGCAGTCAGACGTCTTCTAAACACATTGCTTTGCCTCATCCGTGCTAACACAACAACACAGCTAGTGTCACTTATCTTCAGATAAGCGGACTGAAAACGATGTCTTAAGCTTTTCTGAACAGTGTCTCATAACAAGCAACGGACGGACAAGGGAAAACTGGGAGCCACAACATTTAAACACAAATTCATTCCTGACTGGAAAAAAACACCATGTGCAAAGAATTCTGTGAGTCAGGTGTTTGTGTGGACATCTTGTGCTTCTTTTTAGAGTCTAGGGCTGTGTCCAAATGGCACCTGATTCTAGTTTTAACCAGAGCACTATGGGCCTCAGTCAAAAGTAGCACACTATAGGCAATAGGATGACATTTCGGATACAGACTATTTCTCTGATTAACCAATGTTTTAGAAACCGCCCTTATGAACACAACAAACATTTCCAAACAAAACGCTTCTATCTTCAGCTGGGAGGGAGAAAACCCACTAGGACCAACATAATATTGAACAACGAAGTACATTTCCCACCACATTGCCATGAGAAAATAATTCCACAACACTAGCTGTTAGATCCACACAAGTAGATTGCTGGAAATGTATTTTATGTTGCTATAGTACAGTGGATCTAAACAGAGGTCACGGCGGCCGGAACGGCGTGTGTTGCTCTCTCACATGGCAGGCCTTCACTATGTAGCGGTCCTGGCAAGGTGTGGGGGTCGGGGCTGGGGGGGCCCGTCTCTTCTTAGGCTCCATCCTGGGGGACATCCTGGAGATGTTCATGACAGACTGAGACTGGCCCAGGGTGCTGGGCCTTGAATCCACACAGGGCACGATGGACCCCGTGGACTGTCCCTGAAGGAGGCGAGAGAAACCAGGCTTAATGCACCACATATAATTAAGAGAAATACAAAGGGATGTGAGAACACGCACATAACTACGCAAGCAAAACCCATAGACTTGTGAGTACCCATACCCACAACCATAAACACAGAACAGACATTTCTGAAACTTTAGATTTATGAAGAAAGAAATCTGAAGTATCAATATTAATGACAACCTTCATAGTTGTTGTACTTTTTGCTCCTCCACTTTCAAAGATATCATCACTGAGCCATTTCCTATAACTTTGTGAGAATACCTTGGAATGGATCTTGCTCAGAACAGAACCATATCTTTGACTTTCTCCGTCAGCACTATTGGACTACTTTCATCGATAAACCACAGGTTTTCAATGGGATTAAGGTTGAAATAGGTGCTGGTGAAAAAGCAGATGTGGTAAATTACATATACAGTTGTGCTCAAAAGTTTGCATACCCTTGGAGAATTGGTAATCTATGTACCATATGTAAAGAAAACATCAGTGAGCAGGCAAAACATGTCTTTTATTTCTTATGGGATTCACATGCAGCTGTAGGTCATAACAGAATGGCACAATCATGAAACAAAACATGGCAACAAAGAAAAAAATTAACTAACCCCTGTTCAAAAGTCTGCATACCCTTAGTTCTTAATACTGTGTACTGCCCCCTTTAGCATCAATGACAGCGTGCAGTCTTTTGTAATAGTTGTTTATGAGGCCCCGAATTCTTGCAGGTGGTATAGCTGCCCATTCGTCTTGGCAAAATGCCTCCAGGTCATGCAAAGTCTTTGGTCGTCTTGCATGAACTGCACGTTTGAGATCTCCCCAGAGTGGCTCGATGATATTAAGGTCAGGAGATTGTGATGGCCACTCCAGAACAATCACCTTTTTCAGCTGTAACCACTGAAGGGTCATCATGGCCTTGTGCTTGGGGTCATTGTCGTGCTGGAAAGTCCAAGAGCGTCCCATGCGCAGCTTTCATGCAGAAGAATGCAAATTGCCTGCCAGTATTTTCTGATAACATGCTGCATTCATCTTGCCATCAATTTTCATAAGATTCCCCGTGCCTTTAGAGCTCACACACCCCCAAAACATCAGTGAGCCACCACCATGCTTCACAGTGGGGATGGTATTCTGTTGTTGCCATGTTTTTTGTAGCATTGGCACAGTAAAGGCTTCTTTCTGGCAACTTGACCATGCAGCTCATTTTTGTTCAAGTATCGTCGTATTGTGCTCCTTGAAACAACCACAACGTCTTTTTCCAGAGCAAGCCTGTATTTCTCCTGAGGATACCTGTGGGTTCTTCGTATCCCGAACAATTCTTCTGGCAGCTTTGGCTGAAATCTTTCTTGGTCTACCTGACCTTGGCCTGGTATCAAGCGATCCCCAAATGTTCCACTTCTTAATAAGTGATTGAACAGTACTGACTGGCATTGGTAAGGCTTTGGATTTCTTTTTATATCCTTTTCCATCTTTATAAAGTTCCATTGCCTTGTTATGCAGGTCTTTTGACAGTTCTTTTCTGCTCCCCGTGGCCCAGTATCTAGCCTGCTCAGTGCATCCACGTGACAGCTAAGAAACTCATTGACTATTTATACACAGACACTATTGCACTTTAAAAAGCCACAGGTGTGGAAAATTCATCTTTAATTGCCATTTTCACCTGTGTGTGTTACCTTGTGTGTCTGTAACATGGTCAAATATTCAAGGGAATGTAAACTTTTGATCTGGGCCATTTGGTTGATTTCTGTCATCATTATGATTTAAAAAGGAGCCAAAACAACTATGTGATAATAAATGGCTTCATATGATCACCATCTTTAACTAAATTTTGCATGATCAGTCATATTTTCAAAATCAATGTCAAAATTTCACAATTTCTGCCAGGGTATGCAAACTTATGAGCACAACTGTAAGTCACAGATAAACCTTTTAGTAGCAATCCTGTAAAATGTGTTCCCATAGTCCAGGATAAGCAGAATGGTCATAATTCACAAGGGTATGCCTGTTATTCAAGCTGTAATGCAATATAAGGCTTTATTCCCTAAATTGTGCACAACATTTGCACTAGGCAGAAAATGTGTTGCCCTTTTAGTGCAGACTAAAAAGGCTGACATGGGCCCATGCTAGGACAGAATACAACATGTCAGAATATCCTCATCATGCCCCAGTTACTGCAGTGCTAAATGAAGCCACTGCCAAGCTTTGGGTTGGGTTGTCTACAAGGCCCTACAGTGTAGTCTGAATGGTGCATGTCTCAGATCCCTGGTGAACCAGGATGCCTTGTGAAAGTTGTGACAACTGCAGTCTGCCTCATTACTGTTCTGCAGCTACACCACCTTCCAAACACACAGTCTGTCTGGATTGCTGCTGAGCTGATCAAAGAAGGACCAAACAGTGTCCTGAGCAGCAGAAATGTAGCCTGGTGCCAGATCTGTTTATGCTGCCTTTCCAACTATTGGTATTATTGTCACACCAACTGGTCCTAATAGTTGGCAAAACAGCACAAAGAGATCTGGCTCCAGGCTGTCTGAAAATTAGTAGACTTTCCTTCACTGTGCACCGTGCTCTGAAAGAAAATAATCAAAGAAAGTAAGAAGAAAACAGGCCAAATCAAAATCATTGACAGAGCATTTTACACAACTACCAATGAATTTCTAGTTAAGTGAAGTAATATATGAACCAATCACTTCTTACAATGCAAAAGATAAATTGACACATTTGCGGGAGGGTCTTGTGCTTAGGTTGGGCTTAGAGCAGGCAAAGTCTCAGAGAAAGCATTGGAAGATATCTGACGTGGGCTCAAATTGTATGAATGTTCTTATAATTTTGAACATTTGACTGAACAACACCTGGAGGGCCCGGTGGACCGGGTGTAAACTTTCTTGGCAGTTCAATTGGTTTCTGAAACTCCTGACTAGACTAAGCTAGGCTACAAAGCAGAGTCAGTGTGGCATTAAGGAAGACACATGTGGCACAAGCTTGAAAATGCAGAGAGAGCTACTGAACTGTGCTGTAAAGCAAAGAGAAAAAAAATCTATGTACCAACAAGCTAGCTTAAGCAGTATAATCCTGCAATATATTTGCTGCTCTTCACCTCTAAGATCAGAGCCTAGATCAACTAAGTCTACATCAATCATCTTTATGACACCTATCTCCTGTTCAACTTGACTTTCCTACCCTCTTTATCAATCACATCTTCTTGACTCCAAACGTACACACAGCGAACAGTGCATTTTAGGAACAGATGGCATGGGTCACTTTGCATACCGGTCAGCTCTGCACAGTATGTATTTGCAAACTTTCTAGTCCCAAGCCTGGATCGTCTGTTGGCCGCGGCCATGCCATGAGAGAGAAAACCTGCAGTTTTAGAAATCAGACAGTTTTCCACAGGGGCTGGGGAGGGATTCTTGGCCAGCAGCCAGGCCTTCCTCTCCTGATGAACTTTTCACATTGACCTCGTGTTCGTGGCCGACCCTCTCACACGAGAGTGATTGTGAGTAAACAGATGCTTTTCCAGCTCTCTTAGAGTCCCTCCGTACAGCCACTTGCAGCATGTTCAATTATAAAAGGACTAACGCAAACACACCTTCCAGATTTAGGGAGCTTACGGTAATTCTCAATTGGAATCCTTAAAGGAGAACAGTGTTCTCGCCGCTCTCAGCTGTTGGAACGGAATGTTCAAAGCAGGGAATGGCCATGCATGCTTTGCATACGTTATATAATCTGAAATCAGTTACAGAACAGAGTCCAAGAAAGCTATTTATTCTTTCTTTGTTATTAGAGTTTGGGAAAGTTCACCTGAACTTCTGTAATTCTGTGCTTGAGGAACACCGAGAGGTAAGCATTGTGTCTATTGCCCATGCAGATCCATGGGTGTCAGTCCTCTGCCGCCAAGACTAGAGACAGTTAAAACAATGTTGATTTAGAGGCAGGAACACCCCACCTTCTGCTCTGCGAAGAACACAATGTGATCTGAAATAGTTTCATTCTGTACAATTAAAATACTCTGGAAAAACAGACAGCATAATGTCTGGCATGACGTTCGTATTATCAAAGTTCCATAAGCAAAGCAATATTTCTATTTAGCTCTTACACTACATAAACTCTTCTCAACAGATTTCTCCACCAGTTTGTTTATTCTCAGACACAACGCATAATAAATGCATGATGTATTTTTAAGTCATGTAAACTGTCCTCAACAAATCATCTGTTTGACCTACAATGTTATTCCGTGTCATCCATCCTTTCGTCACTTCCCTTTTGAACTATTACAACACTCTCTTCAGTGGTATCTTCACCTACCTACCTAACAGATTTCAACTGTTCCAGAAATCTGCGGCCAGCATCCTCACCCACATTTAAACAACTGAACAAGTGACACAAATCAGTAGACCTCATCAGCGGACAGCAGCATACTGAAGAACACTGAAGATGCTTCCGCACACCTACAAAGCCCTTCACATCCTGGCAACCCACCTTCCCCACTGACCGTTGCTACCTCTCTCCTGGTGTACCCCCCCAACACACACACACACACACACACACACACACACATTCTGTCTCTCCCTCATGGGTGCCCAGACTTCCAGTTGCTTGGCACCGAGGCTCTGGAATGTACTCCCTGCACACATACAGTACAACACACAGACTCAGTCATCTCATTTAAAAACCTAATAAGGAAAAAAATGCATTTCATGGCTGCCTGTAACCTATGACCTCTCCCTGATACTAACATCTAACCTATTCTAAAGTAAATGAAACACTCTAAAATGACTTCATGTAATGGTGCTGCAAGTGGCTAACATACCAGGGCAGAATACATACAATTCTAACAAGTGGCTAACATACCAGGGCAGAATACATACAATCCTAACAAGTGGCTAACATACCAGGGCAGAATACATACAATCCTAACAAGTGGCTAACATACCAGGGCAGAATACATACAATCCTAACAAGTGGCTAACATACCAGGGCAGAATACATACAATCCTAACAATTGGCTAACATACCAGGGCAGAATACATACAATCCTAACAAGTGGCTAACAAGTGTTCAAACATAAAAGTTTGAACTTGGCTTGATGTGGTGAGCAAAGTGCTATTAGTCTCTGTAAAACAAATTGCCAGTTGCTATAAGGGATGGGACGATTCCTTTATCTTATGGTTCGGTGCATTTTGCGGTTCTGGTCTCACGGTACAGTTCATACATGTTTCAGTTTTAAAAACCGAATAAGTTATAAACAACAAAGTATGATTGCGCAAAAGGATGTGTTTATTTTAACACTGTAGTACTGAAAACAAATGCATTATATTGCACTTAACAGTAAAAAGTAAACAACATTTCTATAACTTGCAAATAGTCTTAGTCATGTCGACAACCCTTTCATAATTTTCTGTCTACTGGAAAACCAAAGTATTGCCACAAATGAGATTTAAATATGGGCGACGCATCCTCAATTTCAATTCCAAAGTTGGATGCCATCAACACAACTAGCGATGGTTGCGCCATCTCCTTAATTTTTCATTTCATGGTTCGTTTTTAGCCGCACGGTACATTTCATGGAATGTTGGAACCACAAAATTTTCTGCCACGGTATTTCGTCCCATCCCTAGTTGCTATGGGCCACAGTACGAGGACATGTACTGTTCAGGTTACAGGATTGTTTGGGTCATGATTGACCTGCACTGTCCGCTGACCCTCCGTCAAGCAGATATGTTCTGGAACAGTGGATGACTGGGGTGGGAGTGGTTAGCAATAACCAGCCAACACAGCCACCCATGCATTTCACATTACAATGTAAGATATTATATAGAACATGGGCTATAAAACGTAATATCATAACATCAGCGTACCAGTGTACCTGCTGACCCTCCTGCTGGGGGACCTGGGGCACCATTGCCACTCACTTGGAAGTACTGTCAGATCATGCAAGTTAACTGTGGACACCATCGTAGCCGTGTAGGGGTGACGAGTGGGCAGCAGAACCCCTGTTGGGGGAGGCCCTCCTGGTGAGATGGTAAAGCCACTGTTGGTGTGTTTTGACTGCCCTGCAGCATCAGGTAGAGCAATGGCTTAAGCTGCTGCTGGGCAGCTCGTTTTTTATTAGATCAAAGCAAGTTGGGTGAATTAGCCAAATTATGAAAAATAAATCTCTTTAAACCATGATACCAAGCATTTGACACATTTCTTTTCTTTTGGCCTGTTTAATTTGTGACTTAAACTTTGTGGACAAGCTTTTGTTAAACATGAAAATGTGCCATTTACTATTCAAAAACTGCAGCTTGTGGAAGGAATACATTTCCTTGCATGAATCAGTCCATTTTGTTTTGCGGGAAAACTCTTGTCTTGACATGGTCAGTATTACTAAATGTTACTCTATGCTTAGACAACTCATCACAATATGAGTTATATAGTATTTTATTGTCAGCCTTGAAATGCTTTATTATAAAGCCAATGTTGTTTATCATTCTTTGGATTTTATGATCTTACAGTACGTATGCAGTGCAATGGAAATTCTATAGGATGTCCCTGAATGACATTACAGGCAACCAGAATATAACATTTATTTTTATTATTATGTGTGTGTTTAACAGCCAGACTTTGTGAGTATCCAGGTAAAGTACAATGATGTATCATGATCCTAAGTAATGTTGATAGTCAAAGAGTCTGTATGCGCGTGTGTGTGTGTGTGTGTGTGTGTGTGTGTGTGTGTGTGTGTGTGAGTGAGTGCACATGTCGGCCAGATAATCATTTAAATTAAAGCCATATTGATTTGAGGCAAATCATAGTTATGAAAATGACTTACAGGTCAACATTCAATGTTTCTGTAATAAGATAATATTTTAGCACACATGATGGAGTAGAGACTCTGTACAGGAAACTAAAATAGATTATATTTACTATAGATACACTAAATACATAATATTTAATGTAAATACATTAAATTTTTCACTGAGTAAAGCTGATAAAACAATAAGAAACATAGACAGTTTTCGAGGTCGGCTTCCTGTGGAAGCTAAATCCATAAAGGTATAATGATTGAGTGGAATCATGTCATGAGTGGAATCATATAGAGTCCAATCACTGATTGAGTGGAATCATGTCATGAGTGGAATCATATATTGAGTGGAATCACATAATGACTGGAATCATATAGTGAGTGAAATGATATAGTGAGTAGAATCATATTGAATGGAATCATATAGTGAGTTGGATCAGCTTGTCAATTGTGCCCTCTACTGGTACATAAATAGAACAACCGACACCACTCTACAGTCCTGTACAGGTGCACCTCAAAAAATTAGAATATCATGGAAAAGTATTTTTTTCCCCATAATTCAAATCAAAAATTGACACCTTCATATATTCTAGATTCATTACACATAAAGTGAAACATTTCAAGCATTTTTTGTTTCAATCTTGATGATTACGACTTAGCTCATGGAAATTAAAAATCCAGTAACTCAAAATATTAGAATAAAAAATGTATAATACAGAAATATCGACCTGAGAAGAGCTCTAATCAGCTAATTAACTCAAAACACACTTAAAAATGATTTCCTAAGTGTGTTAATTTCTGCACTCAATACTTGGTCGGGGCTCCTGTTGCACGAATTACTGCATCAATGCGGCGTGGCATGGAGGCAATCAGCCTGTGGCACTGCTGAGGTGTTATGAGAGCCCATTGCTTTGATAGCGGACTTCAGCTCATCTCTGTTGTTGGGTCTGGTGTATCTCATTTTCCTCTTGACATTACCCCATAGATTATCTGTGGGGTTCAGGTCAGGTGAGTTGGCTGGCCAATCAAGCACAATAATACAATGGGCAGCAAACCAGTTACCAGTCATTTTGGCTCTGTGGGCAGGTGCCAAGTCCTGCTGGAAAAGGAAATCAGCATCTCCAAAAAGCTTGTCAGCAGATAGAAGTATGAAGTGCTCTGTAATCTCCTGGTAGACGGCTGCATTGACTCTGGACTTGATAAAACACAGTGGACCAACACCAGCAGATGACATGGCACCCCAAATCACCACTGACTGTGGAAACTTCACACTGGACTTCAAGCAACTTGGATTCTGTGCCTCTCCTCTCTTCATCCAGACTCAGGGACCTTGATTTCCAAATGAAATGCAAAATTTACTTTCATCTGAAGAGAGGACTTTGGACCATTGAGCAACGGTCCAGTTATGTTTCTCCTTCACCCAGATAAGATGCTTCTGACAGTGTCTCTGGTTCAGGAGTGGCTTTACACTAGGAATGCGACGTAGCCCATTTCCTGGACACGTCTTTGCGTGGTGACTCTTGATGCACTGACTCCAGCCTCAGTCCACTCCTTGTGAAGCTCCCCCAAGTTCTTGAATCGGCTTTGCTTGACAATCCTCTCAAGGCTGTGGTCATCCCTGTTGCTTGTGCACCTTTTCCTACCACACTTTTCCCTTCCAGTCAACTTTCCATGAATATGCTTTGATACAGCACTCTGCAAACAGCCAGCCCTTTCAGCAATGACCTTCTGTGGCTTGAAACAAAAAAGCCTTGAAATGTTTCACTTTATGTGTAATGAATCTAGAATATATGGTTTCATTTTTTGATTTGAATTAGGGGAAAAAATGAACTTTTCCACAATATTCTAATTTTTTGAGATGCACCTGTATATAGAGGAAGCACATTTTATAGTTTAAGACTATAGAGATAGAAAGTGTTCTCTTTGTATCCATGCCATCATTGCATCTGTTACAACATGGGCATCTCAATGTTAAAGTAGTCCATTTCTGTATAAATGATTGGCTGATTCTTCCTTATGACCTGGTTAGAGTAACCTGTTGAGCCGGCAGGAGATGATATGGTGAGAGTCATCACAAGTGAATGGCCAATTACCAACAGGGTCATCAGAAGGGATCAGCCAATGAAGTTGGAAGTCCCACCCTATTGACAACAATAAAACGCTATTGAAAGGAATAGATCTCAAAACATAGTGCCTTTCTCCTGAATTCAATAGATCTAAAGTTTCAGAAATGTTAATATTAAAAGAAAATAATGCAAGATGCAAATCCTACATTTAGATTTATTTCAGAGGAAGGTTATTAGTACTTACATTGGAGAAGTTTGCATTATTTTGAATAGCATTATCATCAAGCACATCCATGTCCATAGATGACTGTTCTTCAGTCTGAAATTGAATGTACAGCTAACATGCAATACAGCAGAATACTGCTACCACACAATTATGACATGCAGTTAATTCATGCAGTTATTTGAAAATGGCATTACTACAGAGCTAAATGTCCAAATATTTTTCTACCAGGACAGTAAAAAATATTAATGTTTTTTTTTAATGAAGACCCATATGCTGAGCACGAGATTAGAGAGCTTTTGTAAGTAGCAGACACTGGTAATATCCAGACACTGGTGTAACAAATAACTGACAATATAAGTCACAGTTTAAAGAGAACTTGATCTGCAAACACACAGTTATAGCTTATACATGGTGGCATTCATTTCTATGTGCTATTAAGGGGTTATTTCTCATGAAATGTCAATGTATTCAAACAATGCTTACTCAGTAGTGACATTCTATGGATTTATTTGGTGAAAATAACAACAAAATCCTAATTGTTTTTTCTGTACATTGTTAGCCAAGTCAATAAGCTCCTGTGTTACATTTCTCGTAAGCTTACCTTTGATTTTCTTCGGCTAAACTTAAAGAATCCCAGTAGGCCTTTTTTGTCAGCCTCACTGACAGCAGATGTGTTGGGATGGAAGGATTCTATAGACCAAGAGAAAATTATTAATAAAGGGCAATCCCACTGAGCACATTGGTTTTCATGCATGCAGTTCATTCATTCATCCTGTTTGTGGAAAAATACACCAAGAGGATAAAGGTACAGGCAGTCTTTAGAACATTATTATCAAGTAATGTAACTAATGTTATAACAGGATGCCTCCTCAACCACACACAACCCACACGTTTGTTTTTCTATCCATGTTCCCTAAACCTTTTTTCTAAACCTAAGCCATAGCGAGAAATCACATTTTCCCTAGTGGAGACCAGCCAAAAAACCTTGTGGGACGACTTGTCAGGTTTTACATGTCCCCACCTAGACCTGGATCACAATAGGGGTACTGGGACAATAGGGGTACTGGGACAATAGGGGTACAATAGGGGTACTGGGACAATTGGGGTAGTGGGACAATAGGGGTACTGGGACAATAGGGGTACTGGGACAATAGGGATAGTGGGACAATAGGGGTACTGGGACAATAGGGGTACTGGGACAATAGGGATAGTGGGACAATAGGGGTAGTGGGACAATAGGGGTACTGGGACAATAGGAGTACTGGGACAATAGGGGTAGTGGGACAATAGGGGTACTAGGACAATAGGGGTAGTGGGACAATAGGGGTACTAGGACAATAGGTGTAGTGGGACAATAGGGGTACTAGGACTATAGGGGTAGTGGGACAATAGGGGTACTAGGACAATTGGGGTACTAGGACAATAGGGGTACTGGGACAATAGGGGTACTAGGACTACAGTGAGGGAAAAAAGTATTGATTCCCTGCTGATTTTGTACGTTTGCCCACTGACAAAGAAATGATCAGTCTATAATTTTAATGGTAGGTTTATAAAACATGACTTAATACTTGGTGGCAAAACCCTTGTTGGCAATCTCAGAGGTCAGACGTTTCTTGTAGTTGGCCACCAGCTTTGCACACATCTCAGGAGGGATTTTGTCGCACTCCTCTTTGCAGATCTTCTCCAAGTCATTAAGGTTTCGAGGCTGATGTTTGACAACTCGAACCTTCAGCTCCCTCCACAGATTTTCTATGGGATTAAGCTCTGGAGACTGGCTAGTCCACTCCAGGACCTTAATGTGCTTCTTCTTGAGCCACTCCTTTGTTGCCTTGGCCGTGTGTTTTGGGTCATTGTCATGCTGGAATACCCATCCACGACCCATTTTCAATGCCCTGGCTGAGGGAAGGAGGTTCTCACCCAAGATTTGACGGTACACGGCCCCGTCTAACGTCCCTATGATGTGATGAAGTTGTCCTGTCCCCTTAGCAGAAAAACACG
>JACXGI010000014.1:241880-288742 GCA_016801175.1 Esox masquinongy
TGTTCTTGGGGTCATAGGCAGCATTCCTCCTCCTCCAAACACGGCGAGTTGAGTTGATGCCAAAGAGCTCGATTTTGGTCTCATCTGACCACAACACTTTCACCCAGTTCTCCTCTGAATCATTCAGATGTTCATTGGCAAACTTCAGACGGGCCTGTACATGTGCTTTCTTGAGCAGGGGGACCTTGCGGGTGCTGCAAGATTTCAGTCCTTCACGGCGTAGTGTGTTACCAATTGTTTTCTTGGTGACTATGGTCCCAGCTGCCTTGAGATCATTGACAAGATCCTCCCGTGTAGTTCTGGGCTGATTCCTCACCGTTCTCATGATCATTGTAACTCCACGAGGTGAGATCTCGCATGGAGCCACAGACCGAGGGAGATTGACAGTACTTTTGTGTTTTTTCCATTTGCGAATAATCGCACCAACTGTTGTCACCTTCTCACCAAGCTGATTGGCGATGGTCATGTAGCCCATTCCAGCCTTGTGTAGGTCTACAATCTTGTCCCTGACATCCTTGGACAGCTCTTTGGTCTTGGCCATGGTGGAGAGTTTGGAATCTGACTGATTGATTGCTTCTGTGGACTGGTGTCTTTTATAAAGGTAACAAACTGAGATTAGGAGCACTCCCTTTAAGAGTGAGCTCCTAATCTCAGCTCGTTACCTGTATAAAAGACACCTGGGAGCCAGAAATCTTTCTGATTGAGAGGGGATCAAATACTTATTTCA
The DNA here is from genome assembly GCA_016801175.1 of Esox masquinongy. Lineage (NCBI taxonomy): Eukaryota > Metazoa > Chordata > Actinopteri > Esociformes > Esocidae > Esox > Esox masquinongy. Next base: position 242,608 of record JACXGI010000014.1, read on the forward strand.
TTCATTAAAATGCAAATAAATTTATAACATTTTTGACATGCGTTTTTCTGGATTTTTTTGTTGTTATTCTGTCTCTCACTGTTCAAATAAACCTACCATTAAAATTATAGACTGATCATTTCTTTGTCAGTGGGCAAACGTACAAAATCAGCAGGGGATCAAATACTTTTTACCCTCACTGTACTGGGACAATAGGGGTACTGGGACAATAGGGGTAACAGGACATTAAGGGTACTGGGACAATAGGGGTAGTGGGCTTATCACCCGGGGTACTTGAAAATACCTATGACACAATAGACAGGTAAAATGAACATGACTGTGTCCTTGAGGGGTGCTCTGAGCTGAAAAAACTTTGGTGGTACAGTAACTGAAAAAGGTTGGAAACCACTGAACTACTCAATACAACCAAGCTCCAAAACAACCAAGTTTCCACTGTAGATGGCACTATAACTAAACGTTTTTAAAAAGGCAACATATCTCAAGTATTTTTCAAGCTCTAAGCAGAAAGGTAATGCACAAGAACAGGAAATAACCTGAAATGGATCTTACATTTGAAGTAGGCTAAAACAAGCAAACAAAACAAGCAAGCATGTTCTTTCATGAGGAATTGGATGGCTACGTAGCGTTAATGAGAAACCACAAGTCACTCTTAAGCTGCATCTTCTCGCTACTGCAGTATGTTAGATGGAAACAGTTAGCAGCATACAGACACAATAATACCTGAGTAATTTAGAGCGGGTGCAGAAGCCATTTTATGTCGAAGAACTGAAAACAATCATAGGATTACAACATTTAGGACCTCTGAATAGTTTCTACAATCAGTGATCTAATAACAAACCATTTCTATTGCCTCTCTAGGTCAGAGTTGAAAGAATAAACCCAGGAAGGCATTTGCTTATCAAGAATTACTAAATCAAATCTGTTTAAAGGAACATTCACAATGTATCCTGCCCGTACACCCTAATAACATGATGTACCACAGACTGAATTCCTCCCCGCGCTAATCATTACAGGCCCAGAAAAGATGACTTCGATTGTTAGCGGCATTAAGACAGTAAATGTAACTTCCATTCAAAACATCAGCTGCATATGCTGATTATACACAATAAGGGTGCAAAAGGCGTGACAGATAAAAGCCCCTTTTGAACTCAAATGAAATATGTTTAATAATAAGAGAGAGAATGGTAAGAAAGATAGCCTGGAACAGTAAGCCTGATCCCAGATATGTTTGTTTCATTATCAGCACCTTGAAACGTCAAACTATCTAATTTGGGACCAGGCTAACATCCTTTAGGTGTCACGTGAGGGGGGTGGAGTAGGCTGGCCCCCAGATCCAAATGTTTTGCCAAATCCTTTTATCATTCGCTTGCCAAGGACCAGATAATGACCACAGGACACAGCACAAACAAGTCTAGAAGAATAGATAGAGGTGGATGGACATGGGGTATAGGATGTTTATTTACCAAGTGACTGGTCCTGTACGTAGAGCTCTCTGATGCACAGCTCACTCAAAGACTTATCCAGCTCCAGTTCATGGTTGCTGACATTGTCCTTCAGCAGCAGGACGTGGGCTGGATCAAACTCACACTTTTCACAGATGGCCAGGACCAGGCTCTGCAGGGGCACTAGTGGACTCACTCTCAGCAGTGCCTTCTGGCTCCTGTGGTAGTTCACCACTAGACGCACGGTTTTCTTAACAAAGAGAGAGGAAAGACAACTGACTTTAGTGTGATAGGATGGAAACGATTTTAAAGAGTGACTATAAGCAATGAATGTTTGACCTTGAGCTTGTCTGCAACAGTGCCACTCATTTGGCTCTCCAGACAGGCTCAATTAAAAGCTCAATGTACTCAAAAAGTCTCAGTTCAGAAGATAAATGGGACTTGAAAGTAAAAATCTAAGCAGTATATATAAAAAAAGAAGGAGACAGAAATAGCCAAAGAGAGGGGAAACATATAGCCCCTAAAAAGAAGAATCTTTTTTGTACATATTTGAACATGGATATTTGAGATATATTCAGGTCACATTCATTGCCAAAGGTAACCCAATATATTCACAACCATTTTTAAAACATTTATCCAATAAAAATGAACAGAAATGCAATTTCCACAAGTGGACAAAGTTAGTACACCCCTAGCTTTAACGTCACATAAAATTGTTAAAATTACACCAAAAACTAAAAATCTTTAGAGAGTAACTTGGTTTGGACTTCACCATATTATGATTAAAATACATATCCAAGGACCTCAGAAGAAAGAATAATTATAACCGTGAGTCTGGGAGTGGTTACAAAGCCTTTTCCAAGCAATCCTAAGTATATAATTTCACTGCTTGACGGATCATCTACAAATCAGGAAAAGTGTAGACCAGTGGCAATCCACATAGGACAGGTCATGCTAACCAATTTAGACTAAGAGTTGACCGAAAGATGCTCACAGACATCTCTATGGGTAACATCAAGTGATCCACAATAAGAGTCAACTGTCAGCAAGAGACTGTAAGAACTTGGGCAACATGAGAGTTCAGGAAGAAAAAAGCCTCTGCTCTCAAAAGAACATCAAGACATGGCTAATGTTTGCCAGACAACACAACGTAGTTGTTTGGCTGCCTTGCCAGATGCAATGTTTGGCGAAAACTAAAGACTGCCTTTAAAGAGAAAAACCTCATAACAACTGTAGAGCATGGAGGCGGTGACATTATGGTTTGGGGCTACTTTGCTGCCTCAGGAACTAGCCAACTTGTCATTGATCAAGATAACCATGAATTCATATTGTACCAGAGAATTCTTAAGGACAATGAGAGACCGGATGAAGCTGAAACAAACATGCATCTTTAAACAGGACAATGATCCAAAAAACACATGGGAAGCTTGAACAGAGTGGCTGAAAAAGATTAAATGGAGTTACGGAGTGGCCAAGTCAAAGCCCAGATCTCAATCGTATTGAAATGCTGTGGTGGGCCGTGCATGCATGAAAGCTGTCAAACAAGACGCTAACTACATTACTGGAAAGAAGAGTGGGCAAATAAAAGATGTAAGAGACTGATAGGCAGTTTGCAAGAAAAAAGGATATTAAGTTATTTAAGCCAAAGTCAACACCAGGTATTTAAGCTGAAGATGTACTTATTTTTTCTGCACCATGAAATTGCATTTCTGTTTATTTTAAAATCACAAATGGTTAGTTTGGTCTGATTTGTTAAATTCTCTGTCTAAATATATCCAAATAAATACAATAAAAGACAAGGGATTTCCAGGGGTGTACTTACTTCTCACATGCCTGTATATATTAAAAGAAATATATATACTGTATATACAGTGGATATAAAAAGTCTACACACCCCTGTTAAAATGCCAGGTTTTTGTGATGTAAAAGAATGAGACAAAGATAAATCATGTCAGAACTTTTTCCACTGTTAATGTGACCTATAATGTGAACAATTCAATTGAAAAACAAACTGAAATCTTCGAGGGGGAAAAATTAAAAAAATTAAAAATAAAAACCTTACAATAACCTGGTTGCATAAGTGTGCACACCCTCTTATAACTGGGGTTGTGGCTGTGTTCAGAATTAATCAATCACATTCAAACTCATGTTAAATAGACGTAATTACACACATGCCATCATTTAAAGTGACTCTGATTAATTACAAATAAAGTTCAGCTGTTCTAGTAGGATTTTCCTGACATTGTCTTAGTTGCATCTCAGAGCAAAAGCCATGGTCCGCAGAGAGCTTCCAAAGCATCAGAGGGATCTCATTGTTGAAAGATATCAGTCAGGAGAAGGGTACAAAAGAATTTCCAAAGCATTAGATATACCATGGGACACAGTGAAGACAGTCATCATCAAGTGGAGAAAATATGGCACAAAAGAGACATTACCAAGAACTGGACGTCCCTCCAAAATTGATGAAAAGACAAGAAGAAAACTGGTCAGGGAGGCTTCCAAGAGGCCTACAGCAACATTAAAGGAACTGCAGGAATGTCTGGCAAGTACTGGCTGTGTGCTACATGTGACAACAATCTCCCGCATTCTTCATATGAATGGGCTATGGGGTAGGGTGGCAAGACGGAAGCCTTTTCTTACAAAGAAAAACATCCTAGCCTGGCTGAAGTTTGCAAAAACAAACATCAAGTCTCCCAAAAGCATGTGGGAAAATGTGTTATGGTCTGATAAAACCAAGGTTGAACTTTTTGGCCATAATTCCAAAAGGTATGTTTGGCGCAAAAACAACAATGCACATCACCCAAAGAACACCATACCCACAGTGAAGCATGGTGGTGGCAGCATCATGCTTTGGGGCTGTTTTTCTTCAGCTGGAACCGGGGCCTTAGTCAGGGTGAAGGGAATTGTGTTCCAAATACCACGCAATTTTGGCACAAAACCTTCAGGCGTCCGTTTTGATGAAGAGGAAGTTCACCTTTCAGCATGACAATGATTCAAAGCACACATCCAAATCCACAAAAGCATGGCTTCACCAGTAGAAGATTAACGTTTTGGAATGGCCCAGCCAGAGCCCAGACCTGAATCCAATTGAACATCTGTGGGGTGATCTGAAGAGGGCTGTGCACAGGAGATGTCCTCGCAATCTGACAGATTTGGAGCGCTTTTGCAAACAAGAGTGGGCAAATATTGCCACGTCAAGATGTGCCATGCAAATAAACTCCTACCCAAAAAGACTGAGTGCTGTAATAAAATCAAAAGGTGCTTCAACAAAGTATTAGTTTAAGGGTGTGAGCACTTATGCAACCAGGTTATTGTGAGTTTTTTATTTTTCCCCCTCAAATATTTCAATTTCTTTTTCAATTGAATTGTTCACATTATAGGTCACATTAAGGGTGTCTCATTCTTTTACATCACAAGAACCTGGCATTGGTGTGTAGACTTTTTATATCCACAATATGTGTGTGTGTATATATATATATATATATATATATATATATATATATATATATATATATATATATATATATATATATATATACACAGAATATATATGTATATATATATATAAACACACATATATTATATATACACACACACTGAAAACATTATGACCACCTGCCTAATATGCTGTTGGTCCTCCGCCTGCCTACAAAGCAGAGCCGACCCACCAAGTCATGGACTGTACAAGACCCCTGAAGGGGTCCTGTGGTATCTGGCACCAAGTCTTGCTGTTTCACCCCACAAGCCTTGCTGTTTCAGAGATGCTCGGACCCAGTCGTCTGGCCATAACAATTTGGCCCTTCAAAGGGTCAACGTCACTCAGGTCTTTACTCTTGCCCGTTCCTCCTGCACCCAACATATTGACTATGACGAATTATTGTTCGCTTAATACACCCAGACCTTGACATATGCATTTCTAATTGAAAGCAAAGAGTTGAATACAATAGGCATAATTTTGAAATGTTTTTTGCATTAGCTGTTTTTCTCTTGTTTTTTAAGTCCCTGACATTAACTCAATTAGTAATGCCAGCTAATTTTTCTAAGATTGGTCTAGCTATTTAAACTTGTAGTAACCATGAATGAATGCAACTGAATTCAACCAGGGTTTCAGGGCACGTGCACAGGGAGCTCTGACTGTACCTACCTCTGACATTTTCTGGTTGCAAAAAATCTAGACATTTCACTCAGTGTGATATACAGTTAATGTGAGCAAACAAGCATTGAATAATGTAGGGAAATGTACCTTCGTCAGTAGCGTAATATATCCTTCAGTTTGTATAACTTTTTAAAGCTAAAATAATTAGAGTGGAAAATGGGGGAAGGGGAGAGTAGTTTTTAAAAAAAACTATCAATATAGCGCTTCAAAAATAAACATAGGAGGGCCGCACAAATAGTTTGTTGCAAGGTGCTTTGCCACAGAACCCCAATCCTGTCTAGGGTCCCCAAAAAGGCTTGGGCCGACCCTGCTGGGACTGGATGGTAAGACAAGACTGACATTGAGGTAACTGTGGCTGGAAGCTGAGTCAGTCACTTACACAGAGGGCCTGTATGTGGGCAGCAAATGCTAAGTCAGTCCCAGGGTGTTTGGTGTACTCATGGAGAGGGATCATAACAGCACCAGCAGCTCTAAGAGGGTTGAGGCGTTTTGTTGTAAAGAACATTATAAACCAGATACTTGGATGATTGGCTGGTACCTGTGGTATATTACACCGTATTTAATGGGTAAAACATCACGTAACTTTTTACTAATCTAATTGCACTGGTAACCGGTTCATTAAAGCAATATAGAGAATAGTGTGGGAGGAAAATCTATGTTCTTCATAATAAATACTCAACCCTCTTAGTACTGCTGCCACTGAGCTTATGATAATAATCACATACACTACATGGACGTTTTTTGCGTGTGGCTCTATCATAAAGAAAATGACATACATCAAAATATTATCGTATATGCGTATGGCAAGTCTTACAATGCATTAGAACCACATCAAAACGCATTATACCTGTTGGCTTTGTGTTATCCACAATTCCAATGACTAAAACTCATAGTAAATACTTTCAAAATATGGCAATCAGCCACAGGGAGGTTACAGAAACAGGGAGAGAGAAAGCAGTGCGAGCAAGGCCAGTGAGCCCTGAGAGTAGAGCAGAAATAATGCATGGTAACTAAAGGTAAGGCATTCATGAAAAATGCACACACTAGGTAGATAGGAGACCGGGAGACACTCGAGACAGAGACAGAGAAGACACTCACATGGCCAACAGTAAAAAGTCCTCTGGTTTAGAGACTGGCTCTACAACCCCTGATGCCTACCTTAGCATGAGCCCTTACGGGTTTTAGTGGCCTTTGCTGCTGCAGTGACTCAGTGTCAAAAGGTAAGAAAGGCAATCACACGGTTACATAGAGAATCATCTCCCATTTTCCAGGTGATAAAGGTTAGGTTCAACGCATGCAGAAAACTCACTATCTGATCTCCACAACCTGTAAAACATCCCTGTATACGACACCAACAGCCAAAGGCCCTGAACAGAACAAACTCCTTATCCAATTATGTAATAAAGTGGGACATTATTAAGACTAAACAGAGGTTAACTATTGATCAACAAGTCACAATAAACACAGCTCTGTCCTATACTAAAAATCACCATACATTTCTATATATGCAATTAAAAACCCAGAACCCAGGCAAAAACCTAGATCCAGACCAGGCCACTAGACACTCACCTCTGGCACTTTAGGCTGTGGTTTTCGTACCACTTTCTCCTCCCAAACTTTCTCTCTGATGCTCACTGCAGCAACGTCCAGGGTCCCCAGAAGGGTGTTGGGCTTGAAGGCTAGGGGCAGGGCCTCGCTGGACAGCAGCTCTAGCGTGTGATAGGCCGGGTTCAGGTGGTACTGGCTGCACAGGTCCACCAACAGGTCCATGAGCGCTTTGCTGCAGAGAGTGAAGAAAGCAGCCAGGCTTAGTCTTCGACAGGAAGCCAGGTAGAGTTAGACTTGTCAGAGGGGAGCGGGACAGAGTGGACTGTGGTAAGTCCCAAATGGATACAGATTTCCTACCGTAGACAGAGCACTACTTTGAACAGGACTCCTATGGGACCTGGTCAAAAACAGTGCGCTTGTGATAGCGAGGGTATGGTTAGGGAGGTGAGCACAGTGACAGATAGGGTTTCCTCCATTAGCTTCAATAAGAAGACCTGTAATTAAGCTGGGTGATGCACACGCAGACACACGTGCCGATTGGCTTTCAGCATTAAAGGCATTTGCAAGTGGGTAAGTGGGAGACTGGTTTAATTATTTCAACCCAGTTAAAGTGGACTAAAAGCATATTTTAAAAAGTGTCCATGTGTCTAAACCTTGTGCACTTTGTGACTGACTGACTGTCAAAGTGGGAGAGCAACAGTTGTAAGAAAGAGTCACAAGGACACTCCACACTCACTGTAGTATAACATATAACTTGTTACCAAAGCACACAACAAATATATACCATGTTAGAAGTATGTGATACATTTAGGTCAAGTGGTCACATTTCACCTTTAAATTCTGTGAATTCTGACAAGCAAAAAGGTTTACATTTAGGCCTATAAGCCAGAATTTTAAAAACCCACTTGGGTGTAAGAAAAGTGATGACGTAACATGAATATACCAGCCGCTTTTAAAGAACATCAGATCTGACAAACAAAAACAACACCTTCTACCATTCATCGTTTGAAGTGTACTTGACACCTATAACTTCAGTTCTTAAGAAATACTGTATTGTAAGAATACGACTCAGGCAGGTGTTACGATTCCAATTGTGGAGTGCGAAGGTTTACAGTATTAAAAAGATCAGAGTCAGGCAAAACTCATGGTAGAAAACAGTCTGGGTTAGATAACAGGAAATCAGATTCTGGTTACAGTACAGGCAGGGAATAGGCTCAAAACGTAGTCCGGGATGTCAGGATATCAGATCAGGTGAAAGTCCAGGTAGCGAATATGCAAGAATGTAATCAGTGAGATCGGACAAAACAACTTGATACTTGGAAAGGCTATATAAATGGTTTAACTGATAACAGGCTAGAAATGTCGCAAAAATGCAAACAATACCTCACAAAGACAAGGTGCAAAGAACTGAACTAAGTAGTGCGTGCTGATGACATATAGGTGGGTGTGAGCAGGTGATCAGAATTCAGGTGATTGTGATCTGGAGAGTGAGCTGTGTTCAGGAGATCGATGACGTGTTAGATGGGGACAGACATTACATGTATATACTGAAACAAACATTTTACTCAACTTTTACTAATAAATAATGTTGTAAATCACTATCTATCCAAATGTCACACTACACAAATGCATCATAATGAATCATTTTGGGTCGGCAGGGAAGCCTAGTGTCAAGAGCGTTAGACCAGTAAATGAAAGGATATTGGTCCCTCAGTCAACAGGGTGTAAAAAAATCTGTTCTATCCCTGAGCAAGACAGTTAAATTGAACTGCTTCCAGGTCATTGCTGTATATAACAATCTGTTGTTATTGTATGTACCTGGTTAAATTTACAGTAAACTAATGAACTACATAATGTGGCGCAAATGCATCTCCACCCCATGAATCCCCATGAAAACCGGAAAAGGCTGGTAGCTTCTGGAACCTTCTGGAGGCAGCCAGCTGGTCCAGCCCCATCCCTACACACCTGCCCCCTCTTGGGACCCCATCACAGCAGGCATTTGAGGGCACCCAGACAGCAGTTTGGGACAGAGGCTGAGAGTAAGGAGGCCAGAAGAAAAGATGCAAAGAGGATTTTTTCAGGATTTCTGAATGGCGGAGGAAGGAAGGCGCAAGCCAAAATAATGACCATGAGCACCCATTCCGCCCAAACCCCTACCTGGAGGCCTCTCCAGTGACAAAGCCGCCTCCCCATAAAAGGGGTTTGGTTTTAGAGTTTGATTTCTCCCTCACCTCTTCCCCTCACCCTTTTTGGTTTAGTTAATAAAACGCCCTCCAGACATCCTCAGTGTCAATGGTGCAATAGTATATAACAATGTTTTATTACTACTACAACTGACTTCGGTGAACATAGGCTTTGACAAGGCATTCAAAATGTAACACATTCATCTGTACTTCACTCTCAATTCACTAACATAGTGAAAACATCAGGGATTTATTTTTATTACAGTATGACAATGTTTGCCAAACCCCTTTCCACCATAAAGGAGCGGGTGTTGTCTGACTGCTTCCTGCAGCTGGGAATCATTTATGACACATAGGAGAAGCCACTTGTCCTTGTCATTGATTAAACAAAAAAAAATGTTTTCCAATAAACCAAATGACCTAAAATAAACATTACAGAGTGAGAGACATGACGTCCCAGACAGATTGGGGACCAGCCTACCACTGTCCTGTTACCACTGTCCCACTAAAGATACTGTTAGAAGCTCTCCACCGTGAGAGCCAACGGAGTGAATTGTCTTCACTTGCCACTCATTACCAGTATTCACAGAGGCCGCGGTGCTGCTTTCTGCATAAGGGGATTGTGGCCAGGATGGCCTGGCTTTGAATCACTGATCTGGCAGAAAGACAGAGATACTCATTAAGGCCAGAGATGCACTGGCAGGTCAACTTCTCATAACACACAGACACGCACACATACAAGCGCAAACATACACATACAAACCCACACAAACAGGTACAGTACATTTGGGCCAGTCAGGGAACAAATTAGGGAATAACAGGCTTTAGAAAAGTGTTTTCGTGACCCAGAAAACAACTGCAAAATGTTGAAATCCTTGTCGAGATAACTGTATAAGTTTAACAATTGAACTAGAACTTGTACAAGTTTTGAGTATAAAACAAAGAATAAAAGCTACACTTGACTAACACTCTTTGACTAAGCTTGTAAGATGACACAGACAATAGCGTTAGTCAAAGTATTCCCATTACTTAGTCAAAGAGTGTTACTTATTACAATTAGTCGAAGAGTGTTTGCCCTCTATCGGTAATAATGATGTGCAGGCTGGAATCAGCCGAGGGCTTTCTGTTTTACGTAATGTAAGTGATTTTGTAACATATTATTTTTAAAAGTTGTAAGTAATGATGTAATGTAACCACTACCTTTTAAAATGAACATTCCCCAACACTGATAAAAGCCAAGGCAACATCCACATCCATAAGAGGGTCTGTATATGTAGGGTTGATGGATCAGTGTGTACCTGTGCATTTGTGACGTGTGTGTGTGTGTGTGTGTTACTCTGATCTCACCTGCCAGCCACTGTGCTGCTGGTCTGGTAGCCTTGGGGCAGAGTGATCTGCAGTTCTACGCTGGTCCTGATCATGTTTTCCCTGGAGTCCATCACCATGCTGCCCATACTGCCCTGCAGGGAGCCCCCCCCGTCTGGCACTGCGTTACGAAGGAAACTCCTGGGGGCCGGCTCAGGGGCAAGGGGCGGAGGGGGGGCACGGGACTTCACTCTCTTCCTGAGGGACAGACACAGGTGAGGGACAGGTGTATGGTTAGCAGCGTATGGTTAAGGGGGCTTTTATCATCACATATTTCGGAAAGAAATTGTCCTTTGCCAATTGGCCTAATAGGGTCAAAACATTGTTTTGTTTTCTCCACAAAAAAGCTGTTTATTTGTCATGCAGATTCAAAGGAGGAATAGAATAGACAACTTTGTTGTCCTGCGCAATTGTTTCTAGCACCCATAGGTACAGGGAACCATGCCCAATCGAAATGAATAGCAAGGACTTTGTGTCTTTTAGAGAGATTACATAAGCACATCTGTCTCTAGATATGTATTGGTTTATTGTTTGTTTTGAGTGACAGTGGTCTATGTTGACACATATGGTCCAGTCAAATCCCCAAAGATTCCACTTTTAATGTCTTAGTTAATTTTATAAAGATTTTAATTCTAAGATCTTTTATAACCATTTGCACAGAGGTACATTTACATCCTCTCAGGTTGTTATCCCCCTGGTTTGTATTTTCTGCTGTGCAAATAAAGTAATAAATAAATCAATGTCTTAATGCAAATAATTGAAACAGGATAAAGATATGTAATCTCCTTCAAAACACACATGGCTAAAGATCCAAAGAACCAATAACCAGCATGCATTGCTATTCATCCAAACTCATGTCTGTTACATCACAATGGTTTTATAATTGTCTGTCATTACACAATGTTTCAGGCTTTAAAATATTAATGATTAGGTGCATACAACAGCTTTATGTTGTACCAAAATACATAGTGCAAACTGTACTGATAACAGTAATTAGTAATGACTGGTCTGACTAACTCAAAATTGTAGCTTTGTCACAGCAAACATCATTATTTTGACTGTAATTTACAGCTTACAATGATTGATGCCTTTACCCTTTATGTTTTGGTCAATAGCTACACCCTTTCTCCCAACTGAGCAAAACCAGTATGACATAACACTGCACCAGTCAAGTCAAGTCAGTCGTTGGGCATCAAATGAAGCAACTGTTTATAAATCCGTTCTCTTGTTAATATAATCCTTCCAGAGGGACAAGACTTCAGAGAAAAGTTCTGTCCAAAAAGCCTTGATGACACTTTGTTCTGTGCAGGTGGAAAGCATAAACGCATGTGAACACACAGTGTATTCGACATGTCAAAGTGTTTGGACTCTAACCTCACCTGAGTGAATCATTAACATCTACCTCAAGCCTGGCACCCATCCAACCCCACTGAGCATTACTGAGTCACTGAACCATATAACCTCAACTGGTCAAAATAAAAAAAATGGAAAGACAGTTTAAATGGAAAGGACTTCTTGGTCATAGCCAGGGAACAGAATTATTCGGCTTTGAAGGGTCAGAGTAAGACACTGCAGTAGCTGTGTGATACTGGGCAAACAGCCCATACACCTCCACGAGAGACTGAAACCTTGTGTGTCCTTGTCTCCGGCCCCAGGGCACAATGAGTCAGCCAGAAAACACACACACACGTACACACAAACCTTTTTAGACCAGATAGTCTTTTCAGAGAAAGTAAGAAAACTCAGATACTGAGCTGGCCTGTAAGTGCAGCTTCCACAGTGACTGGGTTACAAATTGACATTTCACAGAACAGTTTGTTTTCTTCACTGGCCGGTTGTGAATGGACTCAACCTGCAGCAGTACATGAGCACTGGACGCAGCAACCTAAGACCGCCTCAGTGAAGCATTCTCATCCACCGTCGCTATCCTCAACCTCCTTGCAATTTTTAAAAAGAAGGTGAAAGACAACGGATAAAGGACATAGGAGCAAATCCAATTCAGAAAAGGGCTGTCTGGGACAGGCAACGTAGCCTCCATAAATGCTTTTAGGACACACTTTTAGATCATATGCACCTTACATAGGACCCTCGTGAAATGTTCTCTGAAAGCAACTTTCATCAGTGTTTTCCATAATCCTATAATTGTTTGTTCTCTTTCATTTTCTGTAACCTTTCAGGGTGTTGTGATATCCATAATCCATCCATAACAGAGGTGGGTGTGATAGGTAATAATATATCACATGTGCTTGTAGGGCTGGGTGACAATTCAATAAATATCATTCAAGTTTTTTTTATAATTCTTTATTGTAATTCTTTTTCATAAATATAATAAAATTAGAATTTTTTAATGAAAATAATGTAATGATTCATATCACAATATTGGTCATTTTGATTTTATTATTAAAATGAAAGTATATTTCATTTGGGATGTAGCTATAATGCCACACACTAGAGGTAACGGAGGGACAGGGGATGAGCTGGAAGCAGTTGCAGATATATGCAGTGTAAGGTCAAAAAAGGACAACAGGTTAAGAAGGCTGGTAAACAAAACAAAACTAACAGGCAAAAACTAGAACTCCAGATATACAACAAAGACAAACAGGTAGTAGCGCTAGTAGCCATACAACAGAATTCCATACAACAAACATTGCCTAACACTGAACACAAACCAAGGCATTATAAAGCAAACTAATGACAAACAGGTGTGTGCAATGAAACAGAAGGGAATTGGGTTGAGCTTGTCCGGGGAACCGAGCGCTGACAGGGGAATCAGGAACGGGTAGCCGGTGACTAAAAGACCAGGGAGTGGACGCCGAAGAGGACACACCAGTGTTATTTTATTCCGATTTTATATCATAGAGAATACAATTATTAATATTTTTCTCCTTGTTCTATTGCTTTTAACAATAAGCTTAAACAGTATATAAAACCAGCATATTTTAAGATTTTAATGATGATGTAGATATATAATATATCGTCAATAATATCTTTTCAATGTCTTATCTTATCAATGAATATAATCGTGATGTGAAGTTTTGGGCCATATCGCCCAGTCCTACCTTACATGCTTGTTTGGGTATGCATTATTCATACTTACTTAATCAATATCTAAAGAATGTTGTTCTACTGAATTCATTCAGTGATACTGACCCTAACCCATTCAGTACTCATAAAGGTTCCACAGTTTAAGTGCATTTTAATAGCGGCAGGTTAATTTTGATATATAATAGATGTGTTGTATAACATTTAGGTTACTTGTATGCAATCCTAAGATAGTATGCCTCCTGCTGAAACCTAAAATAACATTGCAAATCACAATAAAGTCAACTATCCGCTAACTATCCATAATATTGATTATGGTTTTCCTTCAAAATGGGATTCCATATTGTGACCTAAGACTTACCATGTCTGACTTACCAAATCTCTGTTTACAAGTGTTTCTATAATACCAAAATCTTGTAATCAGCATCATTTCTCTACATGATAATATTTACTTAATATGTCCAGTTCATGAGGTACACACTACCTGCAAGAGGATTTTAGACATATATTTTATTTATTCATTGTGTGAGACATCAAAGTTTGCATGTAAATGTAATGTCCATAAAGCTGAATAAGTAAACAAGAAACTGCAAATTGAACACAGTGTAAGTACACATTAGAGTTGGTCCATCCCTGGTGTAAATGGGGTCAAAGGCCTGGACTTCTCACGTCCTCAGTGACAGTTACTGTCACCCTCAATTACCAACTTATTTGTAACACAGATACAATGAACACATATCACACACAGACCAATGAATCATTGGTAAATCTGAGGATCAGCTGGCAAGATTATACTGCAGTAGGAATCATCAGGCACAGCTAGTTTTACAATAAAATGGACCACAACACCCCCTCACAGTATGACACAGAGGTCTACAGTACAGAGTAGCAAGTACCAATCTATGACTATAATTAACCTGCACATTGTTAACAGAGTATCTTACTACTTTTATGAACTGTTAAAACAAATGGGGGGGACTGTAAGCATGACAATTAGCCCCACAGAACAGGAGATCGTAATAGCAGTATGATTCATAGCTAAACGATAAGGAGATACTACTGGTATAAACTAACCTAACAGTTTATTACCCTGGAATTGTGTTCGCCTGAAAAAGAGATTACTCTGTCTGCATAGGGCTAGGCAGATTCCATGACCCAAATAAGACTCTGCTCCGCTCTTGGAAACAACCCAGTCAGAAATCTGCCCCAGTGTGCTCTCTCTGCAAAGGGCTCAAATTCATATCAATAGAGCTCTCTGTTGTACTGGAGAAAACTTAGAAGGATTGGAAACAATAAAGGAAGTGGGGTGAGTTGGTGAGTGAAGTCACTTGAAAAATGCTCAAAATCACAACTCAAAAGATAGAGGAAGACTGAGCTTTTTTACCATCATTAGTTATCTTGCCAAAATCTTTATGGATCTATTCATGTCCTTATTAACATAGAGGACTAAGGTAGTAGAGTTTTAATTGTATTGCAAGTGTATTAAAAGCAAGGAAACAAAAGCCAGTTTTGTCTTCACAAAGAGGAATATGTAGAATAAAGACATGTTTTGTCAGTAGTAGATATTAGGATTAGGGGAAATACAACCTGCATCCTAAATGGCACCATAATCTTTTTAGCAGCGCCCTATGGACAATCAAAAGTAGAGGACACCTGTCACAGCCCGTTCTATCTAGCACAATGGCATTATACACAAACAATGGAATAACTATTCTCTCCTAATAATAGTGGGAACTGTGCATTTTTGCATATTATGGTCCATTAGAAAAAGTATGACCTATTTCCATACAAAAACACTCATTTCACAAACCATATGGAATACCTGAATATCGTTAGCAACTACGTATTACAGTGCCCACAGAAAGAATACACTCCCTTGAACATTTTCAAATCTTGTTGTGAAGGGGTCTCAGAGTTTCATGCATTTAAATGATTTTCTTCCCACTTATCTATACACCATACTCCACACTTAAGTTTTTTTTTTATCATTGTGAAATGAAATTATATATACTACAATACAAAACAGAAATGTCATATAGCAATATAATAACTGGATAACTTTTACATTCCCTTGTGAAGGAAACCTAACATAGCTCAGGTGTAACCAATCACGTTCAAAATCACACACCAAGATTATTGTCCTCCATCTGACTGTGACTGTTGAATTCAGCAGTTTCTGTAGATTCAGTATGTTGGTAGTGAAATGCAAAGCAAACACACTATCAAAAGCCCAAGAATTTTTAAAAGAACTAAGGGACAAAGTTGTGAAAAGACACAGATCAGGGGATGGACAATACGGACATTTCCAATCCCTTGACTATCCCTTAGAGCACAGTCAAGATGATTACTAAGAAGTGAAAGGTATAAGGCACCACCAAGACCCTGTCTACAGGCCGTCCCTACAAACTGGATAACCAAGAAAGTTGGAAACTGATCAGAGAGGCATAACAGGAGGCCAATGGCAGCTTTGACAGAGCTGCTGGCTTTTAAAGTGTCAAAGTGTGCATGCGACAACCACATCCCAAGCACTCCATAAATCTGGTAGGGTGGCAAGAAGGAAGCCATTACTCAAACATTCAACCAACAACAATACAGGAGATTCTGTAGCCATATGGCAAAACTATTTACGGTCAGACAAAACTGAATTGTAACATTTTGGCCTAAATGCACAGCATTACTAAAACATACCATTACACAAAGAACACCATCCTTAGTGCAAAGCATGGTGGTGGCAGCATCATCGGGAACTAGGCCAACTTTCCAGACCGATGATTCACCTTTAATGGCGTAATGTACAGAAAAGTCTTGAGGTAAATCGAAAGCGGAAACTAAGACAAAAGTTCACATTTCAGCATGATAAACTGAGACACACAGCCAAAGCTGCAGTGGAGTGGCTAAAGAATGAGAAGGTACATTTTGAGTGGTGGTTGAGTGGTTTAGTGTTTAATGAATATCAATTCATTTCACATAAAAAAACAAATCCCTTTAAATGTATGGGGAATGGTGTTTAGATAAATGGAAAAAAATCCTAACTTAAATGAATAAAACTCAGGGGCACTGACATTTGAAAATAAGAAAAAGTTCAAAGGGTTGTAGACTTTCTCTACTCAAGATCAAGTACTGTATACAGTACAGTAACACATTTCTTGACATTAAAGTTATTTTCTAAGAATACAATAATATGAAATAACAATGTTGGTAAATATCTGGAAATGAAATACTAATTTGGAGTTTTTCCTTGGTTTCCGACCCCACTAGGGAGGTTTTCCTAGCCCCGTGCATCAATTTCTTGTTGTTGCTTGCTCTTTTGCGTCTTAGGAAGGGTATCTGTATAAGCACTCAGTGACAACTTCTGATAAGTCATTAGTACAAGGGCATAATAAGGGAGTCATCATTATCTTCCACTGAGTAAAGACAGAACACAAAAAACAAAACAGACAAATGTTTGCCTAACTATTCATTAAGATGTAAGAATGAATTGTCTCCTCCTCGAGAACTCTTTATCGTCTCTACAGCAATGCATTTTTGTCAGCAGTCACTTAACCCCCCCATTGTGTGGATAAGAGACGGTGAATACCATCACCCTTACCCACTCCACAAAGCACCAACCACAGCGTGCTCTCAGGGAGCCATGGTGTTCTCATAGCAACCTATATTTACAACACAGACTGGGAGAGCCTTGATCTCTATTTGGTAGCAGCTGCATATTTATGAGAGAAGTATGCTGCACGCAAAAAGTGAATGACACACATGTATCATGGGGATATTTGAGCTCCACACAGGCCTTTTTTTGGTTGCTAAGGGCATGAAGCTTCCTAATTCAGCATATGCACTTGCACTCTCAAATTAGAATCCACTTAATGGTTAGCCCGCAGGGGAGCATTAAAGGAGAGCAAGGTAGAGCTCAGTTCATAGTTCAACTTTGAAATATTCTTCCTCAATTAGTCTTAGAAACCAATATCAAACATATATCAACAATCCTGCCACTGTGTTGACTCAATTGCAGGAACATCCAACAAGCACGGTCTATTTTGAGGGGAATCCATCTATAGGAATGACTCTGTAGTCAAATCAATCAGAACAGTCCAATAATGTATAGTTGCCAATCTTAAGGATGTCTATTAATATTTTTATTTACTTGTCTTATATTTGGTTTTCATGCATTAAAGTTAAGTGGTTTCTCTAAATTTTCATTGTGTCTATTTTTTTTGTTGTTGTTCCTTATACATTCAAAATATTTTTAATGATATTAGTAGTGTGAATCACTATGCAGGGTTTAGGTTATAGAGTATGTAACAGGGTGTAATTCCAGCCTAGTCCAGAGTATTCCAACATCACACAATCCCCATCTGAACCCAAGCCCTTTTTATAAATGCCACACTCTAGTATTACACACCCACACACACCATGCTCAAAATACTCCAGCCCTGCTCGCCCCAGACCGTTCCAAAACTCCTAGTTCTGGGAGGGACAGGACTGTATAGAATGTAATAACATCTCTGGAGGAAAAAGGGAACACAGCACCTCAGGCACATTCTGACTTACTGCCTGCCGGGACTAATTAATGAGAACCAACCAAGTGAGATTGAGAAACTAGGGGAAGAAAGAGGGACCTCACAGGGCCCCAACAGACCCCACAGAGCCCCAGGAGAGGCATACAGATGGACCCAACGAAATCATGAGAAAACAAAAGGAGAACCATTTGAGAAAATGGAAAGAACCATAGACAGGTCTGTCTCTCCAGAGAACCCAGGCAATGTGCACAATGCACCCAAAATGAGGTGAAAAAGGAGCTGCACTTACTAACCTACTGTCAAATGTACAGTGGATATAAAAAGTCTACACCAGTGTTAAAATGCCAGGTTCTTGTGATGTTTTTTATTTTTCATTTTTCCCCCTCAAAGATTTCAGTTTGTTTTTCAATTGAATTGTTCACATTATAGGTCACATTAACAGTGGAAAAAGTTCTGACATGATTTATCTTTGTCTCATTCTTTTACATTACAAAAACCTGGCATTTTCACAGGGGTGTGTAGACTTTTTATATCCACTGTATGCTCACATTAGATACACAAATGTCACTCACATCATATAGACTCAAACATTGACATGGCAATGTACAATGACAGCAGCAAGATTTGTGTCCCAAGTAACGGACAACAAGTTGAACGAACAGCATGACCAATATCCATGTCTTGAAATTGTTTTTCATTGTTATTCAATGTTTTTCATTGTAAAGAAAAAAATCCCATGCCAAAAAAACCCTTTAAATTGATTTCAAAATGAATATATAGACAGAAATAATGCGATTACAGAGAGAGAGAGAGAGAGAGAGAGATAGTTACTTGGATAGTTGCTGTCTTGTTTGTACGACAGCACACTGTTGGTGAGACAGCACTTTTGCTGTATTTTTGCTAACTTTGCTAACTTAGGGGTCAAATATGTTACTGAATCTCTTGGTTAGCCAACAACCTTTGTTATCATTCTGGTTGCGGATTACATTGTGTGCTGTTCCATTTCAATTTAACGTTAAATGGAACAAAGAAATGTGCCGAAATGTCGTTGTTTTTTGTAATATCGTAAACAGACATGGCTGATTCACCATAAAGGATTGCAACGGTAGGTAAAAGTCAATGGCTATTAAAACAGCCATGTCATTTAGGGATGTTAAATGTTGAATTATTATTAATTATTAGTGAAATAATTACAAAACACAATAGCACAAACAGTGTTTTAATGCTACTTCAGACGTATTTACAAAACAAATACTACTTGTGAATTTGGCTGAGTTAACCAAAGCCTTTCAAGCTAAACAAGTCAAATGATAGCATCCTTCACCAAATGTTTGCATGCCCACAGTGATCCTTTGTTTCGCTACACACGTAAACACCCTCCTCAACAATCTTCCAACAGCTTGAGCCATATAAAGGGTAGTGTTAGTCCCATCTGTAACAGTTCAAAGCTGGTTTTAAAGTGAACTTACAGTAGGTTCTTAAATCTATTACAACAGATGGTGCAGTGCTCATTTAATTGACAGTCTTCAGTTAATTCATTAAGAACCCCATATCAGTTCAGCTTAGCCTGTACCTTGATCCACTAACTGCTTTAGACAAATCAGCCCAATAATTCTCACTGTGCTTTGTGGAAAGAGAACATTTCCAAGAGTCTTGATGGGACCAATATATCTTTTAAAAGATGACCCATGTAATTCAAATTCAAAATGTAGGATTACTCACTATGGAACAATATGAAAAGCAAAACAGAGCTGCAATTTGCCTTTTGAATTGTCTTCAATCTCCTGTCTGAAATGCCCAAAACCTAAAGGCACAATTTTTTGGATTATTTCACAAAGTGCATAAAAACTAAAAGTTAATTTACTTTCATTGTGAAAAAGAACAAAGGGATTTCCAGAATTAACCATCCCTTACACCGGCCATGACAATGTATGTCCAAAGGAAATTAAAGGATGTTAGGTATAGCAGGTGTTTTTGTAAAAGAGCTCTATAAACAAAGAGCAATACATTCATCTCTGAGATATCAAGTAAGCCCAGATTATTGTCTGATACACAGTACCAGTCAAAAGTTTGGACACACTTACCCATTCACTTGGTACTATAGAATGCTATGTCTACTGAACCTTACACTCATCCTGAAGTGCATTGCATTGTGATGAACTGCATCCAATGCTTTTAATTTATTGGTACTGTATGTTGGCTAGCGTTTCACCTTTGAAGAATGTCTGGTTAGTTAGCACTGTGGCCCACACTGTTGTGTTACTTCCTGGAAAAAAACTAACAGAAAATGAATTATGTCCAGAAGAGTCATTCTCTTTCAGTCCCATATAGAACCTCATTGTTGAGGATCGCTTGTGCCAGACAGTGTAAATAAAAGTAGCCGCTACTGTTTAGTTTACCTTATAGGCAACACCATGAGCATACTGTATATGATTTATGCAGCATCTGCTGGGGGCGTGAAACCCTCCTTGGTGGGGGAGAATCCCAAAGGACAGGGAGCGGAGCAGTCAGTTTTGGGTACTGGGGAGGCAGGGACCAAAACAGCAGGAAATAACAATTTGCTTGTTCCAAACTCCCTAAGCATCTCAGTTAATTAACAGAGCACTGTGGCAGAGGACTCAGAGGAACACTTACTTTACCATTCCTCTTCCCTTTAGTGCCAGCCTGCTCCACAAGGATAACTAGATAGACAGCTTGTTGATGAAAATACCTTTTAGCTGACACTGAGCAATAACAACTACAATGATCATGATGTAATATTAAAAAAAAAACATCAAGTTCAACAGCATCAGAATCAAATGCTGTGACTAACTTTAAGTCTGAAATTTTCACATCCTAGCATGGCAGGTGAGAACCACGTGCCTGTGAGACCCAATACCCTCTCTGCCTCGTATGGAGGACAGACACCTGTCTATTGTTGTTGTCCTCATCTGTCCTCATTCCTGATCACCGTCCCTATTTATGTTCTTCCCTAGTGTATCTTGTCTGTCATTATTTGGATCCAGTTCACTTTCAAATATTGTTCTTTTCATGTCTTCTTTTAGTTCTGTTATGTCTTAGTTTTCCCTTAAAGTTCTACATTCACCCTGTGCATACGCCCTGACTCCTAAAAGCAACAATACACAAATCCCCAGAACAACAGTGCAGCTCAAATAAATCACAACCGTCCAAAGCAAACCTATCAATAAATGAAGATGAGCATTAGTAAACGTGTATTAGTAAACGGTTATTTGGGGCTTTTCCTAACTGTAGCTTACACAGATATATCTTCACCACTAACAAACATGCCTCACAGTCCTCAGTCTGACACCAGCAGCCAAAAATAGATCCCGTAGTCTACAGCTTAACATGTGTTCTAACTGCCACTCACATCCACCAAGCAAGAGGACACAGAAGCTAGTCAACAGACTGCTTGCTATACAGTCCTCATGCAATTACCATCTTCACTGCATTTTTTTAAAAAACGTTCTCAACAAAGCTCATACAAGTTGTGGTCAAAGTGTGTGCAGTGTATATTAACTACATATACCTACTGGCAACTTAAGTTGCTGCACTTAAGATTCCATGGACGTAATTAATCTACTGTGTGGTGGTAATAGTGCCACTGTAAGGCAATGTGGTGATTAATCTCACTGGCCAGTATAAGAGACCATTTATTTCCAGCCATGTACAACTCACATTATAACTATTTCATCTTCCAAAAGTCATACAATTATCTTAGTGTGCGTAATCATCAGTAGATGGGACAGTGCTCACTTACCATGTTCATGGACCACAGACCATTTGATCAAAAATACAGGAACACACTCTACAATGCTATGGCTATGTGCTGAATTACATTAATAATACATGAATACAAATAAAGATACATGAAAACAAGAACAAAGGTTAATATCTATAGTGGATTAATACTGCAGGTATCATTCACAAAAGGCTATTTTGCAAAGGATCCCACATCTTAAAATTTGGGATACTGTGTATGATGTAAAGAAAAACAGAATGCAATGATGTGAAAAACATTTAAACCCCATATTAAATAGAAAATAGTACAAAGACAACATATCAAATATTGAAACTGATAAATGTTATAGTTTCTAGAAAAATATGCCCACTTTGAATTTGATGCCAGCAACAGGTTTCAAAAAAGCTGGGACAGGGAAAACAAAAAAAATGGAAAAGTTGTTTAATGCTAAAAAAACAACCGGGTGGAACATCTCAAAACAAATTAGGTTATTTGGCAACAGATCAGTAACATGATTGGGTATAAAAGGAGCATCACAGAGAGGATGAGTTTTTCAGAAGTAAAGATGGGGAGGGGTTCATAGTGCAACAATTTAAAAATAACGTTTTTCAACATATAATTGCAAAGAGTTTGGGGATCTCATAATCTCCACAATATCATTAAAATATTCAGAGAATCTGGAGAAATCTCTGTACGCAAGGGACAAGGCCGAAAACCAATATTGGATGGTGGTGATCTTCGGGCCCTCAGACAGCAATGCATTAAACAGACACGATGCTGTAGTGAACATCACTGCATGCGCTCAGCAACACTTCCAAAAACCATTATCTGTGAACACAGTACGTCACTGCATCCACAAATGCTAACACTCTTCCATGCAAGGAAGAAACCATATACAAACAAGATCCAGAAACGTTGTCGCCTTCTCATTTAAGATGGACTAAGGCGAAGTGGAAAACTGTACTGTGGTCTGACAAACCAAAATTTTTAATTATTTTTAGGAATCATGGATGCCGCGTCCTCCGGAGTAAAGAGGAGAGGCGCCATCCGGCTTGTTATCAGCGCACAGTTCGAAAGCCAGCATCCGTGATGGTATGAAAGTGAATAAGTGCACATGGCATGGGTGACTTATACATCTGTGAAGGAACCATTAATGCTGAACAATATATACAGGTTTTGGGGCAACATATGCTGCCATCCAGACAACATATTTTTTAAGGAAGGCCTAGCTAATTTCAGCAGGACAATGCCAAACCACATTCTGCATGTATCACAACAGCATGGCTTCATAGAAAGAGTCCGGGTGCTAAACTGGCCTGTCTGCAGTCCAGACCTGTCACTCATTGAAAACATTTGGTACATTATAAAATGAAAAATACTACAAAGGAGACCCCGGACTGTTGAGCAGCTAAATTTCTATATAAGGCAAGAATGGTAACACATTTCACTTCCCAAACTATAGCAATTGGTCTCCTCAGATCCCAAACACTTACAAAGCGTTGTTAAAAGAGAATAGGCATGTATTTTTCCAAAAACAATAAAATTACTCAGTTTCAACATTTGATATGTTGTCTTTGTACTGTTTTCAATTAAATATAGGTATAAATGATTTGCACATTATTGCATTCTGTTTTACTTGCATTTTACGCAGCATGCCAACTTTTTTGGAAACGGGGTTGTAAACTTATTCAACAAATAACACATAAAACATACACAATATCCACCAAAAGTAGATCACTGGCTCATTGTAAACTTAAACACTAGGCAACAACAATAAACAGTGAAAGAATGTATTAATTTATATTTAAGTTGGGTATTGAAACTACATGCAACTGAGAAATTCTGCATTCAAATCTATAAAATGAAATCCAATATAAAAAAAACAAGAATTACATGATAATAGAAAATGTAAAAATCCATTAAATAAAGGTGGTTTGCATAGATCATCTTAAATATTGTCAGTTTCTATTTTGAAAATGATATGTGAAAATAGAAAACAGTCAGAAAATCCACTTAGGAAATATAGCCAACTTATGGAAATGAGAGTTGCATTTTCAGGTGGGTGTGGCTTGTGCCTTGCTACGCCACATCCATCAGGAGACACTTTAGAAACCGATTAAGCAATAAGGAACACAAATCAATGCTGTATTATACAGTATTCATGAAACAGCATTGACTAGCATTCCTTATTGTTTTTATGAAATAATTTTTACTCCAGGGCAATTATACTGTAACTGTATGTCAAACTACAGTCACCAGACCCGTAAACAATTTTATATGTCATGCTTATATGAGGACAAAATGTAAAGGCTGATCTAGGAGAATCAACAAGAGCTCTTTGTACTATCTGAGCCAACAAGCTGGCTGGTGTCTCAGGCTGTCTCCTAAACGGCAGACCCCATTCCTTTATAGGGCACAAGTCTTATGGCCAAACGTTGTGCACTGCATATGCATTAGGGTGACATTTAGGACACAACGTACTTCTAAGGAGATGAAATGCTCACATTTGGTATCTGAGTGATTAGCTTTTGAAATTCGAGAAGGTAATTTTAGGGTAAGCTAGTAAAGCAGTATGCAGTTTCAAAGTGCTGGAAGACCAAATATAACTCTGTGAAGGCCAGGCAGTCTATATTTAATGTCTAGATGTGTGGCCCAAATGGCATCCTATTTTCTGTGTGGTGAATTACTTTGGCCAGGGCCCAGAGCAACAAAATAAATGTACTTAAGGGAATAGGGTGCCATTTTGAACATACTCCATCTCCTCAGGAGTGGACTCATTCTTCCCTCCCTGCGTGTGTTTTATGGGCTCTGTTTCATTTTTAAACGCCCTTCTTGTTCTTACCATGTAATAAATCTGCTGCTCCCTCAGTGATAACGTATGCTGCCTTACTGATAAAAAAAAAAAAACAAGACAAAGTTGTTATAGTAATCTTAAGAAAAAGAAATTTCCAACTGGTATAGATGCTGCCTAAACTTTCTCATTTCCCTTTTCGACTTCCAAGACACAACTACCCAAATGCGCAGTGAAGTCTGATTGATCAATGCATCAAACATGGCCTCTGGTAGGCAATATAATGGAAACTCCGGGCTGGGAATAAGCCATAATATACCAACCAATCATGTCTGGTGGACAGGTTGAGTGTCTCTCACTCAACCCAAAATCTGACTTTGTTAAACAGTTCATTTTTTTATGGGATACAATTAGTGAAATGTACTCCAGTCAAGATAAAAAAAAAATTGCTATCTAGATGTGTGAAGCTTACATGATAATTTCTAAAAGAAATTCTGTAATGCTTAGATTGCTGTGTGTGGACAAAAATGTTATTATTAAGGACTGACAAACTGTCATTTCCAATGGGAGGCTAACAAAGCGGAGAGGGCTGAACATAGGAAAGGAGGTGGGTGGTGCCAAACAAAAGCTAATGAGTGCATTCTAGCATGTTTCTGCAATGAAATGCCTACTTTATGAATTGTACATATACACACTAAACCCCGTTCACATACTCCTTCAATTTTGCTTCAGCGCAGTCCCAACATCATGTTTTCAGGGTAAAAGGAAGTTAAAAATACTGTCTGTAGCCTAAACACGGAAAAGAGACCTCAAATTAAGTGGACAATTCTAATGTTGACACTTGCAGGAGAAGGGTGTTAGGAGTTTTAATTAATATTAAATGGACCGCTTTGGAAGGTGAATCACTTATTAGGAATCATATAATATACTACTGTATCAGCAAATGAGAAATCTAAGTAACATTTATGAGCATTTTATTTTATGAGACATGCTGGCGCTATTATGTACATTAGTGCCACCATTTCTAGTTAGATAACTTAACTAGCTACCACACAGTTTATTTTCTTGCAGTTTTACTTCCACATACAGTATCTCAGAAAAGTGAGTACACCCCTCACATTTTTGTAAATATTTGATTATATCTTTTCATGGGACAACACTGAAGAAATGATACTTTGCTACAATGTAAAGTAGTGAGTGTACATCTTGTATGACAGTGTAAATTTGCTGTTCCCTCAAAATAACACAACACACAGCCATTAATGTCTAAACCGCTGGCAACAAAAGTGAGTACACCCCTAAGTGAAAAAGTCAAAATTGGGCCCAAAGCGTCAATATTTTGTGTGGCCCCCATTATGTTCCAGCACTGCCTTAACCCTCTTGGGCATGGAGTTCACCAGAGCTTCACAGGTTGCCACTGGAGTCCTCTTCCACTCCTCCATGACGACATCACGGAGCTGGTGGATGTTAGAGACCTTGCGCTCCTCCACCTTCCGTTTGAGGATGCCCCACAGATGCTCAATGGGGTTTAGGTCTGGAGACATGCTTGGCCAGTCCATCACCTTTACCCTCAGCTTCTTTAGCAAGGCAGTGATCGTCTTGGAGGTGTGTTTGGGGTCATTATCATGTTGGAATACTGCCCTGCAGCCCAGTCTCCGAAGGGAGGGGATCATGCTCTGCTTCAGTATGTCACAGTCCGTGTTGGTATTCATGGTTCCCTCAATGAACTGTAGCTCCCCAGTGCCGGCAGCACTCATGCAGCCCCAGACCATGACACTCCCACCACCATGCTTGACTGTAGGCAAGACACACTTGTGGTTGTACTCCTTACCTGGTTGCCGCCACACACGCTTGACACCATCCGAACCAAATATGTTTATCTTGGTCTCATCAGACCACAGGACATGGTTCCAGTAATCCATGTTCTTAGTCTGCTTGTCTTCAGCAAACTGTTTGCATGCTTTCTTGTGCATCATCTTTACAAGAGGCTTCCTTCTGGGACGACCATGCAGACCAATTTGATGCAGTGTGGGGCGTATGGTCTGAGCACTGTCAGGCTGACCCCCCACCCCTTCAACCTCTGCAGCAATGCTGGCAGCACTCATACATCTATTTCCCAAAGACAACCTCTGGATATGACGCTGAGCACGTGCACTCAACTTCTTTGATCGACCATGGCGAGGCCTGTTCTGAGTGGAACCTGTCCTGTTAAACCGCTGTATGGTCTTGGCCACCGTGCTGCAGCTCAGTTTCATGGTCTTGGCAATCTTCTTATAATCTAGGCCATCTTTATGTAGAGCAACAATTCTTTTTTTCAGATCCTCAGAGAGTTCTTTGCCATGAGATGCCATGGTGAACTTCCAGTGACCAGTATGAGGGAGTGTGAGAGCGATAACACCAAATTTAACACACCTGCTCCCCATTCACACCTGAGACCATGTAACACTAACGAGTCACATGACACCGAGGAGGGAAAATGGCTAATTGGGCCCAATTTGGACATTTTCACTTAGGGGTGTACTCACTTTTATTGCCAGCGGTTTAGACATTAATGGCTGTGTGTTGAGTTATTTTGAGGGGACAGCAAATTTACACTGTTATATAAGCTGTACACTCACTACTTTACATTGTAGCAAAGTGTCATTTCTTCAGTGTTGTCACATGAAAAGATATAATCAAATATTTGCAAAAATGTGAGGGGTGTACTCACTTCTGTGAGATACTGTATGTGTAACTTTTCCATCTTTGATCTGTTGAGCCCGGTTTTCTGTTTCACAGATTTTTCTGACAGATCTCTCAGAAGGAACAGAATGAAACACACCCACTCAAGGGCTAAGAGGTTTATGTTGCCATCATTACATTCTTTGGGTGGCTAATGGTTGGGACTGACCACAAATTGCCATAGGGCGTCCCCAAAGGGGATAAGGCAGGGTAAGTGGAAGAGGGCTTGTCTTTTATGCATTTGGACAATAGCCCTGTTTCCGGTTCTGGTTCCAACTGTTTCCGGTTCCAACAACAGTGCTATGGGTGTGTGCACCTCTGTCGTGAGATTTCTTAGCAATAAAAAGATTGGGTTTGTAACTCTAATTGAAACAATTTGTACATTTTATTGAGAGAGTTTGTAACCCATATAGAGAAAAGAGACCTTTTAACCCTATTCTTAAAACTCTACCCTTTACCCCCTCTCCAGGTCATCCCTGGAGACCTCCCATTTCTGCTCCCTCATCCCTCAAATCCTTTGTGATCACCGGTTGCATAGGGCCAGAATATCCCCCTCCTCAAGATAACAACACGTGACCTCTCTGACATCAAAATGTACAGACCTGTATCCTTATTGCCTGTCTTTTCCATGTCTGTGACCCTGGCAGAAATCTCTGCATGGAAGTCGGCCCACTACCTCAAGCTCAACCTTGACAAGACAGAGCTGCTCTTCATTCAAAAAAATGACTGTCTACTCCAAGACCTCTCAATTACAGTTGAAAACAACGCCCCCCTCTCAGAGTGGGAAGAAACTTTACAAGACCCTGGACATCACCCTGTCATTCTCCACAAATGTCAAGGCGGTGACTCACAGATTCATGCTCTACAACAATAATGTTAATTTAGCGGCATAGTGAAGGGTAACTTAGCGGCATAGTGAAGGGAAATTTAGTGGCATAGTGAAGGGTAACTTAGCGGTGTAGTGAAGGAAAACTTAGCAGCGTAGTGAAGGGGTAACTTAGTGGCATAGTGAAGGGGTAATTTAGCAGCGTAGCGAAGGGGTAACTTAGCGGCGTAGTGAAGGGGTAACTTAGCGGTGTGGTGAAGGAGTAACTGCAGCGTAGTGTAGGGTAACTTAGCGGCGTAGTGAAGGGGTAACTTAGTGGTGTAGTGAAGGGGTAATTTTGCAGCGTAGTGAAGGGGTAACTTAGCGGCTTAGTGAAGTGGTAACTTAGCGGCTTAGTGAAGTGGTAACTTAGCGGCTTAGTGAAGGGGTAACTTAGCGGCATAATGAAGGGTTAACTTAGTGGCGTAGTGAAGGGGTAACTTAGTGGCGTAGTGAAGGGTAACTTAGCGACGTAGTGAAGGGTAACTTAGCGGCATAGTGAAGGGTTAATGAGCAGCTTAGTGAAGGGGTAATTGAGAGCAGTAATGAAGGGGTAAATTTGCAGCGTAGCTAAGGGTAACCTCTGTACAGCTACTGTATCCTCCCGAGAGTGGAAGTAGGCCAATACGCTTTACCTAATAATGAGGCTAACTGAACAGATCGAAATATATACATTTTAAGTGCAGCAATGTGCACTAGTTGGTACACTCTTCTAAAATGCAACTGGAAAACACCATCATGGGCTGTAGGTAAACTTAGAGGATCAATAATCTATTAGATATCGGCCAATATGTCGAGGGTCCATTCTGCAATTTTTGACAACAGGTTGTAAAAATGGGGCTGTTGAGCTAAAACAAGTCCCTGAAAATTGTGTACTATGTAATGTATGTGCCACAATATGGGCCCTAAACTACTTGCTTTTAAACTTTGGAATGTTATTTCAACTGAGTTAGGATAGTAATTCTACTTGTAGATAATGAACATACTATAAACCCAACATAATACCCTTCCAGCCCAAAATGTAAGGTTTGAAATGGCAAAAGTCCTGGAATGCATCTTCAATGTAAACATTATAGTATTTTCAATGGTTTGAAGATTTATAAGACTTTTTTGATTTTATATGATTTTGGAGATTTTACCTGCAAATCTGTAAACTGCACGTTAAGTGCCTTTCATGTTCACAATTCCACTGGTTTCATTGCTCTTAATGTGGTGTGTATAACTAAATACACGCTGCTTTTCTTTTTTGATTTCTAAACAGAGAAACACCTGCATGGCTTCAAAGGGTTCCAGGGGGACAGTCAGAGCACAGGATAAGCAACTGCTGTCTTTAAATAAACACAATTTATCAAATGCTTTCTGCTGCATGTCATATGAGATGATTAAATAAAAGCCTTCGACAGGAAGGAGATAGTGGGCCATAGAAGTTTGTGTTTACTTTCAGGCACTAAGCTTTATGGATTTTAGCCCCCCACAACAACACCAGAAGGACATGTTAACAGAATATGCCACATTTGACGCCTGAAATGACACAGGGTAGCACGTATCTGCCACAAAAGACACAGTATTATGAAACATATTGTATATTGCATATTGTACTGAAGTGTCTGATGGTACAGCCCAAAGAAGACCGACTATACACTGCATGGTGCATTTGTGTAGAATATATTTAATGTTTTGTGTTCCCACTGTCAATGGAAAGGCGCCACAGTAACAACATCAGTTGACAAAAGAACCACAGAGACTATAGAGGAACACAAAAGCTTCTGTTGTCTCAGTTGTTTTCCAGTTAGGGTCCATCCAAGTATTTTCCATAGAAGTCAACCACAGTGGAATTATCTGACGATTAATGCATAGGCCTACAGTACTGGAGGCAACAGCATTTTAAGTATCTGCTGACAACTATATTAAAAAGAGTTTATGAATTAATGAAGACGTTACAATGCAAGAGATGCTCGTACTGTCCAATCAAGAATGAGCTTCCTGCAATGAAAAGCCATGACAGGTGGTGGCATGTGGCAGGTTATCCATGTTTCTCTTGCATCAAGTCATTTGTGTACTTCTATTATTATTACTTAATATGATTTAAGATCGAACTTGTATTCATTTACAGAATTAGCTTGGGAAACAATAAATTAGTAGAGACGTGACATTTCTCACACTTACCCTATTGGAGGTTTTGCGGCTATGTTGACTTTTTTAAAGTCCATCTTCTATAATGCCCAAATCCAACGGTAAATGTATAAACGGTATTTCCCTTTCGTCCGGTCATAAAGGACACCAAAACTCGACTGATATCCAAACCCATTGATATCCAAATCAGCTATCGAAGAACACAAAACAAAACATCTCAATTGATACCACAGTTGAGAAAATGTAATTGTTTCAGCAGGCTAATACTAATGTGTGTTTTATAGATTCATTTAACATGAATTGCAAAATAAAGGTCCATACAAAAGTGACTGAATAAAAGTTGACGCTATCATAATTCCTGCAACATGGTAACAGTTGCCTACACAACAGAAAGTCTGACCGCTAACAGTACATGCAAAATAACAGCGTAAATATTCAAGGTGTGATAGGTACAGAGGTGTACTTACATCGAGGAAAACATTATTTCAATTAATATTCATTTTCCCATAGCTGGTAATTACAAAGATACTTCGGAATAATCCGTGTATTTGCCCGTTGTCCTAGTTCTAGTCTGAGCCCGCCCTCGTCAGCGCTCGGTCAATAGTGCTCATTGGGAATTCCATAGCCACTTGCTGCCAGCTCCAGTAGTCGAGCGGTAGTACTGGGACGCACAGAAGATAGTTTCAAAACGGTATCTCACCCTCAAGCTGTTTCAAAAGAAATACATTATATTATGCACAATATACACTAATCAAATCACAATATGTATTAATGGAGAAAAATTAATCCTGTGAATACTATGTAAAATGCAAACTAAGGAAAAATGCTTGGTGAGAATACATTATATGGTCGTTTGTAATGAGTTAAACGTACACATCAAAAGTTAAAAGAGACCTTTTCAAAATATGTTTTATGCTATACAAAATTTCACCGTTTAAATTTCAACCCTGGCTCCCAGCATCTCTTAATGTATTCACTTAAACCCCGCCTTTTTCTTGCGTTCAACAACAACCTACAACAGTCGACGTCAGATTTTTCATTATAATATTATAATTCATTATTTGTGAGCGTCTAACTTTATAAAAATGGAGTTTAGTTTAGATTAGGAAAGGCCGATAGACATGGATCGAATAATATTATGGAATATCAAATCACCAATGCAGTTGTCGTGTTCTAAGAAATTAGGCCCGCCGATAGGGGGGGACAAACGGGTCTGTTGTCCCGGGCCCAAGGTGGGGGTGGGGGCCAGAATTGACATTGGGTTGACATTAAAGTGCCCTTCTAAGATTATCTCGTCCCGGGCCCAGGCAAGACTGTCAGCTGGCCTGTAAGAAATAAACAGCTAAATAAACCTTTAACAACATACTGAGTAATTATCTTACTGTTACATATTTAAAAATGAAGAATTTGTAAATGGCATGTTATGTTAATTCTGCCCACATGATGTCACTGTGTGACTTCAAATAACCATACCGTATGCTGTCCGATCCCCTTGCAACATGATAATATTAAAGTGAAGATTTTTTGAGTTTGAAAAATTATTGATTTACAGAATAGTCAACAGTCATCACGTTTACATAAAAATCGCTAACTATACTTCCCTATTAAGAGTCTGCCTCAAGCTGACTTGTTACTGCCAAATGAAAAATTGATTTGTCTATTAGAAAATGTATGTAGCCACTCCTGATGGCTGTGGTACTCAGTCTGACAAATTCAGATATGTTTAAATGATCATGACAGGACATGTTGGCTTTGACATTCAAAGAAGTTAACATAAAAGGAGTATAAAACCAAACCCCAGAATCTAAAAATACCATATGCAAAATTGTTACCTCATTATGAGTTCAGAGTACCTCCTTCTGAAGGAGGTGGAGGAAACTGCTGAACTAGTAATATATGCTGCTGTGAAACAGAAGAAAGGGACATGAGACGCTCAAAGAGAAAAACCAAAGAGCTAATTGATCATTAATCATGTCATGTGAGTAGTCCTATTTGTTACATCCAGAAAGGTATTGAAGATATAAAATACATAATGTTTTCTCTGAGATAACACAACAATCACTGTGTGAAAAAATGACGTAATTAATTGAAGTGATGAATATTTAAAAAACGGTAGCCAGTGGATTACTGTACTCAGGTGGTGACTTAATTGGAATTCACTTGTATGATTATAAAATAGAAGTTACTTGTAGTGTTATCTTTTTGTATTAGATGCTCTAGTATAAATTGTAGGTGTGATTAAAAGAAGGACCAGTAAGAAACATGTATGAAGATAAATCCACTCACTACTGTAAGTCTCTATGTAAAAAAAAATGTACATTTCTGACATTATTTACAGATACTACTGTGGACCCATCAATCTATAATGACTATTATGATGCGTCAAATACAGACGGTCTGCTATGCAACAATACCACCGTAAGGGCGTTTGGACGTGTGTTTTTGCCTACACTGTACAGCCTGGTCTTTATCGTGGGCTTCATTGGTAACAGCCTGGTGGTCTGTGTCATGGTGAAGTTCAGGAGGACCAGCAACATGACAGACATCTGCCTCTTCAACCTGGCACTGTCAGATCTTCTGTTTGTCCTCACCCTGCCTTTCTGGTCTTACTACATCACCAACACTGAATGGATCCTGGGGGACTTTCTGTGCACAGTGTTAACTGCACTATACACGCTGGGCTTCTATGGCAACATTTTCTTCCTGGTAATGATGACATTGGATCGATATGTGGTCATTGTTCATGCTCACACCGTGGCCAGACACAGATCAGTCAGAGTAGGGACTGCTCTGTCTCTGTTCTTGTGGGGTCTTAGTTTCTGTGCCTCTCTGCCTACAATCATCTTCACAAAAGTGGAAAAAAATGGGTCAGGATTTATGGTATGTCAACAATATTATCCAGAGGACACCAAGTGGCGCCAGTTTTCTTATTTACAAATGAATTTCTTGGGTCTACTTCTCCCACTTTTCATTATGGTTATATGCTATGGCAGGATAATTCTCACTTTAGTCAACATCAAAACCACCAAAAAGCACAAAGCCATCAAACTGATATGTATTATAGTAGTGGTCTTTTTCTGCTTTTGGACTCCATACAATTTGATCGTTTTCTTTCGGTTTCTGCAGACACTACGCTTTTTTGGGGATTGTACAAATGTTTCTAACTTATCTCTGGCAATGCAGTGGGCAGAGGTAATAGCATTCTCACACTGTTGTTTGAATCCAATTATCTACGCTTTTGCTGGACAGAAATTCATGACCCTTGTCTTGAAGTTACTAAGAAAATGGTTGCCAATTTGCTTTGGCAGGTCTTCTTGTGAGTTGTCTGAACGAAGAAGCTCGGTCTATTCCAGGTCCTCTGAAACTAAAATCTACACAATTGCTGTAGCTTGACTCTCATGCAAGCTAAATTTGAAAATTACTTCCAGGGAACTGACATCTAGTAAAATATTGAGTCTATTCTTGAAAACCTCAACATTTTCACATATTTTTCTAAATAACTCAACAATATAGTATCCACTATCACAACAGAGAAAACATTTTGTGTCCATATATTTTCTGATGAAGTTGCCGAGGAAATTTTCCTTAATTCAACGAGAATATAAACGAGCAGATTTGCACTAAAATGTAAGTTCTTTTTCAATCTGAAGATGATTCAAAGTTGCCTGTCTCGAGGGTGATATTGGCATGACATCAATACATACTGTTATCCAAAGTTCACAGTATGTTTGTATTAGAATATGTTTAAACCTGTTTGTTAAAGGATCCATTGAATATGCCTAATTATAAGAATTCAATACATTAACTTGGTACAAATCCCAAATTTAACTTGAAGAATGATTCCTTATGGTAAAGCTGACCCTGTTCACACTTAGGATTTGAGACTTATCTGATATAGTTGATAACATTCCCAGACAAATTATTTAGGGAACACCGTTTTGAGAGAAATGTTCCTTGATGTCAAAAAGGGCTATTACAAGAAATTACACTATCTATATCTTTCAGTTTATTTTCATTAATTAAATCACTTTTTATGAGAGTTAGAAATTACATTCATTATTCTGGACATAAGGGCATATAGCTAATATGGAAAATAGTAATGTAACAGTATTTTCCTAAATTTACTTTTAAGGTCACATAATGAAAATAATAAATTAGACTATGAAAATAAAGTTTCTGTGGAAGACAAGGATTGTACCATTTTTTAAGAATTCAAACTACTGTACAGCTAAATGTAATAGGAGCTTCTGGACACAGTAATTGTGTCACTCAGCTATGAATCTATGCTTATAGTAGAGACAGTAGATAGTTACAGTATCAGCTGCACTTTTACGTCTTTACATGCTCTAATGCTTTTGTTGATAGATCATTTTGAGAATGTATTAACTATTGTGGAAATAGCTAAGATATTATTAGGTTTGGCTGTTGGGACACAGAGGTCAAAGGTCATTTTAACGGTTTGGTGCTCCGGCTGCCATTTAATTTAATAAGAGTTTACATGTAAAATCACTTATTTTGATTTGCTGTATCCATAGGCAGCAATAGAACACAAGTGTAACTACAGACGGGGGACAAATTCAAGTAAAACCTGAATAATTGAGTGGAGGAACATATGCAGATTCTCCTATAAAGGCCTTTGTGTCTTTGGGTCTTCAGTCACAAAGACACAAAGGCAAGAGCTTCAGTTACGAAGGCACAGAGGCAGGATCGTCAGTTACAAATTTTGTGAAAAGCTCATATTCAATGATCATGATGCTGGAGCATTACTGCCATATTATACAGAACCCTACTATTATACCCTTATAGTAGGGTTCCAGTGCATAAACCCTCATTACAAAGGTTTTTCCCTCAATTTGTCACGTTTCTGTATTACTATGCTGAGATTCATTTGTTTGTAAGTTCAAATGGACAGTGACTTTCTGACTGTTATCACAAGACTATTGTGATTGTTATCACAAGACTGTTATCTTTCGGTTTGTTATCACAAGTTGTTTTAAAAATGTACATTTCATTCCAATAACCAAGTATTGCAAGGCACATCATTACATAAAACTATATATAAATACATAATCACTAAAAAGTTAGTCTTGTCCACTTGTCTTTTTAAATGAAGCATCATATGCTGCCGACCTGACCTTTTTTCATTATTGACCTCCATTTATTCTTCAGTATGTAATTATGGGTATATTTGTCACAAAAAACAATGAATAAAGGATTTAAATATTACAGAATGTTTTCTGTTTATTTTTAATGTTTTTAATGGCCATGTGTCACTATAGATACCTCATAAGCATCCTTGCCAAGCCATTCTGCTTTTAGTTCTCCACACTGCTTTTCCAATTAGGAATTGACTTGGGCCGACACGTGTAAGAGAAAGCTTACCTGAGTTAACTCTTCAGTTGCCCAGCCTGCATGGAGGAGGTGCAAGAATGATGAGACCAGGACAATGCATCCCCAATCCTCGCACAGTGCTGGAGTTTTATAACCATTTGTCAGTAAGTGTCACAGTCAAGCCTCAACCCTAGAATCTGGTTGTCAGCTTGGTGATTTTAGATGTTTGTCCACAACAACTATTTCCAAATATGTTACAGAAACCTGACTGGCCGTTAACTTTACAAGTAACCACAGTGCAAAATTAATTAACACTACTCACTCTTTCACACTTTGTAATGGTTTGAAACAAGACAATACATCAGGGCATGGCATGACACTGAACCCCTTGAGAAATAGGAAAACATTTCATTGTTGTTAACAGCATTTTCTTATACTAGAGAAATCTAACCTTTATTAGGTGAAATTCAGAAAATTTTTTTGTTGTTGTTGAACAATTTGGTCCAAAGATTGGATTTCTTGTCAATGAAGAAGGACATTTTTCCGAAGCCTTTTTTGCTTATCTTTAGCAAGGGTCCAATTATTCTGGTGGGCACTGTATTTCATGGGATTTCAAGGGATCATGCTTTGTAATAATCATGTCTTTATTTCCATTACTTCTGAATTATTTTTAAACCACACTTTCTCTAGTTTGTTCAAGTTATATTATATTCTGTCGGTCCTGGACATTTTGAAAACTGCAACAATATTTGTTTATTTAGAGACATTTTCACCACGTACCTTTAATTGGTGTTAACAAATTCAGCTTGGTCTGCAGAGAGGGAAATCATTTGAAACAAAAACACAAGGGACTAAAATATAACACCTTAAAAAACCTACTTTAAAAGGAAGTGAAACACAGAAAAGGAGGCAAATGTGTCAAGGGAAGTAAATGGCCAATCTCTGTTTGGCAGTATAACATGTCTTTCTTGGGAATTCATATTGTTTACTAATTTCTTATAAGGAAGCAGACTCTTGAAAGACTGTTAAATGCTGCTCCTTTTGGTGTACCCTCTGAAGTTCTACTGGTATACTCATCTGTATATGATAGTCGTTGACAGATATAAGTTTCGGATTAGCACAGCAACAGAGTATTGTCCACTTCTCACAACAAAGCTGGCACTGGCCCATAAATAGCTGCTCTTCCAAACTCCTCCCTTGTTCACCACAATCACTTCTACTTGCTTGCCTAGATTTTCTTTCTGGTTTCTCCATACTTTCCTCTTTCCATTGCTCTGGACCAAGTTAAACTTAATGCCATCTGTCCATATGTCTTGTTCTAGAAATTTGTGGGCTCTTTTAAGGCACTTTATTAGCAAAATGTAGCCAGACTGTTGTGTTCTTGAGGTTTACTTAGTGGTTTTCCTCCTTGTGGTGTACCCTCTAAATTTCTGCATATGATAGTTTCTGACACCTGTAGAGTGTTCTTTTTGGATTGCTAATTTTGGCACAGTTAATGTTTTAGCTATAGTTGACAATCTGTAACTGGTCTAATGGCCACATACCACAAAAGTATTCAGCAGACTTTTTTGGTGACAGTCTGAAAGTGGTGTAATGGCCACATACCATAAAAGCAGTCAGCAGATTTTTTTCAAAGCAACTACCAATCATGTTTGCGTAACTTGTTTTATCAGAAATATGAATTACTTATGAAGGCATAATAAATATAAATATATAAGATAAACATAATTCACTGGGAGAATCTCCTCCTGGAGATACTACAATCACTGTCTCCTGTTTATATCACAACTTTGTGTGATGTAGCATTGAATGGCCTTGTGAACTTTACCTTCACCTTTTCTTGCTAAATGAGCAGCGTCTGCAACAGACACATTGGAGTATTGTGCTCCCTAGCGTTCATCTGCATACAGCTTTCACTTGCCTTTTAGGTCACCATCTCCGTCACACACCTGCAAGTATGTTATTGACTCTTGAATATCTTACAGTTCCCACCTCATATTTTTTTTTAGAAGTAGCTCGGCCGTTCACTATACAGGTCAGAGGTAGTCCATGTCTACCATATATACAGTAATGCTTTGTAACTTCTCCCCGCCATCACAACATCATACAGTAAAGACGCCCAAAGATGACAAACCCAAACCCAGTACATGACAAGCGTTTCATCATGCAGCAGAACAAGGACCCCAAACCGGGATGTGATGCTGCCGGTCAGAATGATCTCTATATGGTGCAGCAATCGTTTTGTATCAGACGTAGCGTGGAGGAGCAGAGTCAATGTTGAGGTCTCTTGACAGCATTGGAAGTTCTGCTGGTCCGTGACCAGTTTATGAGTATGGCGATAAACAGCTGACAGCTCTCTTTATTGAAGTCGTATTGTGTTCTAGATGTGTTCTCGCCGCTCAGTCAACAACCAACTTTTTTTTCATCGCTGATGGTGATGGAGTCGTTTTTGTTCTAGCACCATAATGCCAGTTTGGTTACTTCCTCCCAGTAGGCTGATTCACCGTTGTTGGTTACCAGGTTACCAGGCCTACAAGTGTCATGCTAAAATTTGATAGAGTTGGTGTCGTGCAAAACCATGCAGTCCTGGGTGAACAGGCAGCACAGAGAGCTCTGGACACACCCCTGGCTGGAAGGTCCAGTGTTAATTGTCAATGAGGAGTAGAACAAGGAGAAAGATTGTTTTTGCCAATCCCAACAAGTTATGCTCTGGCTGTCAAAATGTCCATGTTCCAGTTGCATATGAAGATGTTCAGAGTCAGACCCAGTGCTCTGAGCTTGACGATCAGTATGGTCAGAAGGAACAGTACTGCTCACAGGAACAGAAAATATTTTTTATGATCTTTCTTGACCCTGAAGTCCTGGCCAAATTTACCAGCCCAGCTGCTTTGATCCTGTCACATTTAGTAAGATAAACCAACAATACAACGTCAATAAATTTTGACGGTCTACATCTCATCCTCGTACCAGCCTCAATTTGTTTGCACAGAATTATAAGGTAGAAAGCCGCTTGCGCAGGCATCTCCAAATATTTTGTGCATGAGATCTTTTATTTTAATCACAAGGTTTTTATAAATGAACACCTGCGTTTTGGAATCTACAAGTAAGTTTCTTGCTTAGCTGGAAAGTCAGCAACCGTATGTCTATAAACTGTACATTAGCTATATACTGTATTATATAACCATTTAGCAGCTATCTGGCCCTATTAATCATGCTTTCCATCATCTTGTCTTGCTAATAGTGCATGGTTAGCATGGTTAGTCAATCTGACCCAGTTTAACGTCATAGGGCACAGATGGCCATAATGGCAAAACTTTTAAATGGCAAAACTTTTAAATTATTTTAATCATGTTACAGAAGAATATAAAAAACTCTTCAAAAGTTTGGGGTCACTTTCAAATGTCCTTGTTCTCCATGAAAACATACATAAAATGAGTTTGAATAGGACATTTAGCAAAATGAATAGGAAATATAGTCACTGACAAGGTTAGAAGTAATGACTTTTAATTGAAATAATAACTGTATCCTTCAAACTTTGCTGAATCATCCATTTGCAACAATTACATCCTTGCAAAAATTTGGCATTCTATTTGTCAATTTGTTGTGTGTCACGTCCTGGCTATGCCCCTAGCCATCTCTGCGCCGGGCTGGGGCCATAGTCAGGACAGGAGGCAGGTGTAGACCCGGTGTGGTTCATTTTGGTTTTATGTTCGTACTTAATGCCCTACGTCACTGGTTGCTGCTATTGTTTTGTTTCTTTTTTCATTAAACTATGGATTACTACCACCTTTCTATCTCTGTGCCTGTGTCCTACCATCACAACCGTGACAGAATGAACCACCAACTAGAGACACAGCAGAGATGGACGGTAGGGGAACTTCTTGGTTGGCCTGACAGCGGGACCGAGGAGGAGGAGAACCCCTACCATCCCCCGCTGCACACCTGGCCAGCCCAGCACCGACCCCGCAGGAGATGTTGACGGAGGCGACGTCACCAACCCACAGTGAGTCAGCCCCAAGAAATCTTTGGGGGGGTGCTATGGGGGCAGGCGGAGGACCCCGAGGCTCGGCTGCCACCCCCGGAGGAGTGGGAAGACGAGCCCTTGCCGCCGCCGCTCACGTGGGGGGTGATCGAGGTGCCCCAGCCATGCCCAGTGCCAGCTCCAAGGCGTTGGGCAACACCTCTGGTGGGGCCGGTGGAAGCCTTCCCGGATGTCGGAAGGAGTGAGGACTGGTGGGGCTTCAAGGATCCACCGTACCGGTTCTCACCACCAGTGGCAGAGCCCCCGGCCAGCTTGGAGCAGCCAACGTCTTGCTCACGTCCGGTGCCAGCCCCAAGGTGTTCCCAGCGCCCCCTGCTGCCCTGGAGCCGCAGCCAGCGCCCCCTGCTGCCCTGGAGCCGCAGCCAGCACCCCCTGCTGTCCAGGAGCCGCAGCCAGCGCCCCCTGCTGCCCAGTGGTCGCCGCCGCCAGCTCCTCCTGCTGCCCAGTGGTCGCTGCCGACAGCTCGCCCTGCTGCCCTGTTGTCGTCGCCGCCCGGGCCCACCGAGGACTGGCTGCCGCTGCACGCCGAGGACTGGGCACCGCCGCCCTCTCCTGTCCCGGCGGCCCCGCCTCCCGTGCCTGTTCCGGCGGCCCCGCCTCCCCTGCCTGTTCCGGCGGCCCCGCCTCCCCTGCCTGTTCCGGCGGCCCCGCCTCCCCTGCCTGTTCTGGTGACTCCGCCTCCCCTGCCTGTTCTGGTGACTCCCCCTCCCCTGCCTGTTCTGGCGACTCCGCCTCCCCGGCCTGTCCCGGCTGCTCCGGGTGCTGAGCCTCCGCCTGTCCGGGTGTCGTCATTTGGAGCTGTCCATTTTATTGGCCTGTCTGAGATATGGCTTTGTCTTTACAATACTGCATAGAAGGAAAGCATCCAGGAGTTGCCTCTTCAATGCTGACGTTGAGACTGGTATTTTGCAGGAACTATTTCATGAAACTGCCAGTTGAGGACCTGAGGTGTCTGTTTCTCAAACTATTTGTCCTCTTGCTCAGTAGTGCACCTGGGACTCCCACTACTCTTTCTGTTCTGGTTAGGGCCAGTTTGCGTTTTCTGTGAAGGGAGTACTAAACAGCATTGTGCAAGATCTTCAGTTTCTTGGCAATTTCTTGCATGGAATAGCCTTCATTTCTCAGAACAAGTATAGACTGACGAGATTCAGAAGAAAGTTCTTTGTTTCTGGACATTTTGAGTCTGTAATCAAACCCACAATTGCTGATGCTTTTAAATTATAAACTTGGATTAGCAAACACAGTGCTATTGCAACACAGGACTGATGGTCGTTGATAATGGGCCTCTGTATGCCTATGTAGATATTCCATTAAACAGCTGTTTCCAGCGACAATAGTCATTTACAACATTACTTATTTCTACACTGTATTTCTGATCAGTTTGATGTTATTTAAATTGACTAAAAATTTGTTTTTCTTTCAATAACAAGGACATTTCTAAGTGACCCCAAACTTTTGAATGGTAGTTCAATACTGAAATATTGTCCATTGGAGTCATAATATGATTAATAAGCAAATATTTGGTAGACATGCTCACAGTATACCATGGGAAATAAAATCCCCCTAGGTTAGGTCTCTATTCTCATTTAGGGGCACCCGAACCCCCGAGAACACCTTCATCAACAAGACTAACATAATTTCATTTTACAGAGACTTCCATCTCTGTCATCCATCTGAAATGTCCTTCAATCTGAAGATGCCCACATTGTAATCGGTTTGGAGTGACATCAAGAGCAGTGCAACCCCATCTCCAAATCACCTGCTGCACAACTGAACCTAATTTA
The DNA here is from genome assembly GCA_016801175.1 of Esox masquinongy. Lineage (NCBI taxonomy): Eukaryota > Metazoa > Chordata > Actinopteri > Esociformes > Esocidae > Esox > Esox masquinongy. The sequence continues at coordinate 284,267 of JACXGI010000014.1, forward strand.
GAGGTGGAAGCAGAGGTTTTGAATTAGGAAATTAGAGTATTTTCTCTGTTGAGGACGTAATAGTACATGAATGCACTTTTTATTTTTTGTCTTGTATTTAGAAGTATTTGCAAGTATGAGTTTGGGATGTGCTGAGTTAATTCCAATCAATGTCTCTGGTGGTAAAACACCAAAGCATTTTTGGTTTGTATACTATATTGTGTAGGCTATACCATACAAATTGTGAAAAAACAAGTAATGCAAAACACTACAGTACATTTTGCTCCATTCCTCATTTAGCTCTCTGCTCACTTTCTCACCTTCTCCACCTCAGACACATGCTCATCTAAAATTTCCCACCTTAAATTTCCCACAGTACAAGTCAGTGTTTCTGTACACAGCACTATCTCTGCCTTTTACTGGCGTGTTTTAGAGTGCAGCCTTTTAAATGAAGTTTGTGTATAGCCTTTTATCTTAAATGAAGTCTTGTGGATGTACAAATTGTATAAATTAATTTTTACTCTTTGATGAAAATATTCTGCAATGCAAGGGAAGTGTTGCCATGATGTCACTGTTTTTAATTGCCTACATGATTATTAAATTAGGGTACTCCTCTATTATAGGAGTGTGGAGTTTATTATTAGAGTGACACGGAGACAATAAATATATGGTTTGTATAGTTTTTAAATACTGAAATGTGTAAAACAGGACTGGTCAATGGTCTCAGGTGTGCAGATGAACTAAAACTAAAGTACAAAAATATTTCTGATATATATATATATTATATATTCACTTCACTTGTTCACTTGTTTGTTCTATTAAAACAGTTGAACTTAAAAACAGACAGCAGAGGAACAGAAACGAAAAGACCATCTGTATGCAGTAGGCTACAACTCTAAGAACAAAGGTGGTGGAAAAAATATGTAAGCCTATACTACTTGTTTGTCATTCAACATAATATATTTTTGTTGTTAGTTTTTCGTGTAGTTAATGTAACAAATTGCCATTATTATTACTATCGGTTCTAGTTTTACGGTTTATTGCAGTTCTGTGCAGCCTTTTATTGCAGTTCTGTGCAGCCTGTGCGTGGTTTGTCCAATTGCTGTTGCCCCAGTGGAAGCCGTAGGTCGACTGCTGTAGGTGGGTACACACCAAGGGGCAAACTCCGAGGCTGAAAAATGAAGCCTACACAGAAAGTGCCAAAAAACTGCAATTCATCGAATGGCCACTTGAGGCTGGCTGCAAAAGGGAGCAATCTCCATAGACATCTATGGCAAAATGCCCAACTTTACTGCAGAAATAAACATGTATACAGTCTGGTTCAAAAAATGGTTTTGGTGTATATTGCTTATTTTCCCCTTTTTTGACAACTGTGTGTGTGTGTGTGTGGGGGGGGGGGTTATATAACTCATCCATTTAAATTATATTAAGTCTTGTAATTAGGGGGCGCGGCCTATTGAGTGGCAGGTGTGGTGCTCGCGCTGTCCCTCACGTCACTCCTAGCAGTTTGTCCTGTCTGCTATCGCCTCAGCTAACTGCAGTCGTTATAATCAAGTGACATCCAAATAAATGACTCGTAATCATGCAGTCCATGCACAGAACTAAAGTTATGTGAAACAGTCTATCATCGCAACAAAATCTAGAGTTGCAAAATTACCACATTTATATAATAAAAAACGCTGAGGCATTTAAGCATTTAAGTTTTGTTGTATAGTTTCAGGTTAACTTGCCTCAAGTGTAAGCTGGTAACGTTACGGTGACTGTCTAACAACAGCTAGCAATGCAGAGTAGCATATTGGTAGCATTTAGCCTGGCTTCTTAGCCTTTGCTAACTTGGTTATGTCGCGCTTGGTGGGCGTTGTTGCAGCAAACAGGCACCTCAGCTGCACCCAGGCCCCACCTCTTTGCCCATTTTTGGGTATCCGGGAGTTAGGATGAGTGACGCGCTGCCAAGATGGCGACGACCATCTCCGCCAAAAAATTAGCTTCAAAACGGGTCTTGAGACACCTATGGTTGACGTCACGGTTACTATGTCCATATTTTTTACAGTCTATGGTACACACATTGTCGAACACTGTACTGCCTCTCTATCTCATTACTTTCAAATGTATTAAAAAGTGGAAAACTAGAATGTAATATGAGCGTTACGTAGGTTATCTCCCTGTCGATTGTGCTAAGTTTTAACATCAACACGTCATTTTGCGCTGGAACTGCAATTGTGCAAATAAATAATAGTTTGCTAAAAAGTGTCAGTAATTGCATGGAGTAAACAAAAGGTTTTGGTGAAAAAAGGCCGATTTGCGAGTACTAATCAATCAACCATCACTAACGTTATCTATCATAGCTTAGTTACCTGGAAAGCTAATTAGCCACACATTCACCCAGTGACCAACAATGGTGCTCATGTGCGTATTCAACTAACGTTAATGTCTTACGTTAATGTGTTGTTTTAGATTTGTCAGAATGCCCACGTGATGTCTGAGTAAAGTGTCAATCATTTATGCTGCGCTGCATGTATAATTTATGCAGACAGTAGTCGTTTTCATTGATTGCATATTCGTATAGTATTCTGTATAGCTGTATTTGCTTACGATAAATAACCTTATTAATGTTTGTTTGATTAAAGTGCAAGCAGTTTTATTAGTCAGCTTTCATTCACAGTGTCATCATGAGCACGAGGAAGGGTGGCAGCGACATTCATCAGTTTTTTGAGCGAGGTTAATTTAGTTTTATAATGGACATTCAGTGGACATTCATATTCGCCCGACAAAACCAACGAATTCAGGACAACGAAAAGAATGGGTTCTTGATCAGGTGAAGGTGGACTAAAATCCACACTTTTCAATGTATGAATCAAAGATTTTTTTATATTTTTTTGTTTTTCCAAAATATAATTTTTTATTGCGATTAGAATCTTAAAAATTCAATAGCGTTTACGAAAAGTGTGCCATGACAACAAAAGTAGTATATTCAGAATCGGGGAAGGATGGGCTAAAATCTACGGCTTTTAGTTTTTTGAAAATTTTTTGCACATTTTTGAGTTTAGCCTTAGAAATTCAATAGCATCTACGAAAAGTGTGCCATGACAACAAAAGTGCTATATTCCGACTCGGGGGAGGATGGGCTAATATACGCCCCCCCATGTAATTCACAAAAATCACACAAGGTGTGACCATTTTTATTGCCCAACTCTTTCCCTGGCTGCCACTGATCTTGCTAAATAAAAAATGTTCTCTGTGTCATCACAACTTTTGGACATTCCACAAAACCATTCTGACATAAGTTTAATTTTTTTCAATATTTATTTCCAGATATGTTTCAATTAAGTTAGATGTATAAAAAAAATGTATATGTACAAGTAGTGAAGCTTTCAGATAAATAATCCACTTGTTTAGGGACAAAATGTTGAATACTTTTTAAATAAATTAGTAATATGTTAGATGAGTGTGTTGGGGGTAACTGTCCCCCTTCTACAAGAGGTCAGTGGCCCCCAGGGGCTAATTACCCACTTTATGGTTATGTATGTCATTTGTACAATCACAAGCTCAGTTTGTGCTTGCTAACTGTAATTAGTATTAATGACAAAAAAATGTATGCATAAAACAGATTAAATGGATATTAATAAATGTGTATGGGGGGGTTACCCCATCTTACCCTAATAATCTTTGCCATTCAGATCAGAAATGGTTAGTATTCCATTTCCGTCCATTCAGAAATGGTTAGTAATCCATCATGGCAAGAAACAACTTGTTACAGTATTAATTTTATGTTCCAGGGTTCAACATTAACGATGGCCCACTGGCCCGAGGCCAATAAGACCCGTACAGGTTTTCGATTTTCGCTTACTCTCCCATGAAAATGCGTCTGTAGCGCTTCTCTCCCCCCGGTGTGGTACAGTACCGGTGTCGTCTTTTTGACCAATAATATTTGATGGCTCGTTTGTTTTGACCAATCATAGTTCACAGTGCATTCTGGAGCATGACCCAATAATGATATCGTACCAGGCAAAGCAAATGCGATCATTTTTGTTTTCTGTGAAAGAACATGTTCCATGGGTCGAAAACGATAATTTCAAGGGACACATGTACTGCCGTTCATGTTGTGCGTTCCCAACGAAAGCCGATAATAATGGCAAGGTCGTTCATTAAGGGAACAAACTATCGAAAACCTGCTCTTAAGTCCCTGCAGCGTGTATTGCGGCCAAACGGGCTGTTGACAACTCTACGTTATATGTCGTGGAGCTCCGCCCCCTAGAGGGGCTTTAGCTCCTAGTGGTTTACCCTGGCCGCGTCCGCGTCCGTACTGAAAACTCATTATGCAAGATGCGTCAGCCAATCAGGGCACGCCTGCCCCTATATATGACCCGTGAGCCCAGAGAACGTCCTCCCTTTTTATTCAGCAAACGCTTGCTGAGTGCTATACTGATTACTCTACTTCAGCCTGAGAATTTTTGCCGTCGACGTTCTTTAGCTCGACGTCTCAACATGAAAAAGTTT
>JACXGI010000015.1:0-35857 GCA_016801175.1 Esox masquinongy
AAGAGCTGAAGGCCACTATCAGAGCAACCTGGGCTCTCATAACACCTGAGCAGTGCCACAGACTGATCGACTCCATGCCACGCCGCATTGCTGCAGTAATTCAGGCAAAAGGAGCCCCAACTAAGTATTGAGTGCTGTACATGCTCATACTTTTCATGTTCATACTTTTCAGTTGGCCAACATTTCTAAAAATCCTTTCTTTGTATTGGTCTTAAGTAATATTCTAATTTTTGGAGATACTGAATTTGGGATTTTCAATAGTTGTCAGTTTTAATCATTACAATTAAATGAAATAAACATTTGAAATATATCAGTCCGTGTGTAATGAATGAATATAATATCCAAGTTTCACTTTTTGAATGGAATTATTGAAATAAATCAACTTTTTGATGATATTCTAATTATATGACCAGCACCTGTATAGGATAATAAAATGCATATGTTTAATGAGGTGCTCACTTCACCATTCTGTGCACTTCACCAAAAACATTCACGTAGCACACATTATGAGTTACGTCTGAGACTACATCTTCGATTTAGCCGCCACACAATGAACACATACCTTTTGTCCAGTATGTAGCCTTCAACTTTGTGCAATTCCTTGCCAAAAAGGCCACAGGGTTTGAAATTCAAACAACATCTTTCTCCAGTTCTGTAGGAAAAAAAGCATATTTACCATCAAATCATTTTTCTTTTCTTTCCTCATATATACAGTGCACTTTCTACTTAGTCAAAGCATGCATTCCCCTTACTTGTGGTTGATCACCTCCACATTGCCATACTGCTCAATCCACAGCTGCCCCACAATGATGTTGTGGACGCAACATGTAGGGTTTGTCCATGTGTAGGCCTCATTGTACCTAGGTTAAAAATATAACTCTAAAAAAAACATCTTTGAATTATGTGTTCTCATTACAGTGCATGAAGCATGCTTACTTAGGCAACTCCAGTGTGATGATGCCTTTGGGTTCAGCTTCTACACTTTTGCCCCAGAACTTCAGTTTGGGGTAGATGGAGCCATGGAAAACAAAGTCTTTCTTTAGGCCTTCGGCATGGAATGCACTGACTGGTGGGTGGTGGCTCACCTGCTCCGAAATCAACCTGAAACCCAGGTCCTCTCTGCCAAAGAAAAGGAGGGAATGGAAGGTTAAAGGCCCACTCCAGTGGACATCCAATTTTTGTACCTTACATATGCTAGACAGTGCTTACCCGCAGTATGTTTATATAGTACCGTGCAAGTGTTTGAGCAAGTGTTTATTTGCTTTTAAAAACATTAGATAACATTAGAATGAATAAAAAGAAACATGCATACAATAAAAAGTAACAAGCATTAACTGTGTTGTCCAATGGGTAACGTACGTATGAGATTGCTAGAAGAAATGTAAAATACATTTTAAGAAACTGGGCAAGTTGAAGAAAAATGCAGTGGAAAACCCAAGAAAGCTGTCTGCATCTGATTTACAGTACTTAAGGTCATTGAAGAAATTACGCAGCCTACTAAACCAAAATCATTTTTGCATTCTATGTGACGCCCCGCAAAATACTGAACTGTTTTAAAAACACAAGACTTACTTTTTTGTTTAGACTTTACATTGTATTCATTTGTATTTCCTTGTTATATAGATTTTTTTTGAACAAGTAAACTCTTACTGCTCAGATAAATTGAATAATTTTCTCAGGTGGCCTAAGACTTATGCAATGTACTGTGTGTATAAATACATACTGTAAATAAAGTGAACTCCTATTTGGAGAGTAACACTTGTTTGTCTCTGTATTCCAGCACTTTGAAATAACACAATGATGGGGTTAAAGTACAGACTGTCAACTTTTATTTGAGGGATATATATGGATAAAAAAAAATTTAGTTTAACAACTTTTTGGAGATCTCTTCAAATCTCTTGAATTAATAGTTCCCAACAAAGATTGTTTGACCTTATGCAATAATGCTGAAATGGGTACAAAAGGAAACAAGTGGGCATTTTATTTCCCAAAAAATAAAAAAGGAAAGAGTGTTTGAGCCGTATTAGTGTCAGATGGTGTCCCAGAACAAGTTAGCGGAGCCAAGCAATTGTAATTAAGCGTCTAGCACAATAAAATGTTCCCACTTGTCTGAACAGGGATTCATTTTTGTCGCCGAACCAGGCAGTAAACACCAATTGCTCCCTGGGTGCTCACCATGGCAGCTCCACACATTTGTCTATCTCTCTTACCTGACCAGTTCGTAGGTCTCTCCCAGTAGTGGATTAAAAGGTTTTCCAGTTCTCTCCCACTGGGAAGCCACAGCAGACACAGCAAACGCTGCCACACACTGCCCATACAAAAAATAAAATGATTTGGCAATGCAATGTACAATTCAGTAACTTTCTCTATTCTATTCTACATAAAGTCTATTTCTACACTTGCTTCTTTCAAATAAGTCAATAATCAAAGCTATGTTCCACATGTGTGTTTGGGTACCTTCATCCTCTCTATGGAGTTAGTGGAAGCGTTGGCCTGGTGGATGAGGTATATGTGCTCCATGTACTCAGTCAGACGCTGCAGGAAGCTCAAGGGCTCATTAAAAATCACAGGCATGGTAATCTTAGACAGCTCCTAAAAGAAAGAAAACATGAATGAATGAGACAGCTGTATTAGCCCATACTTATCTTTTAACTGTTAAATAATAGTCATTATTTTGAGCAGTTTATGGAATGCACATTGAAAAATATATCAATATAATATTTCACCTATGACAATAATATTGTAAGCAATATAACTTATACATCTCATAAAACCCCCAGAACAAAGCTTATACTATACTGAATCAAAAAAGATGCAGCATTGACATTTAATTGCATTAACATAACTTGGCCTGTTCAACCATTTGTATCAGGGTACAAAGCTTAGGCTCCAATATATTTCAAGTCTATTAATTTCAAAAAGTAAACTCATATTCAAATTGGAATTCCCCCGGATAGGGCCACAGTGTCACTGGACCAGTCTCAGCCCCAAGGATTTACACTGCTATATCATTGTGCCGGGGGAGTAGAGTCAGTTCTCCTTCTCTATTGTAAATCCTTGTAAATCTAAGGAATGCGATCTCTAAATTTTCCTTGTCTCCTGCTCCGTTTAAACTCAGAAGGACATGAGGTCTTGGACCACGCCTCCGGAGTACCAGTCTCAAAAGACTTGTTGCTAGTCCCTATCCAAAGTCCTCCTGGTTGTGTTGCAGATCAAGACGATACCTGACGATTCCAGCTGCCACTCTGTTTATTCAATTGGCACCAAACTTGCTACGCATGTTCGGAAGGAGAACCAAAGGAGGCCTGCCGTGTTTGGCACTAATTGGCCATATGGGGGCGCTATACCAAAGAGCCACTTGTATGGCTCATTACTCCTAAACGCAAACAGATATTTCAACCAAACTTGGTGAGTTGCATGAGTGCAATAGGTTCTTGTACTACAACAAATAGGGAGTTGGCATTCCAAACCATGTGACCGCCACGGGCCAATCAAATTCAAGCAATCAATTAAAGCTTTTAGAAATGCTTGACCGCATGAAACTTTACGAATAGAAAGTCGTATAGGCCCCCAACAACCAGTACAAGTTTGGGCAAGATCGGCAATTGGGGGGCGCTACAGTGTGTCGTCAAACTTGAGCTTTTCAAATAGCAATATCTTTGTGCTCCTTGGAGCTGAAATCACCAAACCTATGTCACAATGTGACTGGCAGTATGCTAAATAAAATAGCCTCTTGGAACATCGAGCTCCAATATCTTGCATTTCCGCCATATTCAACTTCCTGCTAAAACTCTAAAAATTTTTACAGGTCGCAAATTTTGTCTAATCTTCCCGAAACTTGGCAGAGATGATCTACAGGCGAAGCCTAACAAAAAATACTTGGTGGATTTTTGATTTGCAAAATCGTTTGCCCATTGCGGCAGATCAAAAATGGCGGCAAGGTGTCAAACAGGAAGCGAGTGAGTTTCTCGGCAACCATTTGTCCGATTGTCACCAAATTTGGTATCAGTGGTCGGAATGGAGTGCGTGGGAGGTCTACATATGTCATGTGCCAGCAACGTCCTGCGTCTGAGAATTCCACAGGAAGTGAGGGCGTTTCTCAGCAACCGTTTGTCCGATCGTCACCAAACTTGGTGTCTGTGGTCGGAACGAGATGCGAAAGAGGCCTGTGGTGTGTGGCGATGATCGGCCATGTGGGGGCACTGTTTCGGAAAATCTGTTTAAACGCTCATTACCGCCTAACGCAAAAACGAATTGCTGGGCCTACACTCAGGCTTGCGTGGCCAATCCTTGTCTTGCGCTCTGTTTGCTTGGACCCCTAATTGCTGCTTAGCTATATTTAATTATTACAACTTGTACTCTTAAAATGTTCACCTGGCACTGCCAGAAGAGGTCTGGTCACCCCTTGGAGCCTGGTTCCTCTCTTAGTTTCTGCCAAAATGTTGTCCCCTTTTAGGGAGTTTTACCTAGCCACTGTGCTTCAACACTGTTGTTGCTAGGGGTTTCAGGCTGGGTATTTTGTAAAAGCACTTTGTGACAACTGCTGATGTAAAAAGGGCTTTATAAATAAATGTGATTGATTTAAAATATTGTTCATTGAAAAGATCTTGAATTTTAGCATACTTCCTGTATAAAGTGGAATTTAATGGAACGCAAACTCTGTATGTAAAGTACTTTATAAATACCGTATCTTACCCATTTCTGGCTAGTGAACCGCATTCCACATTTAGATAATGACACCATAGTAAACCGTAAACGTTGGGAGACATATACTGTAGATGTTGGTTACTTAGTGCACAATACATCAGCATAAGAGTGACTGTTCTACAATACAGGCACTATTATCATCAGGCTTTAAAGCTGAAATCTGCATTGGATAAAACCAAGCCAGTTGTTGCTCCAGGCACATTTGTTATTGTTTAATAAATGGAGTAGGGGAGCACCCAGCATCATGGTAAAGCAATTAGTAGTACATACACTGTTGTCAGAGAAGGTAAAAAAGTAATGCCTTTGTTGTTACCTGCCAAATGGATGTGGCAGTTTAACTGCTATAGATTCCATCTTCATTATTCAACATGTTACAGGGTTTTAGAGAAGTTTTCTAGATGCATCCTTTTGGTTGATAACTCACCATGCCAATGCATTTCCTCAGGATACTCCAGATGCTGAAGTCATTTCTGGAGAACATAGGTGCTGGTAAACTTGTTCTGATGTAAGTGATACAAGACACACACAAAATAATTTAAATGTGCAAATGATTAGTGTGCCCTGTTGACTTTGTCTACCCCTTACTGTACAGTCATCTGTATTTCTTTCAATAAGACATGCCAGGACTGTAACTGACACTTTATATCTAATGCAGGAGTCATTTCTTATTCAGGTGAATACAGTCTGAGTGCAACAAAAGTCTTCACTTTAGTTTCACGCACGTGCACAGATAACACAGTCCACAATCCAAATGACTACAAAAGGTATCTAGTAGGCAGCTGTGGAAATGTCTGCTAGAGTTCTTCACTTCTACTTTTCAGGTTAAGACATGCACATGTAGTCACCTGTACTCACATTAACACCCAAATTCAACACAAATGCTAGCACTCACAAAGACATGTGAGTGCTAGCACGTTCACATATCTTATTAAACAAACATGACATGAAATTCCCTAAGTGCTAATGTTAGTTTGTTTGGACTCTCATTTGGACCACCACAGGTTTTTACTTTTTTTTTTTCTGAATGAGACGGAATGGAAAATGCATTAAAATTGATGGGCATCCCAAAAGCCAGGCCTCCAGTTCTATACCCTGGTCAGCCTCCAGACTGAAGAAATCTGTTATTATTATTATTGTCTTAAAGTTTCAAATAAAAAAATAATAAACCTCTCATTTTGGTCTAAATGTGTAATATGTTGTTTGTATGTGCATATTCCAGTAGAATTACTATCATATCTCAGTTTGCCATTCAATTCCAAGTTTGAAAGAAAGTGGTTTTGATATCATGGGGCACAAATTGGCACATACATGACATAGCACACCAGTTTCAGGAACCCGTTTTAGCTTGACATAGCTATTTTTACAACCAGTGGACAAAAATCCCAAAATACATAAATATTCAAGAACCACTTATTACTCCTAGCATTTTTCCAACAAGCACCGACAGTTCTAATAACTATTGAGAATACTTAGTATTCGTGTGAAATGTTTTCTCACCTTTTTGACTTTAGATGAATTTGCTAACTGTAAGCTACTGTGAGTAAGAAACCTTACAGTAGCTAAATTACTAAAATGTACTGCTTGATAAATTCAAATTAGTATAGTCTGTAAAATATATAATGTTCCATGAATTAGAATGATGTAGAAAGAGGCAAAGTTACTCTACTTTTATATTGGATCAGTCTCTACCTAAACATGATGCCTGGGAAAGTCCACAAATAGGCTAAACAGGGGTGGGAACAAGGCTGGGTGATATTGCCAAAGAAATCTACATGATAGTCATAAAATAATGACCATATACTCAAAATAAATTGCTTTTCAGGCAACTGAAGTGGATTTTATGAGAATCTGAAGTAATGTGTTTAGGAGCTGAAAAGCAAAGCAAACAAATTTAGACATTTTTCATACATTTTTTTGTTCAGCAGCATTAATCATTACATTCTTTTAGAAAGATTGGAAACCCATATTTTCCCTGGAAGTCTGTGTTTCAGATATAAGCGAACTAAAAGACATTTTTAACTTTTTTGGCTGTCGAATCTGACAAACTTTGACAGTTGAACAATCATCTCCAAAAAAACTGAAATTCTACCTCACTGTGGACCTGGACCTCTTTTGACATTATACACAAAAAATATTTCAAGGGCAGCAAATCTACACACTGGTTATTTCCAGATTAGACTATTTCAATGCTCTTCTCTTCGGCTACCCTGATAAGATACTAAATCATTTTAAAAACAGCTGCAAGAAGCTTGACTACATGCAAAACATTAAGGTTTTACTGCTAACCTAGTAGGCATACATGAATTTGCTCCTACTCATTTCTCTGAATTGGTCCTGCTGTACATACCTGTACATACCCTACGGTCACAAGACGCAGGCCTGCTTACTGTTCTTTCTAAAAAAAAACACTAAAACAAAATAGCTGGAGGCATGTCTTTCTCTCATAGGCCTCCATTGTTGTGGAATGATCTGCTGATTAATGTGAAATCTTCAGACTCTCTCAACATTTAAGTCTTCCTCTTCAGTAGGGTCATTATTAAATGTATTCTGGCGCAGGGGTATGAAGTTGAAGACACTATAAAACATTAGATTTTTACAATTGTATAAACAAATGATTGTATTTTTATAAGATTATCTGAAAGAATTGGATTCTAAGATATTGTAAACTCTAGGATCAAACCCTTAACTTATAATTGATAAATGTTGACTGACTGAACTACAAATAATGCTAAATAATTAGTTATCGATATTTGGTTGCAGATAATTGTTGGTTCATGGTCACGTAAACATTTGGCTGCAACATCTAACAAGTGCATTAATCGTCTCTGTGCACAGTGCGTGCTGACAGGGTGCAGAACTTGCTTACTCACTCTCCACGAGTAATGGGAAAATATTTTATTTATTATCTATAAAATCTTTATCTCGGTCGTATCCGACCTCAAAACCTTTACCCACATTGCAGCTGGGTCATTCTTATGCCTTCTGGCAAACTCCAGATGTGCTTTCAGATGGTACTTTTTGAATAACGTCTAATTTCTTGTCACCCTCCCACACAGGCCAGTGTTATGTAAAGATCTTGATGTGGCTGAATCATCATTACTTTGCTAGCAGCCACTGGACTCTGTAGCTACGTCAAAGAGTTAATTGGCCTCTCTGTTGCTATTGTTTTGTACCCTTTTCCTAATCTATGCAATTGCTTTACTTTATGTCAAAGTTCTGTATAATTCTCTTAAATTTTCCTTCCAACACACAGCCCAACCAATGATCCTTTAACAGTGGCGGTTTTATCTAGACAACGTTCAGTTCCTTAGTTCACAGGCTGAGGTTAAAGGCAATAGTTTCTTTCATCTGTCTGAACTGGGAACTTCCACAGCACAGGGGCTGAATACTTATGCAAGAAAATTATTTTACTGTTTCTTACAAATTGGACAAAACCAAATTTACCAAACAAAAATTTATTTTTGTTTTAAAATAAAATATCAAACAGAACAACATTTCAATGTACCAATTATGTACCAGTAATTCAGTAATATGAGTGAATTTGTCAGGGTTCTGAATACTTTTGCAAGGCACATAATATATAGTGGATCTCAAAAGTCTACACAACCTTATTGAAAATGCAGCTTTGGTTTTTAAAGGCAGAAATCAAGACAAATCATGTCAGACTTTTTTCAACTTTAATAAGATCTTGTAACCAACAATATTTAAGCAAACACAAATGTAAAATTTCTCAGAAAATTAGAAAAATAGCTAAGTTGTGTAAGTTTACCTTTTGCTTGGATTATAACAAGAAGCCTGTATGGATTGGTCCCTATCATCTTTGCAATTCACATCTGTGACACTTGTCCATATAGGACAGGTATCTGGGAAGATCCAATTGTTTTGTAATAGTGTAATCCGTGTATAATCTTGAACTGAAACAATGCTGGAGTCTGAATGTATTCTATAAAGTTATTCTCCCAATCTGCTATGGAAATGTCAATACCTAGTTTCTTCTCCCATCTGGCCCTGATGGCACCTGTGGTGGGTGGTTCGACAGATTGAAATGTGTCACACAAATGAGATATTCAGTCTCACTGACGGTTCAAACAAAACAAAATATTCAAAGATTAAAAACACTTACGGCTTATGCTGATTGTACCTGGCTCATCTTACCTGTGCTTCACAATCCCATTGGGTGGTGACTCCTCCTCATTGCCATGGTGATCGTCTTGAGACATGCTGGTGGGGCTGCAGGCCTTGCTGCTAAACTGAGCTGTGTCTTTCTCGTCCTCCTCGTCGTCAAACGACTGGCTGGCCACCGTCTCAAAGCCGCTCAAAGAGTGCTCAGACTCGGAGTCTGAGAAGAAAAGTAAGAAGTAGGGACTGGATATATGAATGACAGTGCTATGAATAACTGGGTTGCTGTCAGCTACTGATACCTTTCCCTGAGCCTCACAAAAGTCCTGATGGGAGAAACCTGATCTGTGGATAGGGTTGCATTTAAACAGCCCCGAACTAACATCTGAATGGTAAAGGCATTAGTTAATCATCATTAACAAATCTTTATAACCATTATCGTCGTCTGTCTTTTTAACAAAACAGAAATACTTGGATAAGCATTTTTAAGCAAAATTTTATTTTTTTAGGCATGGACAAACTGCAATTCAAATTGGTGCGCATTTAACAAGAAAGTAATGTAAACACAATAGAATGCAGAAACAGCAAAAGAAAATCACGCTGTCAAACGGGTAAGACAGTCACAGGATATCAACCATACACACCGGAGACAGCGTCGTAGAACTCATCCTCGCTGAGAGCGCTTCGCGGAGAGGAGCCCTTGACAATGGACTGTTCTAGATCGTGGTGTTCTGTAGCCAGAGTTTGTAGTGCTTCAGACAGGATTTTAGTCTTCTCCACCTCCTGCTCCAATTTCAGACTGCGCACCTGAGCCCCAAACACACACACAACAAAAAACACACGCAAACTAGAATGAATAATTATAAAATATAAGTACATGGCCTACAGAGAAGATCTATGATAAATATAGACAGTGAAAAGCAAGTATACAGTGCACAAAATATAGCTATCAGAAGATATCTCTGTACAGCTATAGGATCTATGTTGTGTGTTGTGTCTGTGCACTCGAACAGCATACTGACTGATCCCTTTGTTACTATGTTCAAATCAGCAGAGATATCACAGTGAAACATAAAGTGAATAAGTGCTGAGAGGAATAAGACATGTTTGGCTACAGTGGACAGGTGCCTTAAACATGCCGTCTCAAATTGCTGTTCAGAGAACATGATCCCCGTGCCACAGAAGAGATCAGATGACCACAATGGGAGAGGAAACTACCAGTTAGACCCACTAGCTACTGGATCTTCTGTGGAAATTTATAAAATGTATACCTCCACATCTTCTACATTCCAAAAGCTGCATTTCTTGGATTTATTGAAACATGTGGATAAGCTGGTACTTCACAAGCGCTTCAACTTTCAAGAGAGAGCAAGGGGAGGGTTTCTGTTGAAGGCTCAAAGCCATAATGGTGCAACCCAGTGAACTACAGCACAGCTCAGCTGTAACCAAGGCTGGGAATAGATGGTAGGAGCAGAAGCAGACTTTTAACTGTGATTGGATCATCCAATTTAACAATAGCAATGAAATATCATATAGACAAACACCAAGATTACTCCTAGGACTCGCAGAAAACAAGCATTCATGTCTTGACCTCTACTGAGATCCAGTGAAACAGCACTTCATTCAAAGTAAATGACCAACAGCCTGAATGTAATGGATTAATTAACAGTAACAAACAGGAAGCTGTCACTAGGGGCTGTCAGTAGGACCAATTGGATCAACAAGTTTATAATGAGACACATCCTGTGCAACCTAAGAAAAATGAGAAATAATAATTGATTTCACAATAACAATTGATTTTCAATCACATTATGGAGGACATATGCACGGATACTGTTGGAGGACTTTAGCTCATGCTGTCAACACCATCATACCAGAAATAGTACAACACAAACTCAACTGAATTTGAACAGCTCCATCAGGCAGTGGATCACTGATTTCTGACCAGTAGGAACAACAGGTGAAGATGTGCAAGTACATTTAAGATTTTGTATTACTTAGCATTGGAATGGCACAAGGATTCGATTCATTCTACACCAACTGTAACTTTAAAGATGAGTCTTTCAAGCTACTGAAGTTTGTAAACGATAAAACAAAAAAAACAACTAAAACAAAAAAAAGATACAGTAACAATTTGAATTGTTAGAAAGTTACAACTAGTTGCTTTTAAACAATGACTACTAAGCCTCAGGGAATAAATGTTAAAAATATTTCCCCAACTCTAGATATCCAATAACAAACTAGCTATCAAATAACAAGCTATAGCAATAAGATTTTGATACAAAATAACAAGGTATGGATATCAAATAATATGCATCAAATATAAGGTCTAGACATCAAGTAAGAATGTCTAGATATCAAACAAAATGCTCTAGACATCAAATAACAAGGTATGGATATCAAACAATATGCATCAAATAATAAGGACAGTACATCAAGTAACAAGGTCTAGATAGCAAACAATATGCTCTAGACATCAAATAAGTTATTGAACAGTAGGTTCCCAATAGACCAATAAGTGCTCAATATCAAACAATTAGTTTTACATTTGAAATAACAAGCTCTAGATATCAAACAAAAAGCTTCAAGCTTGGGAATATAGAAAGGAGCTGGTTTAGCAAGGCATAGAGAAAGCTGGTGGCATAAACAGAACCTTTTAAGTTTCAACTATGTAAGTATGCAGTACACATACAGAGCACAAGACATACAAACACCATTGGTTCAAGGGATTTTATTAGAGAGGAACTCAAGCTCCACTGAATATGAAAGCAGAAATGAGTTGACTGCAGAGTCAAGACCAAGGCAGGTGTGCTTGGTTTAATCAAAAGCCTAAGGCAGTGATTACATTCAGGAAAAAAATAGCTGGATCAGAGCCACTATGGGAAAGAGTTTGTAACCCACTGTAACAGGTGTCCGCTATCAGATGAATCCCCTAGCAGCCAAAAGCACAGCTTTGCTCACAGTCTGTGTGTATCTCAGTAGTAAAAACAATCGTCAGAGCAAGCAAGTTGACACAGAAGCAAAGTCACTCACCCCATCCTGTCTGGAGAAGAGGCTTAGGCAGTGATTGAGATTCAAGCAAGTCTCACTTGACAGCTCACACACCACTCTCATCTTCTGCAGCATTATGGGAGGTAGCTCTGAAATAACAAACAAGATCAGGCATTTTCGTGGTATTCTGAGAACAATAAATGTTTAATCTTCGCATCACCTTTACCACTAAATTCAAGGCACAATTACTCCTAGTCCTAATTAATTACTCCTGGTCTTAATTAATCCTGGTCCTACCTTAGATATAGGTCAATGAAGTTAAGGCACAAGCTTTTATTGTGCAATGTACTAAAAAGGACAATCACATTTCAAATCTACACTGCAAAGATATTGTACTACATATCTGTCAAAACTGAGTTCATATGAAATTAAAGGCTTTACTGTCTGCAAGTCTTCCTTCTTCCTTCACTAAGGAGAGGAATGAGGAAACCTCCTGCTCCAGCTTCTGATGACAAGCTTCAGCGGACTGTCCAGGAGGCCAGTTGCGAGACAGAAAGAGAGCAAAAAAAAAAAAAAAAAGACGATCTTAAAATTCCTGATTACATTGCAGTTAATAGGTATTTGTAAAGTGACAAATGCTGGCTCTTTACTCAAGCACATTGGATTTGAGTGTAGACTTTTACCTGTAATTTGAAGGTAATTACATGCATAAAAAGTGAAGGAGTTACAGCTCTTAATACACAGTCCCCCACCCCATTTGAGGGGACAAAAATAAAGCTGTCATAGTTAGCACTTGGTTTCAAATCCTTTGGATTTGATGACCGCCTGAAGTCTGCAAACCATAAATGTCACCCAGCGCTGGATATCCTCCCTGGTGATGCTCTGCCAGGCCTGTACTGCATTTTAAGTTCCTGTACGTTATTTTTGCCTTCTGTCATGTCTTTTGCAAGTGAAATGCATTCTCAGTTGCATTCAGGTCAGGTGATTGACTTGGCTAGTCAAAAAACATTCCATGTTTTGTCAGTGAAAAACTCTATTTGGTAGTACATGAGGAGGTGTATGCAAGATGTATCTGTACATTTCATCCTACTGTTGCGGCCAGCAGTTACATCAATGACGACAAGTGAGCTAGGAAGACAATTAAGCCTCTTAACAGCCCCTTCACTCTATTTTATGCTAGTTCCTTTTTTTCCTCATATTTTCTATTGCCACCACCCTGGTACAGTGTTTGGCTTTTTATTATTCAAGTCCATAATGTGCGCATTTTGCAGACTAGGTTAGCAACAGAGACGTTTATGGATAAATGCTTGACGGACAGACAAGATGGTAACAAAGTAACCTTTATTTTTGTTTTTCTTCATTATGGTGAGCATTTTTTATTTATACTTAATGCACCAAAAAGTTGGTTTTGGCATGCCTAATGTTTTGGCTATGTCTCTGATCAATTTATCCTAATTTGTTTTGTGTACTGTAGCTCAGTTGGTAAAGCATGGCGCTAGTAACGCCAGAAGTTGTGGGTTTGATTCCTACAGGGGACCAGGTCAGAAATGTATGCACTCACAACTGTAAATCATTTTGGATAAGTGTGTCAGCTAAATTACAATTAAAAAAAGTTAAATGTGACACCAGCAACTGACTCAAAACACAATGCCAAACATCACGACTTGACATTCACAGGTCTTGTGTGCATGCACTAATGACACAAACACACCTGCTGAATAATAGACAGCTGTGAAGCTAGTTTTACAAAAATGTTTGGTAACCTTAATCAGGGTGACTGTGTACAAAACATTCTGTTATTTCTAAATGGTTCATCCAATATGGATGAAAATACCCGCAAATTCAAGCGGTCTGTCTGTACTTTAACCACATTGTCATGGTTTCATTTTAAATCAAATGTGCTGGAGTACAGAGCCAAAACAACAAAACATCTGTAACTTTCCAAATACTAATGGACTATGCTTGTACAAGAATGAGAATAAACAAATCTATTGCAGGAGGACACATTTTGTTTTGACAATAAAAAAGGGATGGGGACAGATGAGGAGAGATAACAGATGGACATAGTGGTTGGAGACGGGTATGTCAAGCGATATTGTTAAATTACTAATGCCTAATGCCAATTTCATGGGTATTTAATCACCTGTAGTGATTCCGTCAGCTCTTCCACACTCATGACTTCTTCCTCGTCCTCCTCACTGCTCTGGTCCTGAGAGCAGTAGTGTGTGCTGTAAGCAGAGTGTTCCTCAATAGCATCCAGCCACCTCTGTACAACAGAACAGACACACTCATCGGAGCATACACCATGTTCTGCACTGTACTGCAGTGTGCTAACTCAAGTTCTGCTCTTAGGCTAATAACCCCTCTATTAAATGACTCATGACAGCGAGAACAGAATAGCATCATTTGTTGTGTTATTTTAATGTTCCTTTGCTTTTGTAATCATGCAAATTGCAGACAAAAAACAGAAACTATGAAATAGAATATTGGAGGTATGCATAAATACTTAATTCAGCAAAACAAACCACATCATACTTTTCTTGTTGCCTCAGGGTCATTCGTGGGTGACACTTTGAAATGATGCACACTGTCATCAAAGCATTTGAGGGTGAAAAAACAGTGGTCTCTGGCTTTAATCTAAAAAAGAAAAACAGCACAATCTTTCATATTCTACCCTAATATTCTGGTAAATACTGTCATGATATTAAACTGGATGAAAGAACAATCATGGCCTACCAAACAGTGGGCTTGGGTCAGGGGCTTACAGCCTTGTCTTCGAACATTGGCAGCTGCATCTGACCTTAAAATGCAGACAGACAGCATGGGGTCATTTATCAATCACGTCTAAGCACAAATCTGAGCACAAACCAGGCATACAGTCATTTGTTTGAGATTTATCAAAGTGAAAGTTTGCTTGAGTTTTTGTAAATGTATGCACAGCCATGACCATGTGTACACACAATGAGCATCCGACCAATTATGTGAATTACTGAAGTGCTGTTAAGTGATATCAATGGGTCCCTAAAAATGTTTAGGAGCAGGAACCAAATCAAGATGAGTTAAACTAAGTGAACATAACAGCCTTCCACTTAATTTGTAGATCAAACCGTATGTGATGCATTAAAAGATGCTGCTGGACGTGGTGGCAAGGTATAACGCCCACTATTTCATTCTACATAACATTAAACACCTAGGCTACATGTGAGCACTGATGAGGATGGGCAGCTTATCATTTCAAGTACAGTATATTTGCCAATGCTAAAGAAACTTGAATAACCTAAATAGTCCTCTCTTTGTTGCTACATTTTTATTTTTACTGGTCAAGTGAGACAACTGTATGAGTCAAATCAAACATTTAACACTACAGCAACTTTAACTACATTTCTTTTTTCTTTTTTTTTTTTTTTAAGTGCAGTTGTGTTGTATTTCATGCTATGACTTTGTGTATTCCAGTGGGTTTGAAGAGATGAATGCACATAGCCATGGTCGTGAATGAGCACAAGGCTACAGAACAATTGATTGACACTGATCTCTTATTAAACAAACATTAGTAAGAGACTGCTTGATAAATCAGATAGGATTGTTTGATAAATCACACTTCATATGCGTAAGAGATTTCTAAATTATGTTTGCAGATACAAATTTAGAATAGTTTCTATGCAATATTGATTAAAGAGAACTCCGGTATAAGATTCTAGTGTGGGTCCTTTGTGTCCTTTAGCAGTGGAATCTAAATTTAGACTCACATCTGCTGTTCAGATCATTGTACTGGTCACAGAACTTCAGGAATATGGTAAAATGGCCATCATTGTGTCTACAGTGCAAAACAGAAAGGGGCAGGCAGATGCAGGTGGACTGGGAACAGGCAGAGCCATCTTTGCTGATAGCAATGTTGCCTTTCCATGAGTTATAATTGCAAAACATTGCTCACTAAAATATATAGCATGCACAACTTTCAGGCATGCTTTTTGTCTGCGATTATGCCTTATCTAAACAGAAATGGATCAATGGAGGACCTACTGTTTAGAGAACCAGGACAGAACCCCATCTTGGAGGACGACCCAGTAGTAACGCCACCCAAAAAATCTGGAACTCTGGAAAAATTGTCAGGATAGTTCGTTAATAATTTGTGTTAGCATGTCAACTGTAAATGAAAATGTTATCAAAAAACAAATTAGCTTTTCACAGTTTACATCATGACCGTCTAACAACCATCTGTTCTTTCTGAACAAGTATGCTACACAAAAACTTGAGGTAGCGGAAGCTAGATACGCTGGACCTTGTGGTACTCTATGAACAGACACTGTAGAAGTCAGTGCTTCCAGATTCTACTGTTAAAATTCTAATTAGGTTGTTCTAGAATGTGTTAAGGAGATGTTGTATTTTAATGACAAAAATGTATAATTTTTAACATTAGTAAGTAGTAATTAGCTGAACAATGATGAAATTCCCCTTTAAATCCAAATTTGTCCCCAAAAATGTTCATTAACAAAACAGAAAACCAAAGTTTCAACAATGCAATTCAACACAGTGGCATAAAAACAAACATGGCATAGAATAACACGTAACAATTTAATTTATATCTACCCTGAGTACTGTGCATGCATAACCTTCATTAATTCAGTATAATTTCACATCCCATTTAATGTAGAGATCGGTAAAACCTTAGTGAAAATGCAGGAATCATCTGTAAATGATGAGTCTCAACAGAGCAAAAGCAAAATCCACCTTTAGTTTAAATGAGTTTTGGAATGGCCTGCAAGGCCCCTTACATCTTTTTCCCATATTGCCGGTACAGCAGTATGGGTGACTATTGCATTTAATGAGAGCTGTATAATTTTGATTAGTAACAATCTGTTTATACTGTTGGGATTGTGGTGCTGAAATTGTAAATGGATGTTGTACCAGTTTCTATTGAAAAAAAAATAGTCCTTAATCAATTGATAAATTAATTAAAACGTACAGCTGTATGAAAGTGGCCGGGTTTTCAAATTCTCATTGCGGCATACCGACAATGCCTGAGGTTCCAGCAGAACCTGCGACAAATTGGCTGACTGCTGCCCAGGCAGATGTCAGACATGTGGACATGTTGGGCAGGGTTGCCTTGCATCATTGCACTTCAGTTCTCAGTCTTGGTTGTTTGTCAGGAAATGTGTTTTTACCCAGCGCGTGGGTACTGACAAAACATTTCCTGGTTGAGCGAACAGTGTAACAAGAAGAGGAAGAGCTCTTCCACATTTTCTTTCAGTAAATGTGACCTCAACGGTCAATGGTAAGGTTACTGTGATCTTGTTAGGGCAATTTCCTTAGTCTGTGTAAACTGGAATCTTCCACATCAGTTTATACAGACTAAGGAAATTGCCCTAACAAGATCACAGTAACCTTACCATTGACCGTTGAGGTCACATTTACTGAAAGAAAATGTCCACAGTTGGATCAATAAGCAGGAATTGAAAGTTGCATCATTCAAGTACTGTCTACAAAAATCTCTCCCACAGAACTCAGGGCTCAAACAAGGTGACATGCAAAAGACACTAACAATCACTTTGACTAAGTTCAGTTGCTTGGACTGGGATAAGGATGGTATATGGTCAGCCATATCAAGAGCTCTCCATGAAACTGGCCTGTACTGTATTTGATGGTGGCAAGAATGAAGCCATTACTGCAATGTGGAACAAGGTTTTCTGGTCAGATGAGACCAAGGCAGACCTTTTTGAGCTAAACAACAAACAACCTGACCAACCTCGAGCAAATATGCCAAATAAGAACAGGCCAAAATCAATCTGACACTGTGGGTGAAGCAAGTACATACAGTACTACCATCAGGCAGGCGGTACAGCTCTCTTCGCTCCCGCACCAGCAGGCTCAGGAGCAGTTTCTTCCCATCCACTATAACCCTGCTGAACTCTGTGACCCGGGGGGGTATGGTAAGGTGTGACCCACCTTACCATAACCCCGCCTCCCAGTTCCTTGTTGCACTACTCCCTTGTACTACTCTGACACTGCTTTGCAAAGTCTGATAATGGACGTTTTTCAGTTGTTACACACACGTCTACCTCGGGGACCTCAGTGCTGCCATCTCTGCATCCTGGTTGCTCATACTACCCTATTACATTACTCCTTTATTTGCCTCGTTTGCACATCTAGAACACCATTTAGAAATTGCCATTTGTACCCGAACAACTATTATCCCAATTGTAACATACACTATACCTAATACTTGTAAACTTTCTGCCTTCTATTTGCACTTCTGGTTTGATGCTAACTGTATTTGTACCGTTGTACTGTACTTGTACTGTTCAATGACAATAAACTTGAATCTAATCTACTCACCAAAAGACTAAACTGTTACTGCAGTAAAAGCTGTCTCTACCAAACAATAATGTATAGGGGTTGAATACTTAAGGAAGCAACATATAGTATTTCAGTTTTATACTTCTACTAATATTTCCCAACATGAAACCAATGTCGCCTTACAATAATTCATTTTAATTTATTCTAAATAAAATATTAAACAAGACAATATTTCAATGTAGTATTTCAAATTCAAGTAAAATGAGAGAATTGGTCAGGGTTCTGAATAATAAAAATAAAAGACTTTACCTTCCAAAGGGCTCCTTCAAACATCTGGACATGGTGAGTCATACCCTTTGAAAAAAAGATTGGAGACAGCAACCATTACAAATGTTTTCTCATAAAAGAATCTTGGAATGCCCATTACATTAAATAATAAATCACTCACTTTGCATTCCAGGATCTGCTTCATCTCTGTGTTGTTGGCAAGATCAAACACAGTCTGATCTGTGCACAAGTTAAAGAAATATATTGATTATGTAAAATAATCGTCATGCCGACCACTGGCACTTGGTGCCCTCCACAGTTATTGGATACCATGGTAAAGATGAGCAAAAAGTAAATAAAAAAAGTCATGGTTGTTCATCAGCTTGACCTCACACCCAAAATATATTTTTTTACATATATTTTGCAACAATTATTGGCAACCGAAGAAATTCTTATCTAATAAGAATCTTATCTAATAAGTATCTTCAAATTCATGTGTGTATGAGAACTGAAATTGTCCTCCAATATATTTTCACTGGTGTGTAAATATGAGGTAACACATATGCCAAATTATCTGTCATCTATAAACATGGAGAAGTTATGGTTATGTTGGGAAATTCTTTTAAAATAAAAATGAAAAAACTCATATGTTGTGTGCCTAGTTATTCAACCTCCAAATAGAGCTATAAGTCCTTCGGTACCAGATTTACAAAATGTGTCCGAGAGATTTTGGTCCAATATTGTTGGCAGTTTAGCCCCAGGATGTTCAGGTTGGTTGGACGGCACTTGTTGGTTGAATGGACACAATTTTCAAATCCTTCCAAACATTCTCAATCGGATTGAGATTTGCAGGGCCATTGTAAGTCGTTCCTCCATTTGGTTCTTAAACCTCCATAATGTTGCTTTGGCCTTGTGTTAGGGTTCATTGTCCTGCTGAAAGGTGAATATCCTTCCAAGCATCAGTTTATAAGTATAATGAAGCAGGTTCTCTGGCAGTATTTCGTTGTGTTTTGCTCCATCCAGGCTTCCTTGAATTTTCATAAGATGGACAGTCCCTGTGGACGAGAAACATCCCCACAGCATGATGCTCCCACCACCATACATCACTTTAGGGATGGTGTGTGTTGAGGCATAGAGCATGAAACTGAAGACGTAATGAAGAGACAAGCAAATAGGGAGAGAAATCACATACAGTCAGAGGTGAGTGGAGTACTGAACTGGTATTCGAGTAAGAGTACAGCTACTGATGTAAAAATGTACTCAAGTAAAGATTTTATCATCTGGGAAAACTACTTAAGAAAAATTAGAAGAGTATTTGGACCAAGAAAATACTTGAGTACTAGCTACTTCTTTACTTGCGCCTACGGCAGATGGCGTCGGGATGCCACCAACCCCCTGAGATAACTAGGGAAAAACTTTGGAAGTTGGATAGTGTGTTTGAAAGCCAGGTTTTGATCGTCTTAGTAGCAAAGACATTTCACAATGATACGGTTTCGTCTTTTCACATTCACAATGAAACAAGCATGCACCTTGGCCAGGGGTTTTCAGTTAGTAACAGTCAATAATGTCTAGCAAGCGGTTTATAAAATGAATAGCTGTTCTTTCTTGTAACAGGGAGCCCTTGCAGCTTGGACTGAGCAACAACTGAATGGTAGAGCCCCGCCCCCTCCCTTCTCAAAACAGCACAAGTATTGGGAATGTTACAGGGCTGGAATCAGCAACAAATTGAACTACTCAGCCAAGAAAGAAACAAAAGAAACATCAGCTTTTACAAATTAGACTACCAAGAGCAAAATTGTAAGTGAAAAGGTAAAACGTAGTGAAGTAAAGAGTATGTTCCCTTCTCAAAAATATACTTGAGTAAAGAGTAAAATTACAGCATACAGAAAGGAATGTGAAAAGTTACAAAAAAATACTTTTACTCATTTGTGTTACTTGGAATGTGTTACAAACCACCATACATACAGTATTTCAAAAGAGCAAAAAAGAAAAAAACTGCCAAAGATCACTAAAACGCTGTCAACAATCAGCCAGGAAGAAGTTAAGAGTCAGCAAGTCACAGGTAGGCTAAGCTATTGGGATTATAGAACGCACTTAAATAGATGTTTCCACCAGAGTATAGTATTAAAAATAGATTTAAAAAATAGATGGAAGAAAATTGGACACTTACCAGTCCTGGTTGAGCAGAAGTGATCCAGTTATAAATATTAATATAGTAGAGGCAAGGGGAGGCAAAGTACTAAAGGCAGGTTGTTCCAAAAAATTGCCAATTTTACTATGATGTTTAGATTTGTTCATATTTTCAGTGTAAATCTAGCTGATCAACAAAAAAAGACTTTTTGTATTGCTCATCTTTACCAAGGGGTCTAATAATTGTGGAAGATACTAAGTAAAAACAAACATAATATAGTTTAAGAGAAACCAAAGGTCTAATTGTGAGCCCATCTTTACCATTTTTGTTCTTGATGTTGTTTCTGGCGCCATTTTTCAGAAGTTTCAGGGCACATAGCTTCTGACCGCGGTAGGCAGCACAGTGTAGTGGAGTGTTTCCCAAGAGGTCACAACAATTAATGTCTGGAGGCTTTTTCCTGTTAAGCTAAAATTAAAGTGAAAGAGAGTTGGGTAAATAATTCTAATCAAACACAGAAAACTGGTAAAGCCTAAACATCACCTATTTGACCATGCCATGAACCACATGCAGTGTTTTTTATATGTGAAGGATACACACAGGGAATTGTGGCAAGCTAGCCGATATATTTCTTTCCTGCAATGGACCTAGTGAATTTTACTAAATTCTAATGACTACTGGTTAGCATCAATGTAGCAGTAATGTCTGGTAATAAATGCTTTACTTAAGCTCCTAAAAGTATTTCATACTTATTTAGCATAAGCATTGCGATAATACATAATTTGTATTGCAGCCAAGCTCTCACCAGCTGTGACATGGTAGAAAGATCTCCCTCTCTTGCTGCTTCCAAAAGTTCTTCTTCTAGTTTCCTCTCCTCTGTCCTCTCTGCCGCTGAATGGATCATGGGTTGTGAAAGAATTCATGCTATAATTAACTGAAGACGCTCATATGCCGAAAAACACTGATTCCGGAGCATTTTTTTAGCTAACCAACAAATAAGATGTAATATAATTCTGAATATGTTGTAGACGTTACACTGTTATTAATGTGCAAAGGATCACTTACCTTCCAGCATGCTTTTTATCTCCTCATTTTGAGTGACATCTTTAGGAATCTGTGCTGTTCCATTGATAACAGTGGCACAGGCATCATAGCGTAGCAGCAACATGACAACTTCCTAATCGATACATGATTTTATTTAACCTTCATACAGAAGAAAATCAAGCTGAGACCTAGGCCTCTCTTACAGTTGAGACATGTATTACAGCAATACAAATACTCAAATATAAAATACACATTAAGAAGAGCATTTCAGGGTTTCACCAGTGTGCTCACCATAATCCACAAATAGCTTATTCTCTAATCCTTAGTATGCTTGTCAAAAAAAGCACCAGAACTGTTGGACCGATCCACATAAACCTTTCTACGCTGCATCAATGTGCCCATGTCATCCAACACTATATTGTCCAGCAAACTGGACACAACAATATGGCCAATACGAGCCAAAATGCTCACATAAAGGTTTTTTTCTCCTCGTATAACAGTGCCACCACTGGGCGAAACTGAACAACACTATACAGTTTAACTAGACTTAGTTTGGAAACGCCTACACATTCAAGGGTATTTCTTGAGTTTTAGTATCTTCCACAGTTCAGAATAATAGTGAATATATCAAACTATGAAATAACACAAGGAATCATATAGTAACCAAAAAAGTGTTATATAATATGTAATAAATCAAAATACATTCACTGATGACAGCATTGAGAGCTGGAATGCTTTCAAATTTTTAGGTGTGCCTTGTTAAAAGTTAATTTGTGTAATTTCCTTCTTAATGCGTTAGGCTGGGTATACAGAGGGTGACAGAAGACCATCATTATGTCTCAGTGTTTCCCTCTTATTATAAGAACAGCGGCGGCTGCTAAAATGTGATGCGCCACCCCAGAAAAACAGAATATTTTTATGAAATACATTATTTTTTGAAGCTGAGTACAGTTTACAATCACACGCATTTTACTAAAGCACGAGCATCAGAGCAGAGCAACAAGGTACTGCACCCGACGTTCGGGGTATTAAACCTTGGAGCGAGGTCAAAGAAACGTAGCTGGCTGTGTCTGTGCACGCACATGTTTGTTGTTGAACTGTCAGTAAGTGGCTTTGACACTGATATAAAGAAGGTAGCCATCGTCTGAGCAACAACCAAAGGTAAGAAGCGAGCTAGCTGACCAACTGTCACAACTCAATAGCTACAATCGGCTGCAGTAGATTAGCGCCATGCTGGAAACGTTCAGCAGCAACAATAAAACCTCCAGTTTTTGTATTTTGCCTTCAAAATAAAAGTCTGCGGTGAACCGTTATATACATTTAGGAGCAAATTAAGATTTCAAATTTTCATAAATTGCTTTCAAAATCAAAGTCCATGTGTGTCTATATAGTGTGTATTGTGTAAATTTTCAAAGGAAGAACTACGTGGGAAAAATATAAACAAAACAAAATTACTATTTAAACAATACTTAAGTTAAAGAATATTATAAGGTGGAGCACACTGAGAAAAAAAAGTGTCGCAGCGAATGCATTGTACGAAACACTCAGGAGTTTGTAAAGTTACAAATACAATGTAAATCATGGGGCACTGTGTGCAACATCCAGAAAAACTATATTTTCTACCCCCTCTTTAACCCCCAATGCATCACACCATACTGTACATGGAATTCATATTGCCTCATGAGTTAATAGCTAGTGGATTTTATTAGGAGTCAGGGAGGCGATTGATGAACAGTTTTAGACAATGAGATTGAGTACTTAGGTTATTATTAAGGAATGATGTTAAGACGGTATTGTCAAATAATGTTAAGAAAATGAAGTTGACAAGCAAGAGAGACTGGTGTGCAGGGAGGACGTTTCAGCATTTTACGCATCTAGCCTTTTGTGTCGTTGGTGCTAGTATGATGGCCCGCAACTCCCCCCACTATTGGGAAAAAAAAGTTGAGGAAACACTGTCGGTACTGTAGTAGTCCGTATTACGGCTCATCCTTCTCTCTCCTTTTTCTGTCTTTTCATATTGGTAGCACACCTCTATATTCAAATATTTCCTTCTCTTATTCTTAGTAAGATATGTTGGAATTTTTAGTTTAATATACAGTAGTTTAAAAGAAAGAAGAACAAACTAAGCAATCTCTGTTTGTTTAAAGTGCAGCGTGCTCCCTAACATACTTGCACAAACGTGCAGCAGTGAAAATCAAAATCTAGTACAGTGGAGCCAATAACATTTTGAGTTAGGTACCTTTCTTCCAGTAAAGGCAGCTTTGTGCAGTGGTGTGTCTCCAACATTATTAGACAAGTTAACATCCGCTCCTGCCTGCACAGAATATCCAACAGATTACAATGCATTGTCTGAAAACAGTTTTACAAAGTAAAAACAATAATCTTTCCATCTCATCATCATTCATCTCTAATTAAAAACACACTTTTTAGTATACCTTAAGTAATTCCTCCACCACAGCTCTATGTCCGAAGTAACAGGCCAGATGAAGAGGTGTCCAGCCTAGGTTAGACTTACTCTTACCTAGAATGTGTAGATTGAAATCATCTGTCATCTGTTTTTTCAAAATGGTATAAATAAAGAGCTTATTCTTTTCAAATAACACCCCAGCAGCTTTTTACCTTTGCAGTTAATGTTGATTTTGGCAGCGTCTTTAATCTTGGACATGAGAAGCTTCTGTATGCCAGGAAGGTCACCATTCCTGGCATGATGTAAAAACTGCTCCTCTGGATCCAGATCCTCCATCAATAACTGAACTAGAATAGAATGAGAAAAGACAGATATGTGAATTATGCAAACTTAATGCGCCTGGGATACATAACATTATACAATACTATTGATGGAAACCATGTGGATGAGTAAGTCTTTAATTCCTGTTTGCTTCAGCACTGTACGTTAGCGTAGCCAATTCAAGGCAATTAAACTAAATACTTTCTGGCTTTATTCACACAATAACCCACAATATCCTAGAAAAAAAAATGATTTAATCAAAATGTAAACAGTAAAATACCCTATTTAGATAAAAAAAAAAAACAAAAAAAAACATTGAATTTCTCAGAATTACCTCAGCAAGTTGGCAATTAACAATAACCAACCAGCTTCTAAATCACAAATCAAGCAACAACATGGCTTCCATCTGTGATCAACTGTGGTGATGTGATTAGTTCCAAATAAGAGTAGTTGGTCTCCACTGCTTAGTGCAATTCAGTGCAAATAATCCACTATGGGCGTAAAGGTACTTTCGAAAGACCTACGAGATAAAGTTGTGGAAAGGCACAAGTCAGAGGATGGATGTATTACGATTTCAAAGGCTTTGTCTATCTCTTGGAGCACTGTTAAAACATATTATAAAGTGGAAGGCATATGGCACCACCGAGAACTTACATAGATAATGCCATCCCTCCAAACAGGATGACTAGGCAAGGAGGACACTGATCAGAGAGGCTAGCAAGAAGCCAGTGGCAACTTTGATGGCGCTTCAGGCCTTTATGGCAGACTGGTCAATGTGTGCTTGTGACCACAATATCACAAATTCCCCACAAATCTGTCCTCTACGCGAGTGGAAAGTAAAATAAAAATCCTCAAAAAAGGCAACATCAAATCTCATTTGAGTTTTGCCAAAGAGCATATTGTAGATTCCAAAACCAAGTGGCAAAAGGTGTGGTGGTCAGATGAGGCCAAAATATATCTAGACCAATATGGCGGCACGTGCACATTGCAAGGCCCAGCGTCTACCTAGTTTTTGCAAATTAGCAGTAGTTTACTTATTAGTTCTTAGTTCATTCACTCAGTACAGCCTAGCATACACATTATACAGTCGACAAGAATTCCTGGACATTGGAGCACAATGCACAGGAGGAGTTTTTGACAACTTCCACCGGAGATCCCGAACCGCATACAGAAAACCTGGATGGTGTTTTTGTGGTTGCAGGGGATTTTAACCATTCGAATCTAAAAACTGTTTTACCCAAATTCCACCATAATGTCTCCTGCCCCACCAGAGGAGACAATACACTAGACCATGTGTACACAAACATTCCGGAGGCTTGCAAAGCCATTCCCCACCCCGACCTGTGACAATCTGATCATTTTTCACCGTTCCTACTCCAGAACTATTTACCCCTCATTAAATGTGTGAAACCATCAGTGAGGACAGTCAAAATGACCACAAACTGCAGATTGAGTGAGGAGCACTTCAATAAAATCTCTCACAGCCAGCAATGCCTCCTTCACCGACGAGTTAAACAGGTTCTACACCCGCTTCGACAGGGACAACAAAGTGTTAGCCATTAAAGCTGTTCTCCCCTCAGACGACCCCCCCAGACTATCCACCACAGATGTCGTCTGCACTGAGCGGGGTGAATGCACGCAAGTCTGCTAGTCATGATGACGTCCCGGGGCATGTACTCAGCATGTGCTGGGCAGCTGGCCGAGGTCTTTACTGACATTTTCAACCCGTCACAGGCCCAGGCGGGTGTTCCAAAATGCTTCAAGGCCGCAACTATTGTGCCAGTGCCGGCATAGTCGACTGCGTCTTGTCTGAATGACCTCCGATCTGTCGCACTCACCCTCACGATCATGAAGTGGTTCAAAATACTACTTCTGGCCCACCTTACGTCCTGCATCCCCCAACACTGGATCACTACCAGTTTGCCTGCCAGTCGAACAGTTCTACAGAGGACGCCATCTCCGCACCTTTACACTCTGCCCTGAACCACCTGGACAAAACCAACACCTATGCGAGAATGCTATTCATAGACTTTAGCTCAGAATTCAAAATGTCCATCCCCTCTAGGCTGGTCAACAAACTCCATGACCTGGGGATCAGCCCCTCTCTCTGCAACTGGACATTGGACTTCCTAACCAACAGACCCCAGTCTGTCAGGTTGGACAACTTCACCTCCTCCACCCTGATCCTGAACACTGGTGTTCCACAAGGTTGTGTGCTGAGCCCCCTCCTGTACGCCCTCTTCACCCATGACTGCATTTCTGGACACAGTTCCAACACCATCGTCAAGTTCGCAGACGACACCATGGTGGTAGGCCTGATTAGTGACAATGACGAGTCAGCCTACAGGGAAGAGGTCCTGCGTCTGGCGGCATGGTGCGCTGACAACAACATAGCCCTCAACGCTAAGAAAACCAATGAACTCAATGTGGAATACAGGAAGTCTAAAAGCTGCAGTCATGCCCCAGTCCTCATCGAGGGTACTGAGTTGGAGTGTGTCCAGCTTCAACACCCATGCCACAAACTGCTTGACCTCCTACCATCAGGCACGCAGTACAGGACTCTTTGTTCCCGCACCAGCAGGCTCAGGAACAGCTTCTTTCCATCTACTGCAACCCTGCTGAACTCTGTGACCAATCCCATCACTAACCATACCCACCTGCTCATTTTTAGTACTGCCTATCAGGGACCTTGTTGCACTACTCCCTTGTACGACTTGTTTACCTCAGGAACATCATCGCTGCTATCCCTGCATTTCAGTTGCACATGCCACCTTGCACCTTCAATTTGCCTGCACTGCACATTTAGAATTGCCATTGTACTTGCCAGTGGCGTCGTTAGGCCTGGGCCTCCGGGGCTATATTCCTGGTTCTTTTATGAATAGCCCCGGATGTCAAATTGACCCAAAAAAATAATAAAAAAATAGCCCTTTATGTATTATTCCGATCCCGCACTATGACAATGTAGACGTGTAGGCTGCTAGCGTGTACATCAAAAATGTCCGCGTGTACATTCGATACCCTGTACTTTCTGTCCCGGGTGGGGCGGGGGGTGATCCTATCGATGCCTCTGGTACTTGCTTTTCTTTTTTCAGGTGTAACATGCACATGTCTACCTCAGGAACCTCATTGCTGCTATCTCTCATTGCTGCTAAGTTGCATTTCAGTTGCACAGACTACCTTACACCTCCAAACTTGCTTGATTGCACAGTCAGAATTGACATTTGTACTTGCATTTGCCTAATTGCACAACTATTCATTCCCACTTGCACATACATAGACTTAATACCCGTAAATGTGTACATTTTCTGCCCTCCCCTATTTGCCTTCATTGCTCACCCTTGCTCATTTAGAATTGCCATTTTGCACTGTATTTGCCTTCATTGCACATCTATACATTCCACTTGTAACATACACTTTACTTAAAACTTTCTGTCCTCTTCTATTTGCACTTCTGGTTGGATGCTAACTGCAATTTCTTGTACTGTACTTGTACTGTTCAATGACAATAAAAGTTGAATCTAATCTAATTGAACTTTTTGGCCTGAAATGCCATTATATCTTTCTGCTCAAAGAACACCATGCCTACAGTAAAACACTGTGGTGGCAGCATCCTGTTGTGGGAGTGTTTCTCTTCAGCAGATACTGGAACACTTGTCAGAATAGAAGGGAAAATGGACAGTGCAAAATACTGACGGATTCTTGAGGAGAACCTGCAGCCAAGAAGTTGGAAATGGGAAGACGGTTCACTTTTCAACATGACAATGACCCAAAGCTAACATCCAAACAACTGTACAAAAGCTGAATATGAAGAAGGTGAATGTCTTTGAGTGGCCTAGTCAGAACCCCAAACTAAATCCCATCGAGAATCTTTGGAATTACTTGAAGAGTGCAGTCCATAAGCAGTCACCATGCAATTTGACTGAGCTTGAACAATTCTGCAAGGAAGAATGGGCAAATATTGCAAAGTCTTGGAGTGCAAAGTTAGCAGAGACATATTCAAAGAGACCAATGCCTGTAATTCAAGTAAAAGCTGGTTCCACCAAATATTAATCGGGGAAAGCAAATAATTTTTTACGGAAATGTTTGTATAAATGAATTTGACATGCATTCACAATATACATAATTCAGTGGGTGTATGCAGTAGATACACACGAACTGGTTTGCATCAGCTTCTTAATTCTAAACACACATCAATAAAAGCACTTAGCAATGATCCTGTAGTTTTTGCCTCTTGGAATAGTTGTTGTTCCAAATTGGTTTCAACAAGTTTTTTAAGCTAAGAGTGGAAATAAGGAATGAGTAATTTATTCTTGCCGTTATACCCTGGTTTCACAACCACACTATTGGTGGACATTATGTAACATTCTAGCAATGGAAAAAAAAAAACAAAAAAAAACAATGGCCCATCTTGTGACTTCCTCGATTGAACTGCAAGGTTATGAGAAGCTGTCACTCAGTAATACAACCTTATGACAAAATTCCCTTTAGATGAATAGCTGCTTTAATGTTTGATGAAATCACAGGTGTATGATAAAGAAAAAACACAGATGGGACAAGTAAAGGACCCATGTCTTTTCAACTGTTATATATACACATTTTCAAACTTTTAAAAGAAAATCTAAATCAAAATTATAATGCAACCATCATTACAGTTTCTTGACTATCAGTCTGCCTGCCTATTAGCACTTTTTCTCAACAATAGCTCCTTTTGATCAGCTGCATACCTTGCAGCAGATGGTCGTAGGTAAAATACTCATGTCAGTGAACTCAGCAACAAATATCTAGCTAGTAAACTTTTGTTCAACGTGACTTGCTCCACTGGAACAAATTCAACTTTGTGTGTGCTGGACTGGTTGTCCCAAAACATGCTCCCTATCATTTATTATGAAGTTTGACTGGCTGGCTCAGCTACATTGTTAGCCTGCTACTTTCCATGAATGTCAAACTTAAGAAATTCAGGCAGTTGGTCCATTAAACATTGTAGCGATGGAACTCCTTTTCATTTGGGTGTTTGTCCAATAACAGTACTGTATCTGACATTTCAAAAATGCTTTTAATTTGACATGTAAAATAACAAATATACATGTCATATACTGTTTGTTGCGGTTATACTGTAAGTGGGAAAGCTTGTGTTAGCTTTTGCTTGGTACCAGCCTGAAAACAATGAAACTGAAAGTTTTCGTTTTCGATATTCTTAGGACTAATTTGAAACCATGTGACTATAGTGATTTGTTGTTCAATTGGATCAAAATTCTGTTAACAAAAAAATATATATAAAATGAACTAAACAAGCAAGCTACGTTATGCAGCCTTGTTGACCTAAACCAATAGATATCTTGACAAGGCCAGGCGATGTGTGTGTGAATGTTTTCAACTAATCGGCGAGTGAAGACCAAAAAACACCTCTACGATGATGCACCAAAGAATGTTCCCCATAATGAAGAAAAAAACAATTTTGTCCAACAGGTCAGGAACAGTCTCCAGGAGGTATGCGTGGATGTGCCAGCCACTAACTTTTGCAGAAAAACTCACTATCCAAACTATAGTGGCTGGACTGCAAGTTGCAAAAACACCAAACGGCATCAAAAACAGGATGGACTGCAGAGTTCTTTAAAAAGATTATGGACAGATGGGACAAATAATACCATCTTAACAGAGTGATGACAAGAGGAATGTATGCAGAGAAAAAAATGATCTGGCATAATGACGTTTCAGTGAAATAAGGTTTTATGCTATGTGCTTGTAAGGCAGCTACTGGCACTGGCTCAATTCATTGATGACTTCAGGCTTCACTGATGATGTAACTGCTAACAGCAGCAGTAGGGTGAATTATGAAACAGTGAAACATCTTGTCTGCTCAGATAAAACCAAATGCCACAAAACTCATTGGACGGCACTTCACCTTGCAGCAAGACTATTAACACAAACATATTGCTAAAAAAGGCAAGGCAGAGCATCACTAAGGAAGATGTCCATGGGTCGGTGTCTTTAAGCAGCCATCAAATGCAAAGGAACTAGTAATTTGCAACAAACTAATAATTTTAATGACTTTAAGATTGTTAATTTTTCCAATCACTTTTGTAGATGATTAAAAGATTATGGATATAACTACCTTCAAATTAAACCGGATAGTCCATACTTTAAACTCGTAGTTATGGTTTAATTTCAAATCCAGAAAGCTGAAGTACAGAGCCAAAAAAAACTTGTGTCAGTGTCCAACTACTTATGGTCTTCACTATATACACACACTTATCCATGTATTTATGAAAAGTGTGTGTGTGTGTAACAAAAAACTCTAGATCACACTTTTCTGTACATGGTCAGAATACACAGTACTACTACATTTACGAGCAAAATAACACTGCAAAAAGAGCTGCATTGTGCATGTGCACAAGAACGTTAAGCCATGATATATTGGCCATACCACACCCCTCTTGCCCAATACTACCAGCGTAGTGTTCAGCAGATTTCGAGTGACACGTTTTGTTTAGTGAACACTTACGTAGCCTACGTAATATAACATTATTGGTTCCCGTAAGAACATAAACATGATCAACTCTACCCACACACAAAATTAAGGTCGTGAAATAGTTAAGAGAAAACACACTGACAAACCGTAAATCGATCCGCTAGTATTCTTCACCCGGCTGATTGTTTTCGCATAGTCCTTTGCTACGGAGTTTCTCCACCATCGGCATATGATTTTCTAAAGCCCTTGGAGCTCTTCCTGTATATGGTTGAACGTGTTTTGCAATTCGCCTAAACTACCACATTCACAAATCAGTTAGGTCAGTATGCTACATAGTTTCGAAACATATCAACCATGCAGCGCTTCTTTTAACACTTTCTTCGAAATTGAACGACAGCTGATAAGCGCTTACGGCGAGCATGTGACCCACTCTGTTTACAGCGATCAGCTGATAAAGCGATGAGCACGCGCACTTGATATAGAATATCAATAAAAATAATCTGATTACACTAATCGTATTCGGCCTGTACATACTTAACATGTATTGTGCAATGATAATAAAAATAATAATACTGTATTTACATTTTCCAGGGATGTATAAATTCGATTCGATTGCAAAAAAGTTTAATACGAACAAATCGGAGAAATCCATATCTGAATTTGTCCAATTGAAATGTGTCTAATTATTTTTATTTAGACTTCGTTTTGAACCATTTAGCTTTAAAATGAACTTTGTAATAAAAATTATTTCGTTGCAAACAAACAATTCATCAAAATAGAACGAAATTAGGAATAATGTACATGCATTTGTCCGCCTGGGGGGAGGGGGGGGGGTGCGCTCCGTCATGTGGAAGGAATAGAATTTTCAAAAGATTACAGCTAGCTAGTATACATTTAGCCATTTTTTTTTATAATCAGAGATACGGTTTGTTAATTTAGTAACTATATTTTACGTTTAAAGTAGGTAATAGGCTATGTAGCAGTTCTAGCTAGCTGTATTGCCAATGTGTAGCCATTACCAGGATTACATTTAGAAAAATTATGCTAAAGGTTTATTATGGCTGCCTATCTGTTGATAAGCCCATACCATTTAATTTGTAATATTGTTAACTGTTCTCTAGCTTTTTTGGTGTAATTACATGTTGCACTTCAGTAGCACTATATATATAATTTGTATGCTAATGCGATATCATAGCAGACAACGCTATGACTTCTGTTCTATAAATCTTAATATATCCTATTTATGTGAGGGACATCATCCAACCCCCTCTACCATATGCTGATTCTCAGCCAGGTACATCCAGCACACCACCTAATCTACAACTAGACATCCAACACACCGGAACTTTCTGCTGATTATTGCTGTTGCATGAGCATCAGTGATAGCTATGCGAGATGAATGTGAACGTTATGCTGAAAGTGATGAGGCTGAGAAATCGTGATTTGATTCCGGCCAGAGAAGTTCAACGTTATCAGTAATAACTGTTACACAAACTCCATGACTGCGTCAGTTTATAGCATAACCTTAGTCATCTAGTAGTGGGTCAAAAACATAACTTATATAGTTGTTAACTCTTGGTAACATTATCACATTTCATTAGGCTTAAGCTCATAGGATTAGAGATGACATTGCAGACTACAAACATCTGAAGGCACTTCACATCAAACTGAAAAATTAAACGATCACTTTCAACGTCAAAAGCACACAGCCTGAAAGAGTAAACTGCATGACAATTGCTGAAATCGGTGAAGGGTCAAACCACGTGCTGAATTCTGATCAGGTGATATAAAACGCATGCGCAACATAAAGATGTCCCTGACGTTGACGTAAACTATGACCCGGAAAAACAAGATGTAATAGCTCTTCGTCTTGCGCATAAACTCTCTAAGTAGAGTTTCCACGTGTGGAGAATAAAGTGAGAATATGAGCTGCTTGTAGCGAACTTCCACGGAAAAAATCTGCGAAGTGAGTATACGTCATTGTAATTACAAGTCTGTCTATTGTACTTAGTTATTTTTCTTAGCCTCTGCTTTGTCGTTGCTGAACGTTATGTATCCTCCACAAATATGGAGCAGCCGTCTGGTTGACATAAATAAACCACTTTTAAACCGAATTCCTTCAAGGTCGCTCCTTGTAGTTGGCTTTGTGCCAAACATACAGTTAGGTCCGGAAATATTTGGACACTGATAAATGTAATAATTTTGTCTCTTTACGCCACCACAGTGGGTTTAAAATGAAACACCCGAAATGCAATTGAAGTGCTGACTTTCAGCTTTAATTCAAGGGGCTGAACAAAAATATCGTATGAAACGTCTAGGAATTGCAACCATTTTCATACAGTCCCCTTATTTCAGGGGCTCAAGTGTAATTAGACAAATTAACACAATCATAAATAATGTTCATTTAATATTTTGTCGAGAATCCTTTGCAGGCAATGACTGCTTGAAGTCTGGAACACATGGACATCACCAAACGCTGGGTTTCCTCCTTTGTGACAGTGGTTTGTTCGTGGGTCTTTCTGCCTTAAGTTGTCTTCATCAAAGTGAAATGAGTGCTCGATCGGGTTGAGATCAGATGACTGACCTAGCCATTGCAGAATATTCCACTTCTTTGCCTTAAACTCCTATGTTGCTTTCGCAGTATGTTTTGGGACATTGTCCATCTGTAAAGTGAAGCGCCGTCCAATCAACTTTGCTGAATTTGGCTGATTCTGAGCAGACAATATCCTTATACACTTCAAAATTCATACGGCTGCTTCTGTCTTCTGTCACATCATAAACACTAGTGAGCCAGTGCCATTGGAAGCCATGCATGCCCATGCCATCACACTGCCTCCACCGTGTTTTACAGATGATGTGGTATGCTTCAGATCATGAGCTGTTCCAAGCCTTCTCCATACTACTTCTGCCATCATTCTGGTACAGGTTGATCTTAGTTTCATCTGTCCAAAGAATGCTATTCCAGAACTGGGCTGGCTTTTTTAGATGTTTTTTGGCAAAGTCTATTCTAGCCTTTCTATTCTTGAGGCTTATGAATGGTTTGCACCTTGCGGTGAACCCTCTGTATTTGCTTCTGTGAGGTCTTCTCTTTATGGTAGACTTGGATAATGATATGCCTACCTCCTGGAGAGTGATCTTCACTTGGCTGGATGTTGTGAAGGGGTTTTTCTTTACCATGGAAAGGATCCTATGATCATCCACCAGTGTTGTCTTCTGTGGACGTTCAGGACTTTTTGTGTTGCAGAGCTCACCACTGCATTCTTTTTTTTCTTTGAATGTACCAAACTGTTGATTTGGCCACTCCTAATGTTCCTGCTATCTGATGGATTTTTTTTTTTTTTTGCAGCCTAAGTGTGGCCTGTTTCACTTGCATTGAGAGCTCCTTTAACCGCATGTTGTGGTTTCACAGCAACAGCTTCCAAATGTGAATGCCACACCTGCAATCAACTCCAGACCTTTTACCTTCAGACCTTTTAATTGATGAAGAAATAACGAAGGAATAGCCCACACCTGTCCATGAAACAGCTTTTGAGACAATTGTCGAATGAGTTTTGGTCCCTTGAAAAAGAGGGGGCTACAAATTAAAGAGTTGTAATTCCTAAACCCTTCCTCCAATTTGGATGTGAATACCCCCAAATTAAAGCTGAGAGACTGCACTTTAAGCCCATATTCATTATTTAACTGTGACTTGAATATATTTTGGTAAACATAACTCGGTCACCTCGGACTCTAACATGGTCACCTCGGACCACAACCCATTTTCCCCCATGGTTTTGGGAGATTGTGGCTGGTTTCTTCCAGGATGGATTCATTTATTTTGTTAAAATGGCCACTTTATCCCAAAGCTCAGACTTGTGGAGAATGCATGCGATGGTTTTAACATCCTAACACACACTTTACGTTACTGTGAAAACATAAAAACAAAAATAATTTGATCTAAATACATACTCAATTGACAGTATATAAATACATAAAAACAACTTACTGAATAATATTATGTTCCTTTAAGCTCATTCAACATCTTAAAAAGTTTTGACCATCTCAATTATATAACACAATTTTTCTTAACCATTGCCTTGAAGACTTGAAACCCAAATGTATGGACTTATGACTTGAATTGATCTGAGCTGTGGACCATGGGACTTACTTGAGACTTGCCCATTATTACTTGGGACTTGACTTTAAGTTTAAGACTTGAGACTTGCTTAGGACTTGCAAAATTGTGACTTGGTCACATCTGCTGATGAGCCATCTCCTTGCCTCGTCATCAATTTTGGAGGAAAGTCCTGATCTTTGCAATGTCCTGGTGCTACCAGCTTGCCTCCACTTCCAAATGGTCTTCAGTGTTCAATGATTTTTTTTTTTTGTGTTTTTTTTAATTTTTTTTTAATTTTAATTTTAGTGTTCAATTAATTTTTTATATCGGTCTCCTGGTCTGTACCTTTCAACAATAAAATCCCCTGTATCTTTTGATAGTCATGGTCTACAACCAACTATCTCTGCAGTGTGCAACCGAGAAACCTTTAAGTTTAACTAACCTTTAACTTTTGATATCCTCTGTATATTGCACTGTGTCCTGTCTAAATCATAATTGTTGCAGGGCTCAACATCTGTTAATTGCTCAATGCAACTTCAGAGTTTACCTTTGTTTAATGATTTAAATTCCGTGTTTATTACTATATATATGTAAAACCTGTGTCAAACGGAACTACATACTCAGGTTATTAAAATAACATCCCCGTTCTAACAGATCTTTTCTCCCTTTGCAGATATCTTCAGTACTACAGTTAGCTTTACCATTATTCTCAGCATGGCAAGTGAGCAGGAGGTAGCAGCAGTGGGCAAGATTCTGGTCAACCCAAAGCAGGACCTGACAACACGGTTCAGAGCTCTTTTCACCCTGCGTAACATAGGTGGCCCAGAGGCCATTAAATGGATCAGTCAGACTTTTGTGGATGACTCAGCTCTATTGAAACATGAGCTTGCATACTGCTTGGGCCAAATGCAGGATGAGAGGGCCATCCCCACCCTAGAGATTGTTCTAAAAGACAGAACACAAGAACCTATGGTGAGGCATGAAGCAGGTCAGTGAGAGTACATGCACATAATA
>JACXGI010000015.1:35957-66894 GCA_016801175.1 Esox masquinongy
AAAAAAAAAAAAAAAAAAAAAAAATGTTCAGTCAAAAGTTGCAAGGTTCCAGTTAAAGTAAATGTTATTTTCTAATAAGAAATATTTGTGTTTTTAAAGATCTCTTACTTAAATGTGAAGAATGGGAGGAGTAGAAGTCCTAATAATAATAAATAATAACAACAATCCTAAGATTTATGTGAAAGATTGAAATTGGGGACTCTTGCATTGCCAGCCCCATTAAAAATGCTAATTAATTAATAAGCTGTTCTGTACATGTTGTTCCCCAAGATGAACCATGAAAACATTAGTGTTTTGGAAAAGTTTTCCTTGCTCGCTCAATTTCCTGTCCTGCATCTGAAAGCTTGCAGAAAGGGGGACACATCAGGTTGTGCGCTTACCCCTGCAGGTGTCATGTTTAATTATTGCTGGATCATTGTTCCAAATTGTGCTGTACTGCTTTTCAGTTACCCAGTTTACCATAAGAAATAGTTTAGGAAATAGTTGTTATAGTTAAGGATCTTTTTGTGGAGTGGTAGAAAATGTATCTGTCCTCTAGCATATCCTCCGCACAGCATTTAGTTTCTCTATCACCATCTCACCCACCCGATCACAGATGTCAACTTTGAACTTCTTTATCTCTAATGTTTTGACTAAAAGAAATATATGTACATATACGATTGCCAGATATGTTTGGAAGGTTTCATTCAAATCAAAGGGTGCTGTCAAAGTTATTGAATTCAGATGGATTCACTAGTAACTTGTTTATTTTAATTTTATTAATTTAGGGGAAGCACTAGGAGCAATTGGAAACCCCAGGGTCCTTGATTTACTGAAAGAGTA
This sequence comes from Esox masquinongy, assembly GCA_016801175.1. NCBI lineage: Eukaryota > Metazoa > Chordata > Actinopteri > Esociformes > Esocidae > Esox > Esox masquinongy. The sequence continues at coordinate 36,780 of JACXGI010000015.1, forward strand.
CTCAGAGGACCCAGTTATTGAGGTATGTTATAAGTTGGCATATTGGATAGTAATAGCATTGGCTAAGATTTTATGTGGAAACTTCAAATTCATCATCACTTGCATTACTTGCATTCTCACACAGTGCAGGCATATTTACTATGATCAATTCAGTGCCTGTTCCGGACAATACTGTTGTTCTCCTTCAGGTGGCAGAGACGTGTCAGTTGGCTGTCAGGCGGCTGGAGTGGCTGATGTGTGGTGGGGACAGGAAAAGAGAAAAGTGCACTGATGGAAACCCCTACTGTTCTGTGGACCCTGCTCCAGCTGCCCAGAAGAAGACTGTCAGTGAGCTTCGGACACAGCTCCTGGATGAGAGTTTGACGCTTTTTGAGCGCTACAGGGCCATGTTTGCCCTCCGGAACCTGGGCACTGAGGAGGCTGTCCTGGCTCTAGGAGATGGTGAGAGAGCCTGTTGGTTTTCCTGAACAACGCATCGTATGCATATGTGTAACGGCATAGATGTTTCTTCTTAGGGCATTTGGGGTTTAGGAAAAAGCATTTATAAAATGTCAGATCAAGTTAAGTTACCTGACACATTAGCTGAAAAGTTTCAAATAACACTGATGTCTGAAATTACAGGCATCTCTGGCTGTGTGTACAAACTCAGACAAATGATATTCTACTATTAAATAACTGATGGGTCAAAAAATAATTAATTGAATCAGAATTAAGCTGCTTGTGTAAACGCAGCTTTCTACTTCACATTCAATGCTACCAATAGCCTAAACCATCAAGGAGGAAATGGGCTTTCCTAAATAAAATCTCATTGATCTACAGTCCTAGTAGCCTTAATATGTCAAACTTTTGGTATAAACACAAACAGTCATAATGTTTTCGTCAGATTGCAATCACTTCAACAGGCTCTCCTATTAGCAGTCCACCATGAATGTTTCTCCACGGTGAAAAATGAGTACACTACTGAGAACTTAAAGCAATTTAAAGTATTGAAAGAGAAATTAATTAAGTCTAATTAGATAAAATTCTTGTCCAAAACCATCAGCACAACGTAACCCTCTAGTATAAGCATTTCTGATAACACCACCAGTCACCAAACCCTTTCTGGTCATTTCCAGGACTTCATTGTAGCGGTGCCTTGTTCCGCCATGAGATTGGCTTCGTCCTGGGTCAGATGCAGCATCCAGCAAGCATCCCACAGCTGAAGGCAGCTTTGGAGCTGGACGGGGAGAATGCTATGGTGAGGCATGAGTGTGCCGAGGCCCTCGGATCCATTGGCAAGGAGGAGTGTATGAAGATTCTGGAGCAATACAGGAAGGACAAAGATCGTGTGGTGAAGGAGAGTTGTGAGGTAGCACTGGACATGCTGGAGTATGAGAACAGCACACAGTTCCAGTATGCTGATGGTTTATTAAGACTGCAGGGGGAGCAGTAAGAGTCACACAGCCATCATGGAAAGTGGAAACTATAGAAGAACTGCTATACACCAATAGACAAGCTTTTCACATGTCATGATCAATGATACACATTTTCACTCATTGAAACTCGTCTGTGGTTACTGGCCACTTTGAGACAATGCTGTTTAATCTTTTAATTATAGAACATTTTAAGGGAAGTTCCTTAACTACTCTATTAATTATGCCCTCATTATGTACCATTAATTTTCAATTCAGAATGTTTTGTTAATAAGTGTCTTATTACAATTGGAATTTTTTTGGTCATCAGAGAAAATAAATAGAACTTATTTAATAGCATTGTTATATTATCATTGTCAGTTTTCATGTATTCTATTATTCCATAAGTCTAGTGTTCTATCCCAGTCTGGTGTTGGATCATGGTGGCTAATCCACCACAGAAATTCTGTCACGCAGATTCCACAATCATGGAAATTAATAATGTTCTAACCGAAGAGACTTAAAGCCCCAGCGGGATTCAAACCCATGACCCTTGCCATGCTCTTTCTGGCTGAAACACCCAGTACCACTACAACGGTAGAAAAAAAACACTTCATTACCTTGATCAGGGGAAGGCTTTTCTAACTCTTAGCTCTATAGAGGGTTAGAGATTTAATAGCATGCCCAGAGGGTGGGCGACACTGATAGTACAATGACGATGAATGACCCACTTCTGTGCACTATACCTAGCAAAACAGCTCTGAAGAGTGCCCGGTTTTCCCTCACCTTGCCAAGCCCTCAGTCACCACGATGCACCCCATCATGATTGGGATTGTTGTTGTCAACACCTCCATCACCATTATCTACTGGATCTTCATCCTCACAGAGGTTTTTAATAGGAAGATAGAAGACGACAAACTTAAGAACTCTGCTTGAATTAATGACCTTATGGTAGTTGTCCTGCTCAAAGTAGGTCTTAGTGCTTCTGTGTTCCATGTTTTTTTGTCTGATGGAAATGCTCAGTCTTTCACAACTTCAGCACAGTGCTCCTCCTGTCTTGGGAACATTTTTAATGCTCTCTTTGAAACTGATCAGTTCATATATTTCTTGGTTTGATTGGCTGCATTTCGTACACAACACATGAAGATTTTATTTTTACTCGCATTCATACAGGAAATGCTGTGACTTTGTCAGGCATTACTGTTGAAGCTTAACTCCGAATTGTGTGGAGATTAATCATATTCACATTGCTAAGTGAGAATAGAAGATATATTGAGTGCAGCTTCCAGATGTTGGCAGATTGGAGTCTCCTGAAGCCTCAGCTTGGTCTGTCATCTATCTTATGGACACCAGATGATTATTGCTCTCATAGGGAGAGGAAATTCACCAAATACCGCCTTTGCAGCTCAGCCCAGCAAGGTAATTTATCTCTCATCAGTCCAAATAAATTGTGTGTGTGCATGTTTTCCCGTCAATTAATGTATGATTAAGTACTTTTCTGCTAAATATATATACAGTACTGTGCAAGTCTTAAGCCACTCAAAAAAAGAATTATGAATCAAAGCTATTTCTCCAAACAGTAATTTTTTTTGGACTATACAATGTATAGCATTGCAGTAAACACAAAGAACCATTAATACAATGAAAACAAGCTAAAATAAATCTATTTTTTGTGGCCCTTGGCACTCAACTGAAGCAACTTGCATGATGCTAGATTGTCATTTAAGTAGTCCTGTGGTAATTCTCGCAGGATTTGCCTTAACTCTTTTGGCTTTCATTGCATTTTCTGTATTCTACTTGCCCAGTGTGCTCAAATGACTTTAGGACATTTCTTCTAACCATCTCATAAGATATCAATTACCTCACCAGACATTAGTGTTCTATTTGTACACTTCTCCGATACCATCTTTAACCTTTTTTGCCAGAAACCAGAGGTACAGTTGCATGCAAAAGTATGGCCATCCCTTGACAAATAACATATTTGGATGATTATCTTAATTAAAAAGATGTAAACACAGTCTCTCTAGGATATGGAAACAAGAAACCAGGCAAGCCTAGTTCAGCCGGCCCAAAATAAAACGTGTTAGTCGTGGCTGCCCGGGTCGCCCACGTGAAAGGCATTGTTGTTAACCACTACGCTACCGAACTGCACACATGCCGGGCATTAGTATAGCCTCTTCGCATTATATTATTTTCACTCATTAACATCACGCCATTAAATTTACCTCCACCACAAATAGCATGAACTTTATGGCTTTTGCCACTGGCCGTTTTAACAGCTTATTAGCCATTCGTGAATGACATTGATAAAATAACTAGTGTATCAATATAGGTGATAACGGGCTTTTTCGTATAGTGAAAAGACGAGAGAATCGTGTAGCCAGCGAAGTGTTTGTCTATCCTGAACAAGTCCTGAGACACAATTTCGAAAATCCACCAGAAATAGTCGCAATATAGTAAACAGTTTCATTTTAGGCTTCCCATAACGGATCTACTCAAGGTTGTAGCCAGCGAGGTTTTTGTCTATTCTGAACAAATCCTCTTTTGCCACTGGCCGTTTTAACAGCTATTTAACCATTTGTGAATGACATAGATACAGTATCTATCAAGATAACTAGTGATGGCTATTCGAGGCTTCATGAGCGCTATATTAGCAGCAGGATATTATTGCTGGCAGCACTCAGATTTTCTTTATCACAATAAAAGCCATAATTGAAATGTATAAGGCAATATAGTTAACAATCTAGTCTGTGAAAAAGAACAGACAAGAATAACATTGGAACGGACATTAAACATAAAATGTACAGACAAGATTAACTATATTAACTTATAGTTCAATGATGGCTTTTATTTTGAAAAAGAAAATCTGAGTTAGCACTGCTAGCATAATATCCTGCTAGTAGAAGAACGGTAATGAAGCCTCGAATGGCCATCACTAACGATAACTGACTTTTTTGTCAAGTGAAAAGACGAGAGAATCGTGAAGCCAGCTAAGTGTTTGTCTATCCTGAACAAATCCTAATATCCACCAGAACCGTTTTATTTTAGGCTTCCTATTACGTAGCTACGTAAAGTTGTAGCCAGTGAAGTTTTTTTCTATCCTGAACCACAGGCATAATGCCTTTAGACTGTTACGGGAGGCGAGTGCGGGACCTGTTGTTCCGGACCCCGCGTCTCTAACCATGACGCTATTTAACAACGCTCGGTCAGTCGCTCTTCTTAGCCGGCTCCGTTTACGCGGTCCGGCAAAAAACATGTTGCGTGTGGGGTAAGTTCAGGCACCTTAAGAGTTCTGAAGTCTCAGATTCTTTTTACAAGGTCTCAGACCTTAATCAGCTTGTTAGACCTGAGGCATGTCAACAATTGTCATTAGGAAATGTCAGCTGGTGCCAATTTCAAAGCTTTAAAAATACTCTGACACTTCAAACCTTGTGCAAACGCTTAGCAATCATGGGTTCCTCTAAACAGCTGTGAAAGACTGAAAATGAAAGTTATTGATGCCCACAATGCAGGGGAAGGCTACAAGAAGATAGCAAAGCGTTGTCAGCTTGCAGTTTCCACAGTGTGAAATGTAATTAAGAGATGGCAGTTTAGGGGAACTGTAGAGGTCAAGATGAGATCTGGAAGACCAAGAAAACTCTCGGAGAGAACTGCTCATATTCGCGTCAGGAAGGCAAATCAAAATCCCCATTTGACTGCAAAAAACCTGTAGGAAGATTTAACAGACTTAGGTGTGGTGGTGCACCGTTCCACTGTGCAGCGATGCTTGCACCAACAAGACCTTCATGGAAGAGTCAGTAAAAGAACTTTACCTGCGTCCTCATCATAAAATCCAACGTCAGAAGTGTACAACGGAACATCTACAAAAGTTTGATGCGTTTTGTAAACAAGTGCTGTGGACTGATAAAGCTAAAATAGAACACTTTAGCCACAATCAGCAAAGGTATGTTTGGAGAAAAAAAGGAGCAGCATTTCATGAAAAAAAACACCTTGCCAACAGTTGAGCATGGGGGTGGATCTGTAATGCCTTATACATTTCAATTATGGCTTTTATTGTGATAAAGAAAATCTGAGTGCTGCCAGCAATAATATCCTGCTGCTAATATAGCGCTCATGAAGCCTCGAATAGCCATCACTAGTTATCTTGATAGATACTGTATCTATGTCATTCACAAATGGTTAAATAGCTGTTAAAACGGCCAGTGGCAAAAGAGGGTTGTGTTGCAGCCAGTGGCACAGGAAACATTGCACGGGTGGAGGGAATAATGGATTCCACTAAATCCCAGAAAATTCTGGAAGCAAACATCACACCGTCTGTCAGAAAAATAAAAAAATAAAATAAAAAAAGCTGAAGCTAATAAGAGGATGGCTTCTACAACAGGATAAAGATTCTATACATACCTCAAAAATCCAGCATGGGCTACCTTTTAGATTTAGATTTTTAGATTCAGCTTTATTGTCATTGAACAGTACAAGTACAGTACAACAAAATGCAGTAAGCATCTAACCAGAAGTGCAAATAGAGGGCAGAACATTTACAAGTATTAAGTATATGTATATTACAAGTGGAATGTGTAGATGTGCAATGAAGGCAAATGCAGTGCAAATGGCAATACAAAATGTGCAATTAAGGCAGATAGAGGAGGGCGTAAAGTTTACAAGTATTAGGTATACTAAAAAGGCGCTGCTATGCCTTTTTGACCAGAGCTGATGTGTTGAGGGTCCAGGAGAGGTCCTCAGAGATGTGGACACCGAGAAATTTGAAGCTGGACACATGCTCCACCTCAGTACCCTTGATGAGGACTGGGGCGTGACTGCAGCTTTTAGACTTCCTGTATTCCACAATGAGTTCCTTGGTTTTCTTAGTGTTGAGGGCCAGGTTGTTGTCAGCGCACCATGCCGCCAAGCACATAACCTCTTCCCTGTAAGCTGACTCGTCATTGTCACTAATCCGGCCTACTACGTGGTGTCGTCTGTGAACTTGACGATGGTGTTGGAACAATGCACAGGAACGCAGTCGTGGGTGAAGATGGAGTACAGGAGGGGGCTCAGCACGCAGCCTTGTGGTACACCAGTGTTCAGGATCAGGGTGGAGGAAGTGAAGTTGTCTATCCTGACAGACTGGGGTCTGTTGGTTAGGAAGTCCAGGGTCCAGTTGCATAGAGAGGGGCTGATCCCTAGGTCATGGAGTTTGTTGACCAGCCTAGAGGGGATGACAGTGTTGAATGCTGAGCTGAAGTCTATGAATAGCATCCTCACATAGGGGCTGGTTTTGTCCAGGTGGGTCAGGGCAGAGTGTAGAGCCATGGAGATGGCGTCCTCTGTAGGCCTATTCGACGGGTAGGCAAACAGGTAAGGATCCAGTGTTGGGGGGAGGAAGGACGTAAGGTGGGCCAGAACTAGTCTTTCAAAGTACTTCATGATTGAGGGGGTGAGTGCAACTGGTCGGAAGTCATTCAGGCTAGACGCGGTCAACTGCTTCGGCACTGGCACAATGGTTGTGGTCTAGAAGCATGTTGGAACAACCGCTTGGTCCAGTGACATGTTGAAAATGTCGTTAGAAACCTCAGCCAGCTGCTCAGCACATACTCTGAGCACACGCCTGGGGACGTCATCAGGACCAGCAGCCTTGCGTGCATTTACCCTGCTCAGTGCAGATGACACTTCTGCAGTGGATAGTCTGAGGGAGGGGATGTTTCGGGGGAGTTCAGCTTTAATGGCTGGTTCTTTGTTGTCCCTGTCGAAGCGTGTGTAGAACCTGTTTAACTCATTAGTGAAGGAGACATCGCTGGATGTGGGGGTAGGGTTATTTGGCCGGTAGTCGCAAGCTGAAGGTTTACCTCAAGAGATGCAAGCTGAAGGTTTTGGAATGGCCATCACAGTCTCCTGACCTAAACATCATTGAAAATGTGTGGGTAGATCTTAGCTGTGCATGCAAGATGGCCCAAGAATATTGCAGAACTAGAAGACTTTTGCAAGGAGAAAATCCCAAATACAAGAATTGAAAGACTTAGCTGGCTACAAAGTTTGCAAGCTGTGGTTAGTGTTACTAAGTACTGGCAGTGTAGGGTGGCCAAACCTTTGCACATGCCACAATTGTTTTTTTTCTTCATATTGTGACATTGTAACTATGCATTAATGTTTGTTGAAAATTGTCTTTTTTTCAAATGTCCTAGAGATACTGTGTTTGCATCTTTTCAATAAAAAATCTCTAAAATTTTATCTGTCAAGGTGTGACCAAACTTTTGCATAGAAAAAGGTTAAAGTTAAGAAAAAGGTTACTTTTCTAAGGACAAAGAGGTCACCATAAAGGATTTTTCTGAGAGAAATTATGTCAGTGATTATTTTCATACTCATCTGTCGTGTGCCATCCACATGCATCATCCTAAATCTGTCAGGGAACACCTTTGGGGATTAATTTGCTGCATTAGCTGTTGAAGTTTATGAGGAACACAGGGAGTCAGAGGCTTATGCAGAGTTGGACACAGAGGAGGGACTCTTGACTCTACAGTTCAGTTTCACTCAAACCTGAAGAGAAGTAGAGCTACTGCCCCTACTGCTGACTAGAGACCCAGTGTTCCCTGCAAGGCCAGCCTCACACAGTAGACAGACAGGATGCTTCATCCAATTATGATTGGAATTGTCACTGCCAACACCTCCATGACTATCTATTTCTGGAATTTCCTGTTGTCTCAAGTTTTCTGCAAGAAGATTAAGGATGTACCCAACTCTGAGGAGGTCATTCCAGTCTGAGTGAGAAATCTTCATTAAGTAGACTAGAGATTTAAGACTTTAGATTCATGTCTGGGCTTTGCAAGTGCTTTCCCTATTAGTAGTCTGCTTTTGATGACAGTATCTCATGTAGTAGGCTAATATTTAGCTACTACTACACCAGATTCAAATGTTGAGAATCAGTTGCTCTGTCCCCAAAAAATCATTCTCTTCTACTCCTTATATGACTTTTTTTATGTTAAGCCTCATCCTTGTTTGGAAGTAGTATTCAGTCTTGAAAGTCTCATCAGTTTCCCCATTTTGAGAACTCCACTGTGGTTGTGTTAGGAAACTTGAAGTGTTTTTACTCTAATGGCTTTAGATACCGCCCTATTTCCATCTTGCGTAGCTCTCTCATTCCTGTTTACATCTCACCCACCTCATTCAGGAACATCTTGAGAGGAAATGCTCCCCAGAAACACTGTGACAGGATTATATCGGTAAAAAAAATAAACGCTAGTGGGAATGTTCATATAGAAAGTCATAAATAATTTAATTCAAACTGCAAATCCAGGTTGTTTACAGCTCAAAATCAAAATAGCTAAATTAAACTATCCCCCCGCCCCAAATCCCTTCCCTTCTCCTATAAACCGCAACACAATTCCGTGAAGTTCATTCAGGGAATGAATGGGAATTACATGAGGCTGCCTGAAAATAGTTACTTTGCTCTTCACTTTCAGAAAATGTAGTATTATTTGCTTTGCTTCTCCAGGAATGCTTTTTTAGTGCTGGGTAAAATATAAATACAAATATAAAAGGTTATATTGTTTAACCCACGAGAGTTCTTCCTGGAACTATCTATTAAGGGTATTACCATTTGATTATTTAAACGTGCTTCATAGATTCCTTTATTAATGCTTGTAACAACCTTATTAGCCTTTAAAATTGTTTATGACAGTACATAGCATAATGCTTTTTCAGGGCCTAGATGAAAACTAACAGAGTGGTATTTGGAAACACCTAGATTACAAGCAACATATGGTATGTAACAATCAGGTGCAATAAATCCAGCTGCTAAAACTAATGTGATTTACACTAGAAAATTACACTGCAATAGAACAAAATTGTTTACATGGTTCTAGGGAAATCTTACAAATGGTTAAATGTCGAACGCTTTGTGCATAAGAAATCCTTGTTGCGTTGCAAAGAATATACTAACTAATAAACTAACCCCCTGTTTTTTAAAACAGTTGTTAGGTTGTTAAAGGTTCAAAGTAGAATCCCTCGCAATACAAAGTACCATTGATTAAAAAAAAAGATTCTTCCGTTAATCATTTAGATTATTGTTTAATAATTTTTTTGGTAGTTTTTGCCTTATTAAAGTCAAGTTAGCTCAATGTGAAGAATATAACTGAGAAGGCAGTGCAGATGAACCCTCTGTTTGGTTAACAGTTTTCTCTTAGGTTATATAATATTTTTCACCAGCATGGTGGATTTATTCTCGTATAGTCTCATATAATAAATGTCCCCTTTCTACTAATCACATTTTTGGATAGATTCCCCTTACACCAGAACACTGCAGCATACTACACCATGGAGCTTCCAGGGGCCCTGACCCAGTCCACTGTCAGATGGGGAGAGGTGGGGACCAGCCCCAGGACCTATAAATCAAGGCAGCTCCTGCAGGCCCTGGATAAGAATGATGATTACTTTGTAGACTATGTCCCCTCCTCCCGTGATGCCATCCACATGCCTCCTCATGTGCTCTATGTCATTGTAGGCGTTATAGTGGTAGTGGTCGCCTGCTATGCCATTTTAGGACACCTGATCAATGACATGTACCATGACCTGGCAGGTAAAGTGGGGAAAATCAAATGTCAACAGACACACCTTTGGTCATCGAGTGTCCATCTGTCGTAGGTCATTGACTTTGTGGTGAATGTTGTGGTGATTATGCGATTAATTCTGTGATTTATATGTGTGCTCGCTAATCACATTCAAATGATCTTGACAGATGTCTGACATCTGTGGTACTCGACATTACATGTACAGTGAAAACTAAAATCTGGAAATTGTTTTAAATTAATTAAAAATATAGAACAGAAAATATTTGATTACATAAGTATTCACCCGATTTAGCCAATATTTGATAGAGGCACCTTTGGCAGTAATTACAGTCATAAGTCTATTTAGATAAGTTTCTTATTTGCAAAATTGTTCTCTGTCAAGTTGTATGGGGACCTTTAGTGAACAGATACTTTCTGTTCCTTCCATAAATTCTCAATTGGATTGAGGTCCAGGCTTTGACTTGACCTTTTTGTTTTAAAGCCACTCTGCAGTGGCTTTGGCTCTGTTTCTGGCCATTGTACTGTACATTGTACTGTAAGATTAACCTTTTCCCAAGTTCAATTTCCAGATCTTATGCAGACTTGATCATTTTTCTTCCATGATTTATCTGTACTTTGCTGCATCTATTTTGCCCACTATCTTCACAAGCTTCCAGGCCCTGAAAAATTGAAGTTGTCATAAACTCTCCATTTCTGAATCATGGACTTTATTGTGCTTTGGGAGATATACAATGCCTTGGAAATGTTCAAAAGCAGCTGATTGGCACTTCTGAAAAACATTATTCTGGATTTGCTTTGAATGTGCCTTCATCTTCATGATGTAGATTTTATTTTTGTTATTTGGAATTGTACCAGCCAACTGTGGGACCTCCCAGAGACAGGTGTATTTAACCTGAAATCATGTCAATCACCTAAATTGCACACAGGTGGACTCCGTTCCAATTTTTTTAATATTTGATATTTTTCACTTTTACTCTATGGAATTACGGGGGGGGAGGGGGGTTGAATACTTTTGAGAGCCACTGTAAATCATGAGATGTGATTGTTGCCATCGTAGATATTCAGTGAGCAAGTAGTAGAACATTAGCCCTAAAGAACTAGACTGTCATTGTTAGAACCAAATATTTTTAATATCCCTTTAATGTCCTTTCACTGTGGCTCACCATAGATACTCAGCTTTCAACCCCATAGCCTCAATTACAAGCTACAGTCATATCAGTTGAATCTGTGGATTAAGAAGGCTAGACATTGCAACTTAATAATCAAAACAAGTTATCTTGGTATTACAGATGCCATTTTTTATTTATGTTCCTGAACAGCTGAAAATACAAACTTAGTGTTTAAAAAGCTACTAAAGGCTTCTGAAGTTTGTCATTTTCACTTTTAAATGTCATACTTTATGTATCATCCCCAACAATAACATTTTATTAATTATAATCTGCAAAACCTGTTGCAGCATATGTGTTCAAATGAAAATATAGCAGTGGTATATATCTATGTACAGTATGTATATATTTTCATGAATGTGTTCATGGAAAACTGTTACTTTGTGCACAGATTGGGTCCTAGGCCCCAACCCCAATGAAGAGGAAGGGGAGTTTGACCATACACGAGTGGAGAAGGAGGAAAGGTGGAAGACTGCTGTTGAGGCGAAGAAATGGATAACCATCAATGTAGAAGACTAAAGACAATAGTTCCTTTCATTGGTCAAGTCACCTAGCATACAGAAAACAGACCCAAACTTCCTCGGCCGAAAATCAATCAGTTGGGATCCAAATAATAGTTTGCCTAAACATCCTATATAGAAATATACTGTCCAGTCTTTTCCCTCTGTCCCAGGTTGGCTCCCAAACAGTGAAATCAGATCTGCTACACTTACTCTAATCTTGGTACAAATTAAATGAGACTGCAACCCAATTGCTTAACACAAGGTGTTTTTTAACATCAGAGCTATAGTATTAACTAAGATACTGTACAAACAATGTTAATGTTTTATGTTCTGTACTGTATTGGTCTAGCTAAGATAACAAATGTAGACAGTCTGGACAGTCCAGTGAAACATTAATTTGTGGCAGTGCTTCCTGAGATTTTCCATTTCTTTTGGTCACAGAAAAAAGTTTAATATTCACTGTAAGATGCCAGCTCACAAAACACCACGGACTGAGAAGCACCTGGACAAATACAACACTCATCACTTTTGCTAGTGTTTAGTTATGTGCTACTGTGTCACTGTAGACACTTTATAATAAATATGTTTGCTACGGGCTAAAGTGGCCGAATAGTATTACCCTTGTTCCAATAAAGGAAAGCTTGGACCTGACTGTTGTCTGTCTGTGTACATCTGCTTTATCCTCTTATCCAGATCCTCTATTTTATCATGTGAGGATAAGCTAAACCAGCCTGACTCAGAGAAAGGCCAGAGGGACTAAAGGATGACAGTTCAAGGATTTAGCAATGACATCCAAGGTCATACACAACCTGTTGTTATCATCTACGAGTCTAGTCTGGTTAAGTACAGTATATGGGTGAGATCTGCAAAAGCATGTGGTAAGGTCCCTATAAGGAATTCACAGTATATGCGTATGCAAACAGAGCTATACTGCATGGCCTGGCTTTAGAACAGTTAACTGGAAGTCTTACATTTCTCAGTTTGAGACATAAGGATTTCAGCTGTTCTTTTAAACAGTGGTTTGGTAGTTGGGGCTTGGTAAAAAGATTATTGCACAACATGACAGAATATACAAATATGGCACCATTAATGGTACTTATTGGATAGAAGTCCTGTCCTACAGAACTACCTCTAATCTCTCATTTAAAGATGTGTGGGGACCCTTCAAGACAACGCTTAATTGTCTTCCACTTAAATCCTAAATCCAATCCAGGCTTAGAGAACTGACCTTGAACTGACCTTAACTAGATTAGCTCACATGGGTCTCGGTGTCTTTTTGCATTCAGTGCAGCCTAGGACTAGAGCACTCCTACAGTCATGGCAACCTCATGTTACGTGGGCTGCAGAGGCTTGACATTTAAGACAACTAAAACAACAGGTTCTTAGTGGGAGGGAAGACTGATCAGCTACATCAACTGTTGCATGGTTCTTCTGGAACTTTTTCAAGTCACTGGGAATTACTACAGCCAGTCAAATTAGGAAGTGGAGAAAGTCTTAGTACTGGTAGGTACATAAGTATTTATTGAACTCTGTCATAAATAAAAGAAATATTGTAAGAATGCTATGATGTATACATTGTAGTACATGAATTGCCATGTACTTACTATCATGCTACAACAATCTTGTTGTTGTGTATGGACAGGTAGGTCAGTTGGGAACATACATGTGGCAGCCACACTCTCCTTACAAAAGTGGGGAGGTAGAGTGAGGGGACTATGGACCATAACCTGGAGTTTGGAGAACCACATGATGAGGTGGTGTTCTTTGAGAACTACAAGCCTCCTTCCCGGGATGCTGTCACCCTGCCCAACTATGTCATCTACCTCTTCCTAGCGGCCGTGGTGGCTCTGATCGCCCTGTACGCTATCATCAGGCACCTCATCAAAGAGCTGATTCATGACCTAGCAGGTACATCTACCACTACACTCCCACACCACACCGAAGCCAACTGGTGCCAGTGGTGTAGTAGGTGGTACACGAAAGTTAACCCAGTCTACCCACCTTTTGCACTGCGTTAGTCTTTTGTGAATCCGCACTGAAGAGGACGTTATCAAAAGTTAACTGTATTACATTTTTGAGATTATAAATCTGTAGCTTGACTACAACGTTGCTGATATAGTCTGAATTTCACTGAATTGTATACCTTGATAAACAAACTCACACTTTTTAAATTCTTTATTGTGTCATAATTGTGCCATGTTGTGTGACCCCCTCGTTTTGTAGACTACCTGTTTGGGGCGCAGCCTGATGAGGAGGTGGTCAGCCCCTGGGAGTGTCGGGACAAGTTTCAGGTGGACTGGTGTCCAGAGACCAATCCTGAGCTGGAAGCTATGGTCAAGGCAGAGGAGATCCAGTGCTTGATGGAGGGTAACAAGAACATGCCTGCCATCTGGGTCATTTCAGATGGACGTGAGCCACGGCCCCCACGCACCGGCCCCAGGGTCGCATTTGGCAGAATAAACTAGCTGTAATAGGGAAGACGGACTCATTCTACTAGGGAGATGCCGGGGTACACAATAAAACGTCGCAAATGCACAGCGAAGTGTAAGCCAAGAAATCATGTACTTAATGCATTACACAATCATCTCCACAAGATGGCAGCACGCCATTTGCTTCCTTAGTGTCCAGTCCTTGCTGTTCTCTTATGGTTTAGATAAGGAATTTTGCCTATTCCTCATGACCATATGAAAAATAATATAAACTGTAAGATATGTTTTAGAACACATATCCATAAAAAAAATATGTATTTCTCTTATGAAAACTCTTGTTTTCTGCTTATTATACGCAATTATTTTATATTTATTTTACACATTTACATTCTACCCAAGGTAGCGCCATGATCTTCTCTGAAAGGAGGTTTCATAAACAAATGCTTTAGTTTGGAGTGGACACACCTTTCAGGCAATAAAAGCTGTTGATGTAATTGACTACAGTGTGTAATCTTGTTGCTCTCTGCGCTGTATACTGCACTTTGACCACACAGAATATTTACTGTCTACAATAAGCAGTGAACAGCTGAACAGAGAACAGTTTCCACACAAAACAGACCTCCTAGGCCTCTTGGGATAACTAAGGATTCATAATGTCTCTCCACAAAACTCTACTGATCTGCTTGATACTGGGTGTTAGTGTTAACCAGGCCCAAAGCAGGAAGCCATATGGTAAGTCAAACGAGAAATAATCATATTAGATACTGATGCCATGAACTTTATTGAGCAGCAATTCAATCATACTAACAACATGTTGTACCGTCCCTGTGGGGTCAGCCGCGAACACGTAGGCCTAGTCAGTAATGTTTAGTTCTGAATTTAAAACATCAGTTTATCAGGTTAACGAAGAGACGGCATACTAAAAAAGACGAAATGGTGAACATGGTCTGAAACAAATCAGACTTTTTTGGTCAATGCCCAACTTTTTATTCCCTTAACAGAAGGCTTACGGATCACTACTGCCAAGGGTGGGACCCTGCAGCCTTGGATTATTGGTCTGGCTGCTGTAGTGGGATTCCTCTTTATTATCTTCATCACCCTCATTGTAAAAAGACTTTTCTTCAAGAAAGAAAGGTGAGTACCCCAATGGTGGTAACCTAAATGCACTGCACCTACACACAGTCTGTTCTGTATCTGACACGCACAGTATTTACAACAAAAAGAATCCTGTTTTGACCAATTCATACATGAACATCTAAATAGCCTACACATATGGAAATGTTTGGTTAATTGTTGAGTCCTACTTTGTATTGTTTCTGAAACATAGAAATATCTTATCAGTGCAGGTTGCTAATCTGGCAATGTAACATTCAGTCACTGATTTGAGTAGCATGTACTCTCAAAGCAATACATTACACTACACTACATATTCCTTTTAAACTACTCACGCTCATTGCACAGCTCATGTTCTTGACTTGCAGAGAGGAAGATGGTGGCTTTTATGAGAACAGTGCTGTAGAAATCAAAGAAGTTGGAAATGCTGGTGGGTTTATACAGACCAACCTATAGTGACCACCAACCAAACCATCCAGGGAGGGACACCATCATGTCAACCTGTCAATGTATTACTTTGAACTTGTTCATTGTCTTATCCTATGACGTGTGCAAATTACAGAGAACTTCATTCATTTTTACATGTGGTATTTTAATCTCTGTTCTTCTAGTCTCTCAAACCTTTTTTATTTTTTATTGTTTGTTACGTACAAAACTGATTTGGAGAAGTCAGAAGCTCACCAGAAACTACAATACCTCATGAAAATGTGTCCAAAGCATGTCGAAAACAAATCAAAAGACAAACCTATTCATATCAGACTGCCTTTCAGATTATTTTCATAATCCCAACATTATTTGATATATGAGGTATGATAAACAATGACAAGCTTACATTTTCAATGCAGCCCATCTAGATACTTCAAGTTTCAAGTTTCAAAGTTTATTTGTCAAATACATCGAACAACACAGCGTCATCCTGCACAATTAAATTCTTGTGACTTGTACTAAAGTGTACTGATGTGACGCTGAAAGTCATAAAACTACACCAAACAAAATTTATTTTGTGATGTGCTGTATGTTGTTATTGTTCTATATACTATGTAGTAAAAGGACTTGAATGGGTTAAGAACAAAATTCTCATTTAGACAGATGGCAACAACACGTTGTTGTCTAACATACTGTAGACACAATTGGATAACGAATTGTGGGATGTGTACGTAGTATGGAATAATCAATTTTCTCTGTAAAAAAAAACAGTTTGGGTGATCAACTGCATTAGAGGCAGAATGAAAAAAGGCCACCATTGTGAGACCCGTGTTTGAGTATTGGCTGTGGATTTGCCCATGTGTCCATGGCGAGGGATGCTATTTGCAAATACAGTCCTGGTTTGGGAGTTAGTAGTCATACATGCTTGCTTTGCCTCATTTTGCTCTAGCAATTCATTGTGCGGGATTGGATGCTTGTGAGCCCAGTAGAGGTAGAAAGCTGGAGAGTGTGTTCCTATCAACCAGTAAGGATTTGGCATAGACTTTCTGACCAAGCAAACAGTGTGATAAGCATCAGACATGCCTAGAAGGTCACATCATTATCTCAACATTGACTGTCCACTGGGGGTTTTCATTTTGCTCTTGTTTCAGTTAAATTCCAAAATATTTTTACAGCTAGGGAGCGTGAAATACATTGAACTAGTGGTCCCTAATTTAACTTTTTTATTCCAGACCTGTGAAATCCATAGAGGGGGCCTAATAACATTAAACTAGTTGAAATTCCAATTATAAACCTAACCCAAATTTGGCATAAGATTTTATCAAATTGTTTACCTTACCCTAATCTCTTGGCATTACCAGGCGTTACCAGGCGTTACCAGGCGTTATGCTTGTAAAACAAGTTCAAATCACTTGTTGGCTTGTAAATACACGTCATTAACTTGTAAGACACTTGGTTAATCTCCAAATTTTTCAAGAAGTTAAGTCAATTGAGATAATTTTTTTTCATGATGAGCTGGCCAAAGACATATAATTGCAAGAGGACAGGACAACACACAGAACCAAATAAATAAAGTATGATTACAGAATACATAACACTATGGCAACTAAACTTCAAATAATAGTGAGAAATGCACACAGATGTATTTTTGTTTTTAACTTTTATTTTACCAGTGGAGGTCATGCTTGCGGATGAGCCCTGTATTGATACAAGTTGTGAACAATACAAAGTATGGGTAGCATACGCAAAAGGAAATTTAAAAAATAAAAATAAAACATGAACAATCAATTCATAAGACACAAAAACATTCTTTGTGGACATATTCCTCTATTATCCTTTTGAATTGCCTTAGAGGCACAAATTCATTCAGTTTAAAATGATCTTGGAATTTATACCAAATGTGTGGTGCTGAAAAACTGAAAGCTGATCTACCTAACATAGTGGAGATTGAAGGTATCTCTAAAGTTAATCCCTGAGACTGTGTTCGATTTCAGTTTGTATTTCTGTATGTCAGCAGAAAAGTATTGTATGGTGGTAATTTATTCAGTAGAGTAGTAAAAACAAAAAGTGTGAAATACATGAATCTACGTGACTTCAAAGAGGGCCAACGTGGTACAGCTTGGATAATGTAAGTATTAAGGGAACACTTAAATCACACATTGGGTCTCGATGAACAAAATATATTGAAGTTCCAAATCTTTACTGTACATTGAGAACAAAATGACATAACAACCGTCAATGGAAACCAAAATCACCAACCGATTGAGGGCTGGATTCAAACTCACATCGGAAAACAAAGTAAACAATTGAAATCACAGGCTGTTCCAACTTGTGTGAATTTCATCATGACAACTCATAATGTGACTCAGTAGTGTGTATGGCCCCCACATGCCTGTATGCACTCTGGGCATGCTCCTGATGAGATGATGAATGGTGTCCTGGGGGATCTCCTCCCAGACCTGGATCAGGGCATCAGTGAGCTCCTGGACAGTCTGTGGTGCTACTTGGCGGTGTTGGATGCACTGATACATAACGTCCCAGAGGTTCTCAACTGGATTCAGGTCTGGGGAACGTGAGGGCCAGTCAATGGCATCAATGCCTTCGCCATCCAGGAACGGCCTACATACTCTGGCCACATGAGGCCAGGCATTGTGCTGCACCTGGAGGAACCCAGGGTCCACTGCACCAGCGTCGGTTTTGACGATGGGTCTGCAGATTTCATCCCGGTACTTAACAGCAGTCATGGTACCATTGGCTAGCACATGGACGTCGGTGTGACCCTCCAAGGATATGCCTCCCCAGACCATCCCTGAACCACCGCCAAACCGGTCATGCTGGATGATGTTGCAGACAGTTTAACATTCACCACAGCATCTCCAGACTCTTTCACGTCTCTCACATGTGCTCAGTGTGAACCTGCTCTCATCTGTGAAGAGAATGGGGCGCCAACGGCGGACCTGCCAATTCTGGTGAATGTCAATAGAGCTGCATGGTGTTGGGCTGTGAGTACAGTTTCCACTAGAGGGCGTCGGGCCCTAATGCCACCCTCATGGAGTCTGTTTCTGACAGTTTGGTCAGAAACATGCACACCAGTAGCCCGCTGGAGGTCATTTTGTAGGGCTCTGGCACTGCTCCTCCTGTTCCTCCTCACACAAAGGAGCAGATGCCAGTCCTGCTGCTGGGTTGATGCCCTTCTACGGCCCTGCCCAGCTCTCCTGGTGTAACGGTCCGTCTCCTGGTATCTCCTCCATGCTCTTGAGACTGTACTGGGAGACACAGAAAACCTTCTTGCAATGGCACGTACAGATGTGGCATCCTAGAGGAGCTGGACTACCTGAATGGGCTGCAGGTACCGCCTCGTGCTACCATTATTGACAAGGACACTAGCAAAACTAGAGAAGAATCAGTCAGGAAGGATAAGGAGAGAGCAATTGACTGTGGCAACCACCTGCAAAACCATTCCCTTTTTGAGGGTTGTCTTGCTCTTGCCTCTCCAGTGCACCCGTTGTCACTTTCATTTGCACCAAAACAGGTGACCATTGATTCACAATAGCTTAAGTTTCCTAACTGGACAGATTAATATCCCTGAAGTTTAACTGACATGGTGTTATACTGTAATGATTATGTTTTTTTGAGCATTGTACATTCACATACGAATACATACCATGCAAAACGAAATTATTATTCTGAATTTAGACTGATTAATGTTTACTATGTTACTTCTACCCCTGAGTCCAGTTTGATATGAAGGTTATGTTGGAGTGTATGGATATTAGGTAGCTGGCAGTTGTAGAAAATGGCTTGGAACATTGGAAGGGCTTGTATTCAAGGCTGAAACATCAAAGTGTCCCCAGTCCCACATTAGACTGAATAACACAGTCTATTATATTACAACTCTGAAAGCTCCATGTATATGGATAAATGCAAAGTGCCTTGCAGCATGAGGTTGATTAGTCATTTTGAATGGATGCCCTGACAGCTTAAATGGTTCCAGCAGTGATGTAATATGTTATTTTTGAGTGATTTTCATTTTTTTCATCAGGATTCAAACCATACAAACGCACATGAACATATATTTGGCACAATGAAACTATTTCACTTGATATCAACATCAATTTGCCCCTCATTTGTTTTGTAAGATGAACAAGTGCTTCGAAACCAGATATTTGTGCTGAAAACCAATCCATAGTTTATTTCTGAATCTGCTGACTTTATTAATATAGGTGTGCAATCAATGCTCAGTCTCTGATTACTAGATTTAGGACTAACGGCATGTGAAACCTTTTTATAAACAGCATTAAAGATGGATCACTAATATTTTATAAGAAAATATAAGAAACGTTATGCAAAATGGCTAAATCCATTTCATAATTGCAGGATGATCATGGTAACAAGACCATTTGCGTCCTACAGTGAATATTCTCAATTCAAACATATTACGTTATAGGTTTTATATTGTTGGTGATTGCAGATGGATTGATTTAAAAACTACAATTACTCTTTTGGGAAAACAGTGTGTTACCACCTGACCAAAAGTAGCTTTAAACTTGATTACATTTTGAGAAAACAATGTTAAAGTGGTTACAATTTCTTCATGAATTTGCTCTCATAAAATGGAGGGAAGGAATATTGAAAGTGCTGTAATTCTTGGTTGGTAAAACATACACAGCTCCGGAAAAAATTAAGAGACTACTGCACCTTTTTCTTTCCTTTCCAAAAAAGTCAAAAAGGAAGGTTCTGAGTGAGGAACAGAAGGGTTAAAATTAAGAGACCACTGCAAATTGAACGCTTCTGTTCTTCACTCAAAACTTTCCTTTTCAACTTTTTTGGAAAGGAAAGAAAAAAGGTGCAATGGTCTCTTAATTTTTTCCGGAGCTGTATTTCTTGAAACAGACAGAAATAAAAGGTGACAGCATTTAATTTTGCTTCATATTCATCCTTTCAGTTTTTTCATAAAATAAATGTATTATTCACCATCAATATGAAACACAGCTGACTGAGCGCTAGATGACAAAAAATTTGTTTTAGAAGCTCCGCAGCTCTAGAGGGTAGTTATCATAATTTTTCTGGCCACTTAACACACAGCTCTGGAAAAAATTAAGAGACCACTGCACCTTTTTCTTTCCTTTCCAAAAAAGTTGAAAAGGAAAGTTTTGAGTGAGGAACAGAAGTGTTCAATTTGCAGTGGTCTCTTAATTTTAACCCTTCTGTTCCTCACTCAAAACCTTCCTTTTCAACTTTTTTGGAAAGAAAAGAAAAAGGTGCAGTGGTCTCTTAATTGTTTCCGGAGCCGTATGTCAGAAAGAAATGAATAGGCTAGTGCATTCTTACCATGCAGAAATATATATTATTTGAATTATTATTAACTTGGTTTCTTTTCATTAATCTAATTATCCCTTATCCTTACCTGTGCTCAAAATGTGTATTAATATCATACTACTGCTCGCTACATGAGCTAGTCAATGTAAACTTTCTGCGTCAAGAGAATGCAGAGTGTGCGAAGCTGTCGTCAAGACAAAGGGTGGCAACTTTGAAGAATCTATACTATATGCAACATATTGTGATCAGTTTAACACTTTTTTAGCTTTTAAATTATTCTGTATGTGTTATTTCATAGTTTTGATGTGTTCACTATTATTCTACAATGTGGAAAATAGTAAAACTAAAGAAATACCCTTGAATAAGTAGGTGTCTCCAAACTTTTTACAGGTACTGCATACAGTACATAATTTCTGCCCGCAATCTTAATTTCAGTCAGCAGAATTGCTTCATGTGCAACAGCAAGGGTCTAATTTCAACAAGTAATTTTTTCATATATCCCAGTACTGGCATATTAAATACATAGCTACTTTATAGCTAGCTACGATGGCTGCAGTGAATGCATGTGATATATGAAGCCACAAACACAAACTGCGTTAGTTAGATAGCTTAATATGAACCATTAAAAGCATGTTTCCTTTTACCTGATGTCCCTTACTGGGGCTGAAATTGTTCTCTTTCTTGATGTTTAACAAATCTATGGTGCCAAGACAACATGATATAGTACTCTGGTACTTTCTGTACTTCTGGCTCAGGGTCCCACTCTTAGTTTTGATTTTGTTCTTCAGCAGCACAAATTTGTCTCACATTGCCTTCCATTTCTTCATGCACCCTACAGGATTTTTGCTCAGTGTTTTCTCAATATCCTTATAAGAAGTAATGGTGTTTTTATAATTCTGTGTTTTTATAATTTTAGCAAGAAGTGCCATTCAAATGTTTTTATGGACATGTTTTTGTGCACTCCTCAAACTGCTCCATTGTCTAAATGTTTAATGGTGGGTAGTTTTTGCAGTTTAACCTAACCTTAACTTAACCCATTCCTTGTACTACCGGATGAACATCACTGCTCGACCAACCATAATGTTTAATTTTTATCCCATAATATTGAAGGCAGTGAGATGTCACAGCCACAGCACTTTAGAGAATTATTGTCCCCCTAGGTAAATATGTACCCCTAGGTAAAAAAAAAAAAATAGGCTGTCCCCCTAGGTAAAAAAAAAAGGCTGTGAAAAATGCCAGCATTGTTTAACAGCTCAATCTTAAACTGAAAATATCATATGAATCTAACATTTAATTAATAAGTGAAAATTGTCAATCAATCAATCAATAAATGATAATTTTATTCAAAATCATGCATTCCACAATTACTAATTACTAGGCACCTCTGCATTTAGTACTTGGTTCATCCTCTCGTTGACAAGATAACAACTGTGAGTCATCTCCTACAATGTTTAATGAGGTGGGAGAATACACAGGAAGTGATCTGACAACATTCCTCCATACAGAAACTCTCAAATTCCTTCAAATTCTTAGGCCCTCACTTGGACTCTCCTATTCAGCTCACCTTACAGGTTTCCTGGGGGATTTGGGTCAGAGAACTGTGGTGGCCTTGGTGTGAATATGGAGGCATGCTGTGGATTGTTGACCTGCTGGAACATCCAACAACAACCCCGCTTTAGCCTCCTGGCAGAGTCAGACTGGTTTTTGCCTAAAATCTCCTGGTACTTGTCCATGTTGCTGTGAATCCTAACAAGTTTTCCATGGTTTATGGAAATAAAACAGCCCACAAAATCACATATCCACCAACATACTTCATGGTGGGGATTATGTTATTTTCTCCATGACTATGGCACTTTTTACACGAAACCCACCTCTGGTGATTGTTGCCAAAAGGGGATTGTCAGCTGAGACACTTAAAGATCATACAGAACACTTTCTTTCATTGTTAAATTCACTATTAGACTGATTCTGCTGAGGATATAGAGTGGCAGAAATGTTTGTGTACCTCTCCAGACAGCTCATAGCACTCCAGTGGCCAGAGAGAACACAGGAGACAGACTGAAATAGAAGTGTTCACAAATAAACCCTTTTAGAGACACATATGAGCCAGGAGTCCATCTCAAACTTTGACTGGGCACGAGTTGGGCTGGTTCTCAACCACAAAGCATGAGGATGAGGGGAAGTCTGTGCAATCCAGAACTTGTGGCTGGGATGTATTATGCACGTCAGAGAAGCAGAGGGGTTACACGTGTGCTCTCATTTAGACCTCTTTGTCTAATGGACAAAAACAGTGCCCATGGCCTAAGACTAACAATTTAAAAAATAGTCCAAGAGAAGTTTTCATTGAACATTTCTTCTGACTTTGAATTTAGGGCTTCTTTTATGTTTCAAAGAAGGCCAACAGGAACTTTGCTAAATGTTTTTCAGCCTGGTTTGAGTTCTCAGTATTGGCTGGGCCTGCAAGGAACATTAAACAGAGTGGCAGCCTGACAGCTTTTTGTGGTTGGACATGGCAAAGGTTCCTTTTATTCAGCCTCAACAGTGCTAATGTATGTATGGGAGTATTTCAACATGGAAAACACTCTGCTTTGAGCTCTAAAGCAATTAGATAATGACTATTTTAAAGAATTACACAGTCCTGAAAAATTTTACTTAGTGCTTTACACTGGACTCATACATGCTGTATATAAACACTGACATGGTGTCATCAGAAAGGTCTCTAGGACAAGAGGACAAATGTCACAACCCTTTTGCAAGCTCTGCCCGAGACTTGTTAACAAACTAGGATCACAAACTAGGATCACAGCCTTTAAATTATTTAGTGACCTAATTGTTGTCATATTGCAGAAAGGAGAGTCCCGGGGAAATACTGGCTTTTGTTTGGACATCTGGAAGCAGTTGGCACAATGTTTTTAGAAGGCGTTCACATCACATACTGTAAATTGACTCATTAAATTCATAAGCATATACAACCAGATTACAGGGAGGGAAAAGAAAATGTTCATTTACAAACAAAACATAAACCGCCTGGTGCTGTTTCAATATGGACCTTGTAGAAAGGGGTTCACTGTACATATGTACATTTTGGTAGCACTTTAGTTTAATGCAACGTATGTTTGTGATATGATTATATCAACTAGGGCTGCAACAACTAATTCATGAAAATCGATAACCCGGACAATAAAAATACAGCTCCGGTAAAAATTGAGACCACGGCACCTTTTTCTTTCCTTTCCAAAAAAGTTGAAAAGGAAAGAGTGAGGAACAGAAGCCTTCAATTTGCAGTGGTCTCTTAATTTTAACCCTTCTGTTCCTCATTGAAAACCTTCATTTTCAACTTTTTTGGAAAGGAAAGAAAAAGGTGCAGTGGTCTCAATTTTTTCCGGACCTGTAGTTGGCACCGATTTTAATTATCGATTTGTTGGGTCTGTGAGTGACAGAGCTGAAAAAACAAAACATTGAAAGATGGAGGAAACGGCGGTGCTCAGCCCAGTAAGCTACTCGAATACAAGTGTTTGCTTTTCATACAGCTCCTTATTTGTTTGATATCATGTTGTAAGTTTATTTTCGAATGCTTGTGTTGTGCGTTAAAGCAGCCTAACCCCTAATTTACATAAGCGATGAAATCGCTTGACGTTCTTCTTGTGACAACCGGAGGCAGCTGAAATTGTCCCGCCTTTGCTTTCTTGAGCAGTCAGTTACTTTAAACTGGGAAAAGTACCCTATTGCGTTCATACTGTGGGGAGGAAAGACGGGCCCAACATAATTGTTTGTTAAAACAGTGGTAAAGTAATCTCCATTCATTAAAATGAAACTCACTAAAAGACAATGCAGGGAATTTGAGCGGATTTATCTGCTATAGCCTACTAGCAGTTCAAGAGAACGTAGACAGCCCCCCCACAGAAACGGTTCATTCACGAAAATAGGTGCTGGTATTTTGATTTGTTTGATATCAAAATATAGCACTACTAAATACATCTTACGTATTAACAGATCGAGGGCAACTGTAGTAGGTCGAGACTCTGAGCAATCCTTGACCACTCCATATTTTTTCTTATATTGTCTCGATAGACCTTGAAGCTGACGTTATAGATTTCCTCCTGTTCCTGTACAGTAAAATTAGGTTTTTGTCCAACGTGTTGAGTGCTGAAGGCATGGACTATTCAGGATTGTAGTACCTCCTACAAGGTTTCCTACTGGTTTTCCGCTGTGCTCTGATTGGCCTTCCGCAACGGAGAAGGAAAAAAAATAGAACACTGCTTTCTTTATTTTTTCCCGTCTGCCGTTCCGAATAACAAGTCTTCCAGTCCAGCATATTTACATTAATTATAGCGCGAAAATACATTTATATTTTGTAGGGAGTAACCAATAATTATAAAAAAATATCACAAGATGCGTTTCAGAATAACTTGGGGACATTGTTTATAAAAGAAACAAATAATTACAACTATCAGTATTATCGCAAGACATTTTTAGAATAAAATGGAAAATACAATAGTATATTATTCCTTACAAGTTGTCAGATTCATATTTAACTGAAATGTTATTGTGATTATTGATGATGTGCTATCACATTCTTTTTTCCTGTGGTTTGGTAACTTCCGGTTCTATGAATGGATTCTGCAGAGAACACGACACAAAGTTGGACGTTTTTCAACGTATGACGCGTCCATTTCTCCGCCAGGGGGCCTTCCAATTCAACTCCATTGTGACAGTCATTGAAATGAATGATATCTAGCGCAACGTAACAGAGTGCAAAAGTTTAATGTGAACGAGGCTTCATGTTGCAAAACTCAGCGTTGCGCCACATCGGCAACGTACAGTATACTACCGTTCGTAAGTATGGGGTCACTTAGAAATGTTCTTGTTTTTGAAAGAAAAGCACATTTTTTGTCCATCAAAATAACATCAGATTGATCAGAAATACAGTGTTGATATTGCTGTTGTGGGAGTAGGTTGACCATATGGTACGTAAGAAGTGCCCATCAAGCCAATCCAACTTGTGGGAGGTGCTTCAGGAAGCATGGGGTGAAATCTCTTTAGATTACCTCAACACATTGACAGCTAATATGCTAAAGGTCTGCAAGACTGTAATTGCTGCAAATGCAGGATTCTTTGATGAAAGTTTGAAGGACACAATTATTATTTAAATAAAAAATCGTTATTTCTATTTTTGTCAATGACTGTATTTCCCATTCATTTGGCTGTATTTGATATTCAAACACAATTAATGTAGGTTTTCATGGAAAAGGACATTTCTAAGTGACCCGATACTTTTGAATGGTAGTGTATGTAACTTCCCAAAGCTGACGGCAGAAGTGTGCGGAGATCTACGCAACTAACTACGGAATAACGCCCCTTTTGTGACTAAAAATGACCAATTGCTGCTTAGCTACGTTGCGTCTTTTCCTACTCTGTCGACCATTTATCGACCTTCAAAATAAACTTTGCAACAAAAAGCGATGCGGTAACTCTTCAAAATACGTTTTTCTTTTATTATTAACCTTTTACACAAGTCCCTGCAAATTTGGGTTGTGACCCACCTGTTGAGAAATGCTGCTCTATGCAACTCCACAAATGATAGGCATGCAATAATTTGTATGCAAACGTCTGACAATCTTTTCTTGGACCCACACCCCTCTGCACTCAATTTCATTGTTTCACCTCCCTTTTTACAGATCAAGCACTGATATTAATTTTAAAAAATTGGGGGGGAGGGTCACTTTTACTCTTAGGTTGGTACCAGTAACATTGTGTGCATTGAGCGCCAATTTACCAGTGTAAAGATCACAGTAATGAGTGTTGTAGCGGCATGGGTGACAAAGCGTGCAGCATTCTGGTAAATTATGCTTAAATTATTGAGATAATTATTATCAGCAAGCCAGTTAATTATTTTACAATGGACATTGCCCTGCCCCTGAAACCTAGTTGATGTCTTTAATTGCTTGCAGCAAGGTACGTCCAGTCAGCAGCTCACAGTTCAGGTAGGCCCAACTAGCAAAATACAGTGCTAGTCAACAATAGATTTTCAAAAAAATACATGGTAACTCCCTTTGCGAGAGCAGGAGTCCTCTAGCTTTAGATATCTCTCCTCACATGAAAAGAACAACAAAACAATAAATAAGGAAACACTTTTGTCGTTGATTGCAGTGCAGCACTGGTTATACATATTGAACCTATGCTGAGTACCGCAGGTTTATTAGTGAGTCTGCTGAAGTTTTGCTGTTTGGACAGCATTGACTTGGAGCCAATTAGCATGACCTTCATCTTGTTGCGCTTGAGAAGGGTCACACTTATCCCCTTTAAGATGCCTTGAAGGCCATCAGCGATAGAGGTGAGAGGAATGGGACTGGAGGGTTTGGTAGAGAAGTAGAGCTGGGGGATATCAGCGTAGCAGTAGAAGTTCAAGTGTAGGAGTTACAAGAGGTTTGAGATGTATGATGCAGAGGAGAAGACACAACACTGACGCCTGGGGGACACTTGGTGTAACAGCCACACACTCTGATATTTGATTTGTTGCACAAACTGTTGCCAATCAATGTGGTAAGATGAAAAGTAGGAGGGAGCTACACTTGTGACGTCTCAGAAAACTGATTCCCGCATTGTTTAAGTGTGCGGCATTTGGTGCGCCTCAGGACAGATTGGAGATCTTTAGCAGTTGTTCCACAGGCTATGGCCAACCATTCAAACACATTTTTGACAATATCTAAACTGTCTTGATCATTTTTCACTTTGACATTATGGACTTTTTTTTTGTTTATCAGTGGCAAAAACTCCTGATTAAATGGTTTTTGAATTATTGTTATATTTATATACAGCTCCGGAAAAAATTAAGAGACTTCTGAACCTTTTTCTTTCCTTTCCAAAAAAGTCAAAAAGGAAGGTTTTGAGTGAGGAACAGAAGTGTTCAATTTGCAGTGGTCTCTTAATTTTAACCCTTCTGTTCCTCACTTAAAACCTTCCTTTTTGACTTTTTTGGAAAGGAAAGAAAAAGGTGTAGTGTTCTCTTAATTTTTTCTGAAGCAGTATATATTACATATATATTTTTGAATGTGAAAGAGTGTGGCGGGGGAGGGGGGGTAACAGTTTGGGGTGCCACTGTACACCTTGACTGAAACCTTTGCATGTCACCTTTAATAATGTGTTCAGGGATTTTTGGCCACAGGTTGTAAGTGTCACAGTAGAGCCAAACCCATCCCTGACAATGTTGTCATGTATGTGTAGATACAGTATATGTCCCGTTATCAAAATTATTTCCTTTCAACCTTAGAATTTCATGGCTAACTGATAATAGTGATTCAGCACATAAATTATGCACAGATAAACAATATATAAAATTTTCAGCAAAAATCCAGACCCCCCCCCCCCCCACTGTTCAGACAAAGGGCCACAATACAGAGCCCACAACCAGACACATAAAAAACGATGTATCCAAGGCAGTTTGACGTGTGCCACATCACAATACTGGCTTTTCTTAATGGAAGAGGAGGGATTGCCAGATCCCATAAACTTTGGTTAATCTTTCACTCAGCATATATCAATTTCTTTCGAAATGTAATGTGTTAGCCACTTCTTGAGTCATAAGTCAGTTTTTCCAAAACAACAGGATTAGTTTAGCCAAGATTATATTGTAGTTAGTTAGTTGTTGTTGGGGTTTAGGCAATCTACTTAGGGTATTGGAACTCCCAGGATCTTTTGATAAATTGGGAATTCTAGGAAATTCAGGATGAGCTCACTTATTCCAGTCCAATATTCCAGACTTTCTTCATTATTTTGTAGTCCTAGTTAAAAGCTCCCTAAATTCTCCTGTAACAAATATGTGTATTTTTTAAGGTGGGAAAACAACATCACAAAGCCAAGTAAGTACTTCATCTGTTCTATTCTTCAATATTTCATAGTTATTCTTGATGTATCACTCACATATTTCCCTCATGTTTTTAGTCTCAAAGCAGACAGAGGGAGCTACATTAGAAGTGAGGACATGCTAGCATGTCCATATGCAGTGGTTTTCTTAATTACAGTGCCCTGCATAAGCTTTGGGACAGTAAAGTCATTTTTTTAATTTTTGCTGTACACATTAGAGTGTATGAAAATGCAGTGAAATGATGAATATGAGGCAAAGTACAGAATGTCAACTTTGAAATCAGTCTGTTTAAACACATTTTACCAAATAAGAATAACAGCACTGTCAGTGTTACATCCCCACATTTTATGTGTGGACGTGACAAAACATGGCCAGTGTAGTATCTTTCATCAATTTAAAATGAATTGTTACTTCGATTGCTGATGGAAATCCCTTACTGATGGCTGTTGTGTAGCAGGGCAGTTAGCTGTCTTGTGATGATGAATCAGTCAGGAAAGACGTCCTGCTTAGCTACCTCTCTGTCACTATTCACTACTTTTATTGTGATTACATGGCAACAACCCCAAGAAACACCCACAGAAAGCCACACCCCAAAATCAACACTGCAGTTCTGTCATTGTGACAGCATTGTGGTCTTTAATCATGATATATTTTTTCAAGATCACTAACATCACATAGATCAGGATTACAAAGCATACAGCAATGTAAATTAAATTGACATAGAATAAACAATAAAAAATAACAATATAAGGATGACAACGGCACATCACTGAGTTGTAGCATAGCTTGTTTATTCTTTTTATATTTTTTTTGCATAGGGAAACATACTCACTTCCAGTAATGTATTTATGAGCAATTGCTAACAGCGATGGCTGAATACAATGTTATAATGAAATATTGTCAAAGCTGTAAATTTCCCCCACACCAGTTCAAAAACACATGGCAAATTTAGTTATCCTGTACGAGAGTCTGTTCACATAATTAGCAGAAAAGTTATTACCGACATTTGCTGATACTTTTGTATTAAAAGTTTCAAAAAATAAAATATAATCACAAGCAGTTCAAAGTGATCCATGTGTGCTATGAAGCTGTTTTCTGCTCTATTCTACCAGATGTGTCAGAACTAAATCTCCACATGCTCTTTCCTGGTGTGAAGTGTGCATGTCTGTGCAGCAAGCAAGCGATTAATGAATAACTATTATGGTAATATTTGTAAAGAATAATGAGAAAAACAAAAATCCTTAAAATGTAACACTGCATAAGAATGCTCTCTGAGAAAAATCTTTTATCTCTTCCTTTCTCCACCCAACTAACCAATCTTCATCCCGCCAAGAAAACAGCATGCT
>JACXGI010000015.1:66994-198487 GCA_016801175.1 Esox masquinongy
TGTGTGTGTGCGCGCGCGCGCGTGTGTGTGTGTGTGTGTGTGTGTGTGTGGGGGGGGGGGGGGTTCCCGATTTTTACATGTCAATGAATCTGTGATATGGATTATTAATAATACAAACAGATCTCCATAACTGCACTTGGTTTGTATGGCTTTTCACCTCCACAGCCAATGATCATTGTCATTGGCCAGTGGGTGCCCTTTACCTTCCAGTATCGAAGGACCTACTGTGACAGTTTATGTGGAAAACTAGTAGCAGAAGCCATTTTGAGTGTTGGGCTCAGGCATGAATCATAGTCCCACACAAAGTCAGAATGACCCCAGCTGCTTACAGTACAAAAATGTTGTACATCGGAGCTTGAAAAGGGCAATGGCAGAAAATAAATGAAATAAAACTTGCAGTAAAATGACAGGCACTGCTTGTTGAAATTGTTTTTGGTATTCAGTATTCACATAATGTAAGTTTTGCTTTTTTACCTGCTGGTTTGTTGAAAATAAAATAACGAGACCCGAAATTAGAAGAAAAAACAGTTACATAAGCACATTTTAACACACATAAGTTGTTGAGACACCTGTCTGAAAGTTGTTGCTGGCCTCCATTCTGTGCTTAATTTATCTTCATACAGTAACAAAAAGATTATGGGGACTGCTTACCTCAGCTTGTATTCAAAACATCACTAATGGATTATACAGGAGGAAAGAAAAAAGACAATATACAATAAAAGTAAAATCACTAACTTCTGAAATTTGATCGGATCCTTATCTATTTATTTTCCAAAAATCTCACAAACAACTCTGAATTTCCTACACTTATGACTGATATTATTTCAGCTTTTTGAAGAAATTAACTTGAGATTCAAACTGGAATTGTAATTGCTAATAGTAACTATTTATGAATAAATATTTAGAAGTATCAGATTTCCAGGTCTTTACCCTGACAGTATACCAGCTCTTAATTGCATAGGGAGAAAATCATATTCCTTCAAATTAATAGTTGCACAGACTATAAAACCAATATTTCAAATCTAAATATATAGTACATTTAAAATGTGTGAAGGAAATCAAGGGCCAGTATAGTAAATAACCTTAGTCAATCTTCAGAGTTGTGGTGTTACCATGTGTAAGACTTCTCTTCTTTTTTTATAAGCTGATAACTACCTGCATGCTACCACACACACACACACACACACACACACACACACACACAAAGTGTGCAAGTCTCCGGGTTGAGTAGAGCAGTGCAATCTTGAGTAGAACTAGAGTAATGTTCACAACAATGCGGCCTGCTAGAAGAAAGGCACTCAAAGCAGTGTGGGGCCTCACACCAGCACTACAAGAGGACTGTGCTTCATCTGTACACATGCCTTTCCTGACCAAACCCTCAGACAAAACACACACAATGACTGCATCCACACAGCTTGAATGGACTCCGGCAAAAATTCTCTGACTGTCAGCCCTGTCACTGATTGTCTAGGACTGATCCAATACCTTTACAAGCTTGAATTACACAATCCAATTCAACATCCCCAATGGATGTCGAAAAATTAGTGGATGTTCAAGTCATACACTCACTTCGTTCTATCAACGTTAAAAGGGGCATAGTATGGCAAACAATATTCTTAGGTTGTTACAAGCAGCTGTTTTCTCACTTTATCTCTCTCACACTCAGCATTACTAAGGTTGAGCTTCAGAAATATTTCCAGAGATGCACATTTGTAAAAGTTTCCTAAAAAAAATACCAGGTTATCTAGTGCAAACTTCCATATAGATGGAGATTGATTGTTTGAGATCTTGAAGCTTGCACAACAAAAGTTAAAATAAAAAGAAGTGCAGAACTGGTATTGCAGATGAATTGTGGAATAAACAAAAAATAAATGGCAATGGAATTTGCATATCCCCTTGAGGCTTACTGAAGCTTTTGTCTCTGTTTAAAATGACGACAAGTGATGCTGAAATTACCAAAGTCCAAGTTTCATGGTTGATAATCCAAAATACAGATACCTTCTTAAAAAAAGACATGCAGCATCGGTGGTGAGCTCACACCACCCACAGCAGTTCTCTAAGAAAGTCTTATATTTTGTGGCTTGGCCACAAGCTTATGACAACTAAATTTAAACACAGAAACAAACACGTACTTTCTTATACAAAACAGAAGAAGAAAAAATTATATACATTTTGCCTTTTTCATTCTCAGTGATTTAGCCTACTGTAAGCATTTATACACAGGATAGGCCTAATGTGTCCAAAATGTAACAATCCTACAATAATCACAATATAATAATCACTACATAAATATTAGTAAGGGTTTCAAAAGAAGATAATGTTTTACATGCATTAGTATTTAATGCATATTCAATGAGAATTTCACAACTTTACAACTGCAAGTTAGATAGTTCCTTACCCTGAAAGAGGTTTATGGGCCAAGAGAAACTGCAATCCATGGTAATTTTTGTAACAGTCATTAAAAGCATTACAGATAAGCAGCTAAAAACCCATGGAAGTAATGGGGGAGTGTGAGTTTTAGCTAGCAGTGGCTAAAGTTAACAGAAGTTTGTAATGACTGTACTCAAGAAAACTAAACCAAGAATTAGATTTTCTTATTGGACATTTTCTATTTTCAGTGTGAGGCACCATCAAATATAAATTTGTAAAATAGTGAAATCATATTTTATGTATTCCAGAGTAAGTCCAACCATCACCTGTGGCCACTTTAAAAAGTGTTTGGGGATAACACCCTCCTCAAAAAAAGTATCTGTCGGTGTCATAATAATATACTGTATAGCTGAGTTTAGTTACAAAAAGCAAATGAAAAAATAAGACGGTGTGCTGAAGACCTATTGCAAAACAACTGTGCTGGCTAGACTACGGTGGCGTCAGACCCCTGTCCCTATGTGCCCTAGTCAGACCCAGGCTGGAGGGTCAACTGAACTGGAGAGGTGAGTGTGGAGCAGTGCAAATCTTCACAGGACATGTCATGAGGCTCCAGCGTACGCTGCTGCTGCTGCACTGTTCGGACCGGAGGAGAAATATTTCCGCCAATATTCAAAACACTTCATATTTTTAAATGCCTAGTATGATACAGTAAGATTAGGCTTTGTCCAGTGCTACCAACTATGTGTACTTTGAAGGCTTCATAACTACAACAGTAATGGGAATGGGAAATTTAAAACTAGGAGGCAAATGGAATGAGTTTATTACGGGCCTTGTCCTCCAACTAGCCTACTGACTGTACGTTGTGTAAGGTTAACATGCCAGTTGGCCTTCCCTAAGTGCATGATAGAACCCATGGCTATAACCCATACAGTGGGCATTCCTTGACCAGGAGCAGACGCTTGCCTCACCACATGTCCTGTTTAACAAATATAAAATTGCTTGCTGAATGATGGCAGCATTTTGTTTGCTTGTGAATCTTATGGATTTGATGGAATGCCATTGCTACAGCACTCCACTTCAACCTGGGACTTTGGACCGGGACAAATAAACCGCCAACGCCAAGATCTTAAAATGGGCATGTAAACAATACCTCTTGTTCTGCCATTTTACTTGAACTCTCAATAGCTACCAGCAAAATCTTAATAGCTACCAGCATTGCAATATCCATTGCAGAAACAATACTGTACACTGCATAACAAACTTTCACATGGCCTTTTCTGACCCTGCTGAAAAAAATACACAATATCCTCTCATATTCAATATACTCCCATTACACTACACAGTAAGAAATTATAAATTATAATCTGCCCTCTAATTAAGAAAAAAAACTAATGAAGCATCTTGGCATATTTCAGTAAAATATATTTTTTTCTTTTTTACTCGGCAAGTCAGCTATGAACAGATTTAGATTTTTTTTCATTCTTTATACATTGATTCTGACTAGGTCAGTCTATACTTCTGAAGTATAGGGCTAATATTCAAAACAACATAAGTTGGATTTGTATATTCCACACAATGGACCTAAATGAGAAGAAGCAAAACAATTCCACTAAACACTAAATCACCAAGAAAATTATAATCTACACATGGTACATAAAGCTTAACATTCTATTGTAACCAGTGTTATGAAATGTTTTTAATAGATTTTTGATCATTTACTAAAATACCATCCAGATATTTTGCATATTCCCAGTGAATAAATTTGACTCCCTAACCCCATGGAAAATGCAGTGAGATGCAAAAATGTAAATCTTAATCACAGATTGCTTATCAAGTTATACAACTGAGGAGAGGAGTTTTAAATGTAATAATTGCATCTCACAGCATTCGTTTATTGTGTAACACATTTCTACTCCCATTAGGCAATTTCCTCTAGTAGTGCTAAAATAACCCATATTTTCATCTCACTCTCCTTTCATTTTCTGTCCTCCAATGTTATCCTTATTGAATATGCTCCTTTCCCCTACAAACCGCAAACTCTGTCTTTTTTGCCATTAGATGATAGCAATGAGGTAGAGAGTGAGATCTATGCATGTGCAATCTGAAAACTGGAAAGTACCATGGTAGGTGAGAATACCTAGCCAAACATGCACTGGCAATAGCTGTCTCTCTCTCTCTCTCTCTTCTGCTCTTATACATAAACACACACATAAACAGAGGTGTGAAGCACTGTGCCCTGCTGATCATTGACACATTACATAATAAGACAACATTCTATGTAAAAAATTAAATGTGTAAAATGTCGGCTTAACCTAAACAATTCCACATGGTTGTTCTTGTCCTAATATATGGATTGATTCATTATTTTCTGATGTTGCTGTTGGAACAGTTTTAACGTGCTTGGACTTGCCAATGCATACAGGTGAATTACACCTACTGTAATGTAACAAAGCAGGGGCACAAAATGTACCCCATATTCAGCACTAGTCATTTGGTGCCAAAAATAGTGTCTGCAGGGGCAGAAGTTCCCATAGTGCTGGGGGAAATGTTAGCCCAGCTCAGTGCTTCACAGCTTTGTTCCATATTAGGAGCATGATCACTGGTCACCTACAACACAACCCTCACAGTTCTCTACCCTTTCTAGCCCTGACATCCAGTTGCAGAGTTGATCAACTTAACCAAAAAGGCAAAAATCCATCTTGAATCAGAACTTTTTTCTAATTCTTACTGCACATTCTTTATCATTAAAAAGTAGCTTTAAAAAGGGATCAAAATACAACTTCAGCAAATGCTGAGCAGAGAAAAGAATTGCATATTTCACATATTACACCAAGCTGGAAGACATAACGAGAGGGAAAAAACAATAGTCGATACAAACAAAGAAATGAACAAGATTCAAATGCAGCAAGGGTTCCATGTGATGGAAAGAAAAATACTACTGTATTATAACCACAGAAGGGAAAAGGGTATAAAGACCCCATCTCAAAAATCCCAATATGTCACTACTTGTATCTACTACTGTAATCATCTAAACTGTATAATGACAAGCAATCAAACATGCAGCAATGTTTTTTGTCTTTTTTGCAGTGTTACTGGTTATACCAAAAGAGAAATGAATTGACATTATTTGTATCATGTATTATTGTTCTTAACTAAAGGCAAGGCACATAATGTGTTATATAAAATATCGTGCAAAATAGAAGTTAACAATATGGAATAAAAATCCAAAACAAATAGGTAAAAAGGTAAGAAGAACCCATCAGTACTATGGGTTATTTGCTCTCTGTTCCATAGATCAAAGGGAAGTGGGGCTATGGGGGACAGGGGGATGGGCAGTCAGCTTTAGAAGGGTAGTAAGAGTTTCTGCCATGCACCGAAGTCAGCATTATGGTGGTCAAGAGCTAGAATCTCATGACTTTCTTTTGAAAGCACCATGCATTAATATATATCAGTATTTTTGAATCAGCACCTTTAAAACAAGTCATTGTAAGTATTTTGTTCATAAATAACAGATGTGAATTGTAACACTCACCACAAATTAAGTTTGCCATTGCAAAGCCTTATTTAATGGTTAGCTTTTCATAACCAGCGTGTATGGACATTATTCTGTAGAAGTGTTTCTGTCTTGATGAGAAATATCTGCATCTATATATACAGTTTTCTATGTATATATAGCTTTGATATGTTGATTTAATTATGCCATTGCTGATAACAGGATTTT
Organism: Esox masquinongy; assembly: GCA_016801175.1. Taxonomy (NCBI): domain Eukaryota; kingdom Metazoa; phylum Chordata; class Actinopteri; order Esociformes; family Esocidae; genus Esox; species Esox masquinongy. The sequence goes on from JACXGI010000015.1 coordinate 73,086, forward strand.
ATGTTTGTGTCATTTCTTGGCTTGTCCCCAGCCGACAACCAAGAAGCCAGTGCTCAGAAAAACACATGGACGGTGTATTTGGCTTGAGACGGGTTGGGGCTTTGAGCTCTCTATATCTTCCAGCCCTCTGTGCATCAGACTTCTCTTTCCAACCCCTTCTGTTGTGTTGCCTAGAGCTCATTGAGGCTTGCAGTACTTCAAATAAGCCAAAACAAAAATACAAAGAAAAGAAATAACTTGCTAATGTCTTAGGCACTTTTCATGGCTGTATACATGGTTTGGGTTTGGTTGAGCAGTCTCAAGCCCTGATGTTGTTTTCAATGTATTAATATGAATCAGCATTCATCCCAAAACATAATGCAACAAAGTTTGTCAAAAACTTTGCATTGCATCAGAAACGAGACACAGGGCCAAAACCAGTAAAGAAATGTGTGACCAAAAAGACTGGTGATGGACAATGCTGGTTAGTCAGTCGCCTCTCATCAATGAGCCAGAATCATGCCATATGCACAAATGGAAACATGCATTGATGTTGGCCTAGCAACAAGTAGTCTGGGGCCAGAGGGTGCACTATCAATAATTACCTTTATAGCCACATATCTAATGATTAAATCATTCACATTCTCAAAGTCTGTGATCTGCTTAAAAAAGACAATCATAAATTACTTTCGTTTTTGATTATATAAAGACAGCATGAGTAAAATTATAAAGATGACTAAGATACACAGAATGCAGAACAAGAGCCAAAATGGTGCGATAACCTAAACATGTCTGGATTCCCTGTACCTCAACATACACAAGGAAACTTCCTCTAGGTGACCAAATCTAAAACACAATAGGGTTAGATTTTTCTGATCCTAATCAAAAGCTCAAGAAAGCCAAAAATCATAACACATGTACCCTGCTACCAAATAACACAAAACACTCTAAAACAATATCCTAAGATCTACCTCTGTCTTGCTGCGTTTCATATGCTTAGGCCAAAAGATGGCAATTAAAAAGGAAAAATATTACTTTATAGTGCAATGCCTGTAATGTCCAATGCAATTTAAACTAGTACATACAAACATAAAAAAAGAATCCTCAAAAACCCAATACTGTCTCAGTGGTGACAGAACACGTTTACTCCCTTTGTCACTTTGCAGAATAAACAGCTGTTGACTACATGAATCAAAACATTATGCAATATTGTCTCAGGAGTGGGGCAGGGATAGGAAGAGGATATCATGATGTTTGAATCATGTGCACACACAAACAAATGTCTACACAAACAGTTGACAGACACGCTCAGCTATCATGAAGATTAACACAGATCGTTAACTGTCTGATCCTAGTGATTTCTACCGGTCTAAAGCCTGATCCTTTTGATTGTGTGTACCTACTATCACTGTGCCCCATAGAAGAGAAAATAGTATCATTGTTTTGAAAGGAATATAGAAAATGTACTGTGTTAAATGAAATTAAAAGGATCCCCCTCTTTCAACAAAGTAACTGACAGATACGTGATTGTCAATAAAACTGAATGAAAAGTATATTTAAACTTTGGGTAAAGGGAGGTTTTGACCGTGTCTGTTTTGACCAGACTCCCATCCTTACTTATAAAGAAGTGTGGAAAAGTGAAACAAATCAAACTGGATTCTCCTCTTTCTTGTTGATTAAGAAAATAAAGGATACTTATTTTGCATATATGAGCAAGCAGCACCTGTAGCGGGGGGAGGGGGGGGTCATTTGTCTCTGCCCCGTAGTTCGTTTTGGCTGCCCAAACATCCTTTTCTCTTTTTTCTTCTTTCTGTCCTGGGCCTCACTCTCTCTTCCGCAGTCTTTTATTCCATAAAGTTTTGTTGAAGCATCTTTAATGTTGATATACATATATAACTATATATGCACATATATATGTATATATACATACCATATATATACTATATACCGTATATATACTGTATATATATACATTTTCCCTCTTGCATCTTGTTTACAATTTTCCTTATTCCACAAAAAGTGTAGAATCTCAAATCCATTTGTCCATGCCCCTTTCATGTATCCTTTTGTTTAGTTCCCCAGGTACCAAGACTGAAAAAAAGACAAAAAACAACAAAAGATTTCAGATTACACATGAATGGCAAAAATTTGTTATTGATATTCAAAAACGACATTAATGCTTCAATAGATATTCAAATCGGAGTGCACTGCAGAGTATCATTATGTTATATTGTAAACAGTTTCACTTTTATGTCTATATTGAGTGCATGAATACAATCTAAATAATAACGCTGTGTGTCAACAACTGCCATTGAGACGGTTGAGTGGACGAAAATTTGCTGGATAATATTGTGAAATTGTAAACCTTGTGCGTGAAAGTGAATGCATGCAAGAATGTCTTTCTTGGGTTGGGCGTATAGTACTGTACAGTATGAGATTCCATGTGAATAGTACTGATTGTGAATAATGCATGACAGGGCAGTTTGTGGTCAACTACAGACGCTGTGCTTTGATTTCACAGTGTTCTGCAATCAGTGTCCTCTCCGCTAATGGGCCTTGAACAACGGGACAACCAACCAAATGAAGCAATTAAAAATAATATGGAGTAAAAGAGCTGCTACAGTGGGAGAGATCCCAGCAGAATTCTGGCCAAACCTTTTAAAAAACTATTACTTTGGCTTTCCCTCGTAGACCACTAAAGCCCTTTAAAAAAATCGACAGGGTTAAATTAAAAGCACACACACCCTGATTCCCATCTTCACATTTTCCACCAATGTTTAACAGACATCTTTAACTGCACCCAAATGTATTGATTTAATAAAGTTAGAAAAGGAAACCTCTTGCCTATTATATTCCCAGTGTAAAGTACCATTTGTTCCATGATTTTAGCCTCTCACTCCAGCCTTGCTGCTGTTTACCAGGTACAATTCCGACACAGAAATGCGCACACACATATGCACGCACGCACAGTTACAAATATGATTACACAAAGAATGAACAATAACAAACACGCACATACACAAACACACCCACACACGCACACAAACCCACTCTGGCAAATTAGCCTTTTATACCATTAATGTAGTGGTTCTTCATCATTTACAGATGCACAAATGTGTACTTATTCATCACTGTGTTCTGGGGGAATGAGCAGTGAGCTATGGAACGACTCCTGGAAAAACATGGAAATATGGAAAGACTCATGGAAAAATGTTGAAATGTGGTTTGAAAACAAACTGCTGAGCAGGGTCGGCAGAAAGCAAGCCAAAGCCACCTTAAAGAGCCAGTGTTGTAATCCAGCGGGGTTGCCTGACTTATTGGAAAGGCTGCAACGGAAGTTGCCATTCAAAGCAGTGGTTGATGAGAGTCTGTGCCAGGGGAGTGAACTCTGAAGGCCCCCTTGCTGGTTAAATCGGGGGATAGAGTCCACTGGGCAGCTGTATTCACTGTGTCCATAAAGCTGAGCTCTAAGTGCAGGAGGTAAATGCACATACTGAAGGCAATAGGCGCCATACCTTTGACAAGAAGAATACCAGCAACCCCTTGTTTTCATAACATTCACCACATTCCCTTTCTACTAACAGCATCAACTGAATCAACAAATGAATGTGTTTCTTGAGTTCTGGATGTCATCTATGCAATTCATTAAAATGATGCCATGGCATTGCAGTACCTTGTGAATGCTTTTTTATTTGCCAGGTCATGATTCAACTCATTTCAAGTTTACGTTATGGAAACATGATACTTGCCGCAGGTTTTTCCCTCTCATTTTTGCATTTCTGTGGCAACCTCCTGGGTCTCTCTTCACAAATGTGCATACATTTTACCAGATCTCTTTGTACTGGACAGTCTCCTTACTTAAAATAGAACATGTTCACCTCTTTCAATGTCTATTTATTTGTTGAACAATATAACAGAGATAAATGTCCTTTATAAAGTTTCTGCTTTTGGTGAAGCATTAACGATGCGTTCCTTGATTTTTAGTCACTGTTTGTAAAAGTGATCCTGTCGAGCCAGAAAAGGTCCTAGAATATTGTACCCCATGTCATGAAAACCACTTGCATTCAAACTTGTGATTTCATTGCAAACTGAGGTATGATATGGATTCTATCTATATCTTCTGCACCTATATAAACGTCATATTACACATCCAGCCCAAAATGGGAGGTTTAAAAATCTTGTTAATTGCAGAAGTCCCAGACTGTATATTTAATGTGCGTCAATCAATAGCAGCTGCCCTTGGCCTGGAGCCACAGAGTGCCCTCAAGTTGTGCTGACGCTACCGTAAGTAAAGCTGAAGCAGCCATCTCTGTCCAACTCTCCTACACACTTTTCAAGGAAAGACCCATCTGCAATGGGAAAACCAATCACAGCCAATCAAGGTTAACTTTTGTGTCTCATTCCAAACATAATATTTTATTTCTTGCAAAACGTTTTGGAAGGAAAGTGCAGATATGAAATTACAGACCTGGGACAGCCATAGGTAAGTAGCAATGCACCTGTCCTTTCAACACAGCACACTATTGCACTGAACCCACTGGCCTTTCTATTCAACTAATACTATACTGCCTTGGAATTAAAATGTTGCATTTTCCTGCAAAATAAATAAAACATTACTAGTATCCAATAAAAAATATAGACAAAAACTTCAACCCACACAATCAATCAATTACTAAATTCAATCTAGGCCTGAGCAGCTAAATGTGCAGTGGATGGACCGCTAGCCAGAAGAATGACTTGAGCTGGACAGGCCGGAATTAGTTTGGCCTGTTGTTCTTTTTTTTCTTTCCCACTCCCTGAAGTTCAAGTTCATCCTGCAATTACATCATGTCTGGTTTCCCTTAGCAACCAGACAGCCCTGGACGTGCCCATCCCACAGCAGGCTCGTAAGGGCCCCAATCCCGTCCCCCTCCCTCCCATTTAGTTCCCTATCATTCCTCTTTCCTAATGGAGCAGAGGTCCAGAAGAAGCCACATAACACAGAGAAAAGACTAAATGACATCCTGTGAGACAGACAGACGTTTCCCATGAGTGCAGCTGGATTATGCAGCAGAGACTAGATATCTAGTGACCACTAACAGAATTAACACTACAAAGTAGCTTCTCAGTTACATTCAGTGGGTTAGGTTACAACAAAAGAAAAAGGTAACCTGGGGTGTAGCATTGTCCCTAAATGATTCTTTAATTTTGGTTATTACTGCCTGTCCTTTTTTGTTGCACTGATCAGATGAGCTGACATTTTACTTTAGATCTAATTCACCACCCAAGTTCCAATCCTAAGCACACACTCACCCAGGCTGGCAGGCACGCACACACACACACGCACGCACACACACGCACAAGTACACGCGCACACGCACGTGCACACGCACACGCACACACACACACACACACACACACACACACACCTCTACTAGCTCAGCAGTCTCTCTCACACTCTCTTGTTACATCACCACACGCCTCACTGAGGTGCACTTGTACTTTTTATGGAGAAGGGAACACTGCAATGCAGTAGAAAGCCTGAAATGTCTGAGCTATGCAGCCACATTGGGACTAGTGTAGTGCTACTGTGTTTAGTTGGTCTTTCAGTCTTACAAAACAGCAAAACAGTAAGACAAACTTTCAAGTTCAAAGCTTTCAAAATGCAAGCCTCATCTATCCCTAAATGGAAATAAAAGCCACGAGTGGTAACGGTTTTACTACGATCTTACTCTGAGGTAAATGAACAAGAGATTTTTTTTTTGCCATGTGAATCTCTCACAAACAGGGAAAAGCCCTGTTACATCAAAAGGTTCTTGGGATGGCTGTGAACATTCAGACCCTGAGGCAGATCCTGGTTAATGCTTTCAGATCTATAATTGAACATAGATGTATGGCTTTGATATCAGAGAGAGGAACAGAGCCAGGGGGTAAGAGAGTTTACCGCCCTGAGCTGCCATGAGTACCAGGCGTCAAGGACTCCAGAATGTCTGATATCAGCAACTTTCTAAAATCATAGTGATAAGGAATATTTAATTGCATTGCGTACATAATATACTGTATATCTAACTACTCTACCTATTTCAGTAGTATTCCATGTGGTAGCTGTGTGAACAGGAGCAAGAGTTACTTTGGTTATGGAAATCAGTAGCAGACAGCAAAGAAATATATGTAGCTTTTCTCTATTAAAGTTAGCTGTGCTATGTACCTGTGCTTGGTAGAGTCCGCCAGGGTCTCGAGGTCCAATCCCTACAAAGGAGCGGTTGGCAGGGGGTGTCCCAGGTGCTGAGTATGCTGAGTGAGAGACAGAGATTTTTTACAACACATTGCTTATAACATAACATTACAAAAGCCTTCATTGTTTTGAAATGTGTAATGTTTACTTTCAGATTGTGTATCTTGAGAACAATGTTCACTTTCAATTTCAGATTTTTAAAAATTGTTTTCACTTCAGATATTTATTACACTTTCATTTTTCACCAGTTTTGGCTAGGTAAATGAATGTTTCCCAGAAACCTCTGGGGTTTTTTACTTGACTGAAATAAACTGTACTCATACTGTACTCTGTTTGAACTTCTGAAACATGGTCGAAACTGAACCAAACCTCAGGGATTGGTTCAGTTTTGGATCTGGTCTACAAGTGTTTGGGGGTGGAGTTGATACCTTTTGATTAGTTTTGATAAGTCATCCATGCGATTGCACCCATAAGTTAGGTGATAACACTATGTAGTCTTACCATCCCAATAATATGTAAGCCAGTAGTGCTAAGACATCCATTATTAAAAATAAAGTTGTCCAGATTAGACTTTGATCTTTTTTAAATTACTATAACAGGGCGTGGATTTAATCCAAATGTGGGAGATAGGGTTTGCTGCTTTTAAAAGCAGTGTTTGCAAAGAATAAAGTACCCCACTATTCAATGAAAATAATGTTGTCTCAATTAGAAATTGCCTTAAAAAGTTGCAATTCCTATGTTTTTGGATGTGTAGTGAGTCAGTCCCGCTTTTACCCAATAATGGCTTCATTAACAGATCCAAAAATGTCCGTCTAGGATAGTAACCCTAATTATTACTGTTGGTCGATAGGCAAGTAGACTAACAATTCATGCTCTCAAAATTTGCACCATCAAGCTAATATCCCTTCTCATTAATTTTCACAGGCCATCTAGTACCATGGACAGCGGCGCTGTTTTGTTATTGCCATCCTGTACTCCTCCTTCATCTTTACCCTGGGAGCCATATGTTTAATGTGGAACCTAAACATATTTATGTTTTGTATTTTCTAGACTACTCTAAAAAGATGTTCTCTTGCAGGAAAATGTAGTTATCACATTAAGGCAGCCTATCTATGCATGCATGCCTTACAGTAGCCCTGTTAGACATTTATTTTGTCTCAACAACATGAGTTACACAACCAAACATTGAAAATAAGTTTTCTAAACAACTAAAAAGCAGGCCGATGTGCAATTTTGTATGACAATCATTTAAGAGAATGAAGAGTATGTCACAACAACAAATTCCCTGGCTGGATTTCTCCCTTTCATTCTACACCAATATCATCTACTTTCAGTCTAAAGTTATATCTAGATCTGGAATGAACTGGATGTAATTTATCACATTACTATACCCTTTGTCATCAGCACCCCCTTCAATAGTCACTGCTGTGATCTTTACATTTTGGTCAACTGGCCCTCGCTACAAATGTAATGCCTGGCTCAATGGTAACAACTTTTTATTTTTACAAATCCTTCTTAGGCAAATCCACCCCCTACCTCAGCTCACTCCTCAACATTGGCTAATCCATTGTTAAGCTGTGCTCTGGTAGATCACATTTGCCATTTCTAAATCTCACACAAGCAAAAGACTCTTAAACTTCACACTTGCACTGTCTGATCACCAAATATATCTGTACAGGTGTCTTTTCATGAACATAGTGTAATTTCATGATTATTGATCCTTTGGGTATTGTGTCTATTAGTATTCACATTTTTAAATTATGTCATTCTGTGTGAAGTCCTATTCTCTTGCAATTGTATGTCTAAGACCAGGTTGTCATAAAAAATATAAATTGGTTTTCAACTGACCTATGTTACTAAACAACAGTTAAATAAAATACATTCTATTAAAAGTAGATAGAGTGCCTTCGGAAAGTATTTAGCCTCCTTCACCTACTCCAAATTTTGTTGTGTGAACCGACTTGATTTATAACAGATTACATTTATTTATTCAATGTACACAAAATATGCCATTTAGACAAAGCAAAACCACTTCTTTTTAAATGTGCAAATTTACTGACACCAAAAAACAGAAATACCTATTGTACATAAGTGTTTGGACCCTTTGGCATGACACTCCAAGTGGAGCTCAGATGCATCGTTGAAATGTCTCACAAACTTGATTGGAGTCCACCTGTGGCAAGGTCAATTGATCGGACATGATTTAGAAAGCCACACACCTATCTATATATAAGGTCCCACACTTCACAGTGCATGTTCAAAAAACAAATCATGAAGTCCAAGGAACTCTCTGTAGAATGCAGAGATAAAATTGTATTGATGCAGAGATCTGGAGAATGTTATGAAAACATTGCTATAGCACTGAAAATTCCCAGGAGCACAGTGAACTCCATCATTGTGAAATGGAAGAACTTAGAGCTGGCTGTCCTGCCAAACTAAGTAACCGGCAAAAAAGGGCCTTGATCAGGGAGAACCCAATGGCCACTCTAAAAGACTTTCTTTGCAGAGATGGGAGAACCTGCCAGAAGGACAACCATCTCTGTAGCACTCCATCAATCAGGCCTTTATGGTAAAGTGGCTAAAAGGAAGCCACTCCTAAGTAAAAGTTAAATGACCTGCTGCCTGAAGGACAGCACAAGGAAAAATATTCTCTGGTCTGCTAAAACCAAAATTGAACTAATAGGCTTGAATGCCAAGCACTACATCAGGCGAAAACAAAATACCGCTCATCACCTGGCTAATACGATCCCTACGGTGAGGCATACTGGTGGGGACATCATGCTATGGGGATGCTTCTCAGCTGAAAAACTGGGAGACTGGTCAAAATTGAGGGATTGATGAACGGAGCAAAACACAGAGTGGTCCTTGATCCAGAGCACACAGGACCTCAGACGGGGTTAAATATTTCTCTTTCAACACTACAATGACTTGATGCACACAGCCAAGATAACATTGGAGTGGCTGTGAATGCCCTTAAGTGGCCCAGAGGGAAACTGCACAAATTCAGGTGTGCAAACTGGTAAACATACCCAAGAATATTCAAAGGTGTGATCTCTCCTAATGGCACTTGTCTAAAGTACTGAATAAAGGGTCGACTTATGTACATGAGATAATACATTTCAATGAAAAGGCACTCATTTTACTTTTTTAATTTCTTCATTATTTTGGCCACCTTTGCCAGGTTTTTGGTCTATATTTCTGTGTCTTTGTGTACTGGGCACCCTGAGGAAGGCCTGCAAGCTGCAACATGTTGCAATGGCCAGTTAAATAAAGGCTTTTTAACTTTTCCACAAGAGAAAGTGCCTTGGATTTTTAAACGTTGTCATGCTTCCATGCAGCTGTAACTTCATTTTGCTTGCTTGTGTACCCCTTTTTGACAAGCACCTCCAACCTATACATGATGCCAAACCAGCACTCAGATGTGAAGATCAGACTGTAACATAAAACTGGGCACATTTGCTATGTAACACAACAGTTTCAGTTAAAAAGAAATGACTTAAACCCATCAAACTTAACAAATAAAAAAATGTCTTGCGAAAAAGTTACTTTTAAGTCTGCTGTATCATGACGGAATGCTTTTTCTCTGTCACAGTTCCATCTGGTAGGAACACCCCACTTGTGGAAAAATGTGCAGAATATCTTCATGCAGATTTTAGAGTTTTTCCATGAAAATAGTGTCTCCAATTGATCTAGTAATATTGATATTCTGGGTATTGACAAGAATTAATTTATTGACAGGTAAGCCCTGCTAATTAAACTGGTACTATGACCTTCTGTCAGCATCCAATAAACCTTATACTGTAACTTTCCAATACTGAAAAGAATGGATCACTAATGAAAGCTGTTGCGGCATGGATTTCAATCTGACTTGGCATGGATTTCAATCAAAATCACAAATTAGTATATATTTGTATGGTTACAGCGTCCGCACAGAAGTAGGAATCTCTTAACTAAATTATCATGATTAATGACAAAGGGATTGAAAGTTGCATTGCAAATCTGCAATGCCTGATTGCTTTCTCTCTCTCATAAAGGACTGCAAGACAAAAGGTTTGCTCTTCTGGTGCTGAATCACTTGCTTTGTTTTTTAGACTTTTTATATTTTCTCTGAAAACCTAACAGCTGGGAGTAGCAGGCTCACCAGCGGCCCACTTACTGGGTGACGTGGGGGAGTTGGTTCCCCCATCAGAGGTGGTGGTGCTAGACTTGGAGTCGGAGGGCAACGTCAGACGTGGCATGCCGGGGGGTGGTGGGGGCGCCAGCATCTGGGAGGAGATGTAGTGACTGGGCACCTTCACTTGACCACTACCATTCAACTGGGAAGGGAAAGAGAAGGGTCACATGTCAGCTGTACAGTGGGGGAGTGAGGAGGTGGGGGTGCATTAGTAGCACAGATTATACAACACTGTATATGCCACTGAACTGTCCCCAGTCTCTCTCACTGCACCGTCCCCAGTCTCTCTCACTGCACTGTCCCCAGTCTCTCTCACTGCACTGTCCCCAGTCTCTCTCTCACTGCAGTGTCCCCAGTCTCTCTCACTGCACTGTCCCCAGTCTCTCTCACTGCACTGTCCCCAGTCTCTCTCACTGCACTGTCCCCAGTCTCTCTCTCTGCACTGTCCCCAGTCTCTCTCTCACTGCAGTGTCCCCAGTCTCTCTCATTGCACTGTCCCCAGTCTCTCTCACTGCACTGTCACCAGTCTCTCTCACTGCACCGCACACAGTCTCTCTCACTGCACCGTCCCCAGTCTCTCTCACTGCACCGTCCCGAGTCTCTCTCTCTCTGCACTGTCCCCAGTCTCTCTCACTGCACTGTCCCCAGTCTCTCTCACTGCACCGTCCCCAGTCTCTCTCACTGCACCGTCCCGAGTCTCTCTCTCTCTGCACTGTCCCCAGTCTCTCTCACTGCTCTGCTCAGTCAGTCAACCAACGGCAGCCATGGTGGCTCTTCGCATGGCTGACAAGGCTTTCAGAGACTCACTGTCCTCCACAACAATGGACGAGCAAATGAGTCAGCTACATTAGGGTCCCATGCGCTTGTCCTTTGTGACTGCCTGGCTGCAGTCGCACTGCAGCAGGGGGAATTTCAATGACTCTGCAGAAACTAGGCTGAGCGGAGCCCTGCGTAGTTGCTGCTGGGGGGCACTCCTGATAAATGTCTCTCCTCCGTGAGCTGGCTGCCTGCCTGCGCCAACCCTGTGCACCCTGCCAACATTAGCATCACTGCCAGAGACTTACGGGGATCTCCTTCAGGTTCAATCCTGTAAAGCCCCCGGGCCACTTCCCTCCATCCCTCCACCTCTTTCAAGTCAATGCATAAACAGAACACCAGCTTTAGTGAGCAACCCAACTGGAATCATTCAAGGAGGAAGGAGGGACATGTGCATGTGGTGAAGTGGCAGGACCTCTCAGGTCCATGTCACTTAATGGTAATAAGAATAATGATGTCTGGGGAGTTGGTCTGCTCCCAGGGCCAGCAGGGTGTAAAAAGAGCCGGAGGTCTTAGGGTTCTTTGTCCTCTATGTTATAGGGGAACCGCCTACACTTTACTACTGGTCAGTCAAACAGTTAAACGACAACATTCAAAGAAGTTGGCTAAAAACAATACGATGTTTACAGTGATTTTATGACTTTCTTGGTCATGCTCTATGACAGAGCATTTGGGAGAGTTCACCATTATGAGGGTCACACAGGGATGTGGTGGCTCCAGTCTGCAGTCTGCCAGGAGAGGGTGCATAAGGAACACCTGTCTGTAGCTCTGAACAAGGTTCCTACATGGCCATGAGCTACTGCCTATCACTGATTACACCACATGTAGTGGAGTATCCAGTAGTAAAGACCACGTGGGGGAGAATACTGGAATGAAATGGCGTATCAGTTTTCAGGCCATCAGGCTATATGTCAGGCAGGATGACTACAAAGGAAACATGAAGCATGCAGGAATGAAATATTAAACAATTAGGTGTATCCAAACAACAGATGAAAATAACACAATTTTCTGAAATAAACCACTTAAATGTATAACACACTTCCATCTGAGACATTGACATTAATTTAAACTGAAGAGCTTGCCATGAGATCATGGCCCAAGCATCATGTCACACTGCAGGGTCTGTCAGATAAACACAAGTCAATGAGTGACAGCATTGACAGCTGGCTCAGCTATGCCCTGACCCTGTTAGGTTAGACTCCTATGACAGGCAAACAGGTATCACAGTATGTAATAAGTAGGGTCACGAGTTTTACTGACCACATGACCTGACCAGGACAAACTCTGGGCCCTAGTTAGAGTTGTTAGATGGGCTGGACTCACTGGGCTGGGCTGCTGGTTGGACGGGTCACAGGCCAAGGAGACCAGGTCCTTCAGCGGGTCTTGTGAGCTTAAGTGTGGTGGGTAGCGGATGGCAGTGTGGGGAAAATAGGAGGTGGACTGGGGCAGGATGGAGGTGGTGGGGAAGTGCAAAGACGAGGAGGGGTGCGGACTCCGAGAGATCCCTGCACAGAGAGAGAGAGAGAGAGAGAGAGAGAGAGAGGGAGAGAGGGAGAGAAAACGAGAGGGAGGGAGGAAGAGAGGAAGGGACAGAAAGAAAGAGCCGGGTCGAGAAAGAAAATGTTTATACATTTACTTTTTCACGGTCCACAATGGTGGTATGCTAGCGATAAGGAAAGTGGCATTGAAAAATGTGTGCTTCTCCATAATGCAATTATAATTCTGTGTGCCTGTGTATTGTCTGGGATTTCCATACAACCGATATTCACGATTAAAACTAATACAAATGTTGTTGTTGAAATGACGCAGTCTTTCTGCCTTTCCCTTGGTGTAGTACCTGTTGTGTGAGTATGTTACTGAAATGTAGAATGGGATATCTATTATCAGCCCCACATACTAGTACAGTTGACATATGTACAGCCTATTCATTTTAAAAGCTTTAATTATTCATTCATCATTCTGCAGACATTTGGTTGGTTTATGCTACCTCCAAACAGACTTTTAAAATTATTAATTTATTTATTTACAGTGTTGTAACACAGTTCAATTAAAACCTCAAATAATGCCTGAACACAGATTAAGTCTTGTTGAGGCTTACCTCCAAAAACACAGACATAAAAAAAGACATAAAAAACTTTCAGACACGAGGCTGTACAAATGGTATCCTAACAACAGGAAAGGGCATCTCTGGTGTGTTAATTGCAATTGTCATGATTCTATATGCATTGTGATTTGACACTGCAATTTAATAGAGATCATATGTTCTAAATGAAATAGAGTACAAATGATTAAGGAAACATTTCTTTCTCCAATTGCTATTAAACCTGCATGTGCCGGGGATGGTGGTTTCTGGCGAAAAGTGACAAGACGCCTCCTGTGAATGACTGAGTGTGTGTACTGACCACTGTGCACTGCGATGACGGGCCGGTGGTGTTGTGTGAAGCCGAGGCGAGGGGAGCTCTCCTGAGGAGAAGGGCTGTCCATCTCTGTCTTCTTTACTCCAGGTGACATGCCTGGACATAGAGACAGAGATACACAGAGGGTGTTAACGACACCACTACTACTCCCATAACAATGGAAAAGACCATTGAAAAGAGTCTACATACACTTGCCTAATTACCTCTGCAACTACTCGGCTGTTGTACTTACGGTAAGTAACCACAGGGTGGCAGGGTGCATTGAGATGACCCTGTCAGCCATTATCAGTACTGCAGCACATTGCAGTGAGCATGTGGGCTCAAAATGAACTTCCTCATTAATACAAAACAACAAGATCAGAAACAATATACCATGTTGATCAGATCTACACCAAATCAAGTTTGCTGAGCTTAGGTCACTCCCATTCCCCAAAGGCCTGCAGTCCCTGAGACCAGAGAGTTGCTTAGATGTGCTAAACAATTCTGTATCTTGGTTGTCGTGGCAGCATGGTGCAACACTAGAAGTCCTACTCCTCCATATTTATTGTGCTATCGCACACTTGTTGATAACAGAATGTGTGTGAGGAACACTTTCTCCACCCAGCTCAGACCCGTTTTAGATTAGGTTAAGATTGCACAGCTGTTTATTTCCTTCTTTGGCGTGGTGGAGAAGGCAGTGCACATGTTGTTACTGTGATCCTGTACAGAAGCAGAAACAGTGTCACACTCCCAGCCAGTCAGAGAATGACTTCGAGGCTCTCTCTTAGACATTAACACCCCTCTCTAACTCTTTAATTGTTTGAGAGGGAAGGAGGGAGGGAAAAAGAAGAACAGAAAGAAGGGAACAAGCATGAGACAGAGACGAGGAGAGAGGGTTAAAGATAGAGCAAGAGAAGCAAGACAGGCTTATCTGACTGCTTCCTCTTCCCCTGCTCTACCACAGCCCTCTATGTCAGAGTAGAGTGAGTGAGTAAATCACAGCTTTTCAAGGGAGCAGCTGAAGGTCAACAGTAAGACTGGCTCAGAGGATAAACACGCACGTCCTGTTTAGTGCTGGGGGCTAGACAGGGGCAGCCATTACAGCTCTGGCACTAATTACAAGATCATACTGATTGACAGGTCAACTCAGACTTCAGGGGTCCTGGCCTACCCACACATCTGCTTACTATATTTGACACATTTAAAAATACAATATCTTGAAAATCTTTATTTTGAGCAAAATCTACAGACTATAAGTAGTGACTGAATGGATGGCTGAATGAGGCTTGAACTGCAATCTAAAATTCTGAGTCCAGGCCAATGCAGGAGACTAAAGCAAGATCCCCTGATCACCTCTACCTGGTGAAAGGTGCCCAAAGGGTCAGAATCCTGCAGGTCAGTGAATGAGGGGCCAGTTCTGCTCTGATGACCTCCGCAGATCTGTCATCAGCATCAGGGTCCTGCAGTATGGGGTCCTCCTGGGGCCCAGGCCCTCCTGGGGCCCAACTTGGCCCACTGGTTAACAGCACCACAAAGCCACCAGACACACCACACGTCCCCCTTTACAGGCTACTGAACACTATTAATGACGCATGGAGAGTCCACTGCAATTAAACAGCATCACCTCATGGCATTAGAACCTGTGATAGGCCTATAAAACTCCCCTGACAGCACAAGCACACACTGAGATAAAATGTTTTAGTTGTATGTTAAATACTGAGTTAACGTGTTGTATAAATGGTGATCGTACTCCCACTTACTGCTGCTAATCCTGTTTAGGAGAGCTGCCTTGTGGCTCTCTCACACACACATAAACACACACACACACGCACACACACTCCAACATGTATAGTGCACTTAACAGGCAAGCCCCATTCAATCAGCACACCTACTAACCGATGGCTCTCTCCCACACTCACTCAGCCAAACACTGGACCACACTGTGAATGCTGTAACCTACTCATCCTATTTTTACCAGGTCAGTGCTGGTGGGGGAGGAGGTCCATACTGTGCAGTGCACAACGTGAAAGGTATTAGTCATTTTAACGTTAAAACTCCTGCTTCAAGTAATAACTCTAAAATGTCTGGTTATATATAGACAGATAACGGTTTAGTTTCTTGCTAGATACGTTTCCTAGAAAAATAATTCCTCATTAGCAAACCGACACGTGAGCATGAGGTGAAAAGTAAACATGATACTGCAACATCCAATCTGCATAATCTAATACCAGGCATACTGGGCCACTTGTTTTTTGTTGCATTTTTTGCTACTTTTGCAAAAAATTTGATTCATGAATAAATTACAACTTCAGGCTCAATTTGGGTAATCTGAAGCCGTTTATTTTGCATCCGTGGCAGCCCACGCCACTTCATAACATGATATATTTGTCATTTGCACTGTCAGTGACTTTCAAGGTATTTGAAGTGAAAGTGTTTCCTGATATTTTAGCTGCTTCCACATGTAATAAATAAAAGTATATGACATGTTGAAGTTTCTGGACACCAGTAATAAAGAAAATTAAAGAAGGAACACCAGAACTGACAGTTTGTTATTCCTGAAGAGTTGGAAGATAGCCAGTGTCCCCAAAATGACAGTCTGTGTACAAACCGATGAGCCATTAGCACTGTCCTTTGAAAAAACAATTTAACTGGCGATACTGTAGATTGTGAAAACATTGAGAAGTCCAGAGAGTATGCTCACCTCCTTCCAGGTCCTCCTGCCAGTTGCGGGAGCTGCTTGCGGGGGAGTTAGGAGAGGTGTAGTACTCTCCCCCAGGACTCGTGTCAACATCATCCTCCATGGAGCCAGACTTGTGCCTCTTACTCCTGCATGTCACACAGGAGGGGAAAGAGAAAGAGGAGGACATTAGGAAAAGGCAACGTAACCCATGAAAAGCATCAGTGGACAGTGTATATAACATACACACATTTATCTGCAAACACACAAGTGGGTCAACAGCAGCAACCAGAGATGGTTGGCAGGAGACTGGGCAGTTCCAACCCGCTTAGGAAAACCAGTTTATTTACAGTCTCAATTTGTCCTAGCTTTACTTGATGTTTACAGTGAAAAATAAGACAATAAATCATAGCTGGCATTTTGGCAGTGGTGCACACTCCCAGATAAATCACATGGCCTGCAGTCACCTGAGGAACAGCCCATTGTTCTGGTACTGAAGGTCTAGTGTTTTCACCACCTGGATACTGTTCTCTGACCACCAATAAAAACAAACACACATTCTTCCACTCATCGGCCTAAACAGAAATGTTAACTCGCTGTTTCATAGCAGACTGGAGGCAGGTGCCCCGGGGCCCCAACTGATTGTCCAGCCCTAGTTAGATATCCATCCATATCTTCAAAGATTCCTGTTACCCAAGAATGTACACCAACCTTGTCTTTTATTGTTTGTGTTTTCATAGGGTAGAGAAATGACAAACGTAGGGTTTTGTGCTGCAAGTTTGTCCTTGGAAGTGTATGCAGTATATTCATTTCCAGTCGAGTGTGTGTGTGACCTTAGTTTAGTACACTTGTGAGTACCAGAAATACTAGAAAGAATACCCGTTGCCCTTCCTCATGAGGAAAAATACTATTTTTAGCATAGGCATTAGGTCTATGTTAACAATTACAATTAGGGTTAGAATAAGGGTAAAGGTTATGTGTTACATTCAGGGTTAGGAGTACAGTATAGGGTTAAGATGAGAAGTTAGGGGTTATGGGAAATAGATTGAATGTGAATATTTTGACTACCCTCAAGGATAGTAAAACCAAAAGAGTGTGTGTGTGTCTGTGCATGTGAATGTTTGTGTGTGTCTGAGTTTTGGGGTTGTGTACTGACCCGCTGGAGGAGGTGCTGGGCAGGGTTCTCCTCATCCCCACCCCTGAAGGGTTAAGGTCATAGGCCAGGTGCCCCTGCAGCTCCCCAAGAGAGAAGTTAGGGCCTGCACCTGTCACCACAGGAGCTGCTCAGAAACAAACACACAGGGTGAAAGGTCAGACAGAGAAGGATATGCTAGATAGATAATTATTTTAATCATGCATCAATTATGTATGCATCTGCATACTGTATATCTTAAGTTACATAACACCCAGTGCCGGCTCTAGCCTTTTGGGGGCCCTAAGTAAAATTTCATTTGGGGCCCCCTCTCCCCTATCGGTCAGGGCCCCCTAGTGGTCGGGGGCCCTAAGCGACCACTTATGTTGCTTATGCCTGAAGCCGGCCCTGATAACACCATCCCTTAGCTCCCATACAATTCACATTGCTGCTGAAGATTTATGTCCCTGTGTGAGCAATACTAGTTTTGTATTTGTGTGTGCTTCTCTATAACTAAGAAAAGACCCAAAAAATGGACAATGCAGTGTTTTTCTTCAACAGAAATAGGGTCCAGTACAATTTTCGGGGCCAACATTTTACATTAGGGATGCAACGGTACACGGAATGTTATCGAACCGTTCGGTACGCCCCCTACGGTTCAGTACGCACACGTGAACCACAGAGTTACGATATGCTGGTCATTTTCCTATAATTTCCAAGACATGCCTATTGCGCTGCAGACTATACGCACGTTGTAGATTCAGATCCACAGAACCAGATGTGTAGCTTGTGAACAGGTAAGGCAGGCAACTTCTTAGGGCCCCAGGCTGTTAGGGGGCTCCTGAGAGCTGACAATCTTTACTCCACAGCAATGTCTCAAAATGTGGCAATCGCAGTGACCGCAAACCCGTCCCCCCTAAACAACCAATAGATGAGTTACAATGACATCTCAGTAGGAAACCTCCCTAAAGGCGCCCCATGAAGAAAGGGGAAACTAAAAACAAATATTCTCTCAGCTCCAACGTGCCAATGGCGAGCGCTAGCAGGACAGAGAGAAGCAAATTTAAAGAGGCACCGTCGTCTTTTGGATTCAGCATTCAATACGACGATGAGGGTAAGAAGACCGTAAACAGAGTAGTCTGCAAGCATTGCTTTACCACTGTCGGCTACTCGAGTGGAAACACTTCTAACATGATTTGTCATTCCTACCGAAAGTGTACCGTTACTGTGACCCACAAACCACGATACATACCAAACCCTGGGCCCACTGTACCGCTGCATCCCTACTTGACATTTATAGTTATACAACAACATGAAGAACAGGAGCTCAAGCTGAAAAGCATCTTAGGTGCCGGTTCTCAGCTCTGGTGATCTCCTACCAAAGTCACAGGCCTCAGGACAAGACCTGTAGGATATAACATTATGGGTCTGTGCAGCCTTTGTCTGATCTTACCTCTTTTTCCCACTTAGGATTCTACTTAAGTACTTTATATGGCCATTTGCATTCATGGTTGCCTGCTTCAGTAGTATGGTCTAGCAAAGATGTTGCACTATACACCGCCAGTATATAAAGTATGTACTATACTAAACCAAGCAGTTGGGAGTCACAGTGAGCACAGAGAACAATGGTCCATTTGTTAGGACAGGTATGGTATTAACAGTGCGATGGCGTCACTACAAATCCCTGAGAATGAATCTCTCACTGACTACAGACAGTACTAAGATGCTGGGGAACACAGCACAAAGGGAGGATTCATACATCTCCAATCTAAAACCTCCCTCATGCACCTGTGGCAAAAGAAGAGTAACCATCAAGGGAACTCCCAAACACAAGAGGGGTGGATGAATGCATAGAAAAGAAACGGAATGGGAATCCCCTTTAATTGTAATCCTATTTAATTATTTTATTTATTCATGTTTATACCATCTTTATTAACAGACAGAGGCCAAAAATGTAAATCAGAGACATAGGAGAGGAATACAGCTGAAGGAAACTAATTATAATCCTGAACAGGATAGTTATGGGGATGTAAACAAGCTTTATAATTACAATATATTCTGCTCTGCATAATTACACTAGCAAAGTAGGTCAGTGGAGAATTCATCGTTTCCATCCCATATCCTCTTAGGATATGCATCCCATTAGAGACCTGGGTAAATAAAGTGGAATGCATTTAAAAGAAACAGATTAGTTAAATAAGCTAATTAAGTGGTCTACAATTTTGACAACATCTCTTGGGGGCAGAACAAGCATCAATATTAGCGTAAATAGAAATGTGTGATGTTGAAACCAAATCTAAATGTGTTATAAAACAGAAGGGCAGGTGAATGGAGCATCATCTGCAGCTGAATATTTGAAAGTCGAGGGAGTGAATTTGGAATAGCAGTCTTTTCCCCAGGAGAGGCCAGCTGGCAGGTGCCTAATTGAAGTATTTAACTTCTACATTTACTCCCAATTAGTCAGTCAAGGTGTGAGAACAGAGAGCTTGCTTGACAAGGTGCACCGTAAAATGTGCTCCCTATGCAACGTAATAACTCAATCATTCACTTAATTTTGACAATTGTATCTAAATCATTCTACATCATACGTGGGTGTATTTGAGCATGTACTACGCTGACAGATGAGGATTGACCCACAGAAAAAACACCAGTGCAAAACTGACACCACAGGAACTTTACAGAAACAAACACACAGGGCGAAAGGTCAGGCAGGGAAAGAACATGTTACACACCGGACTTTAAACTAGATGCAATTATCATCAAACGTGATGTGACAGATGGGTGAGATTTTCTCGCTTCCCTTCCCTTCTCAATTAGCTATCAAATCTGATTCAACTCCATCTCTAAACATAATGAAATAACAATAATGGCTCAGATTGGAGGGTAAGTGAATGAAGGTCTCAGGTGGTGACTAGTGAGGCATGTGTGTGGCTGGAAAGCAGTGGTTATTCATACAGAGTGATTAGCGGCTGGATGGCCATGTGGGGCTATGTTAATGTGGGCCTAATTCACTGCTAATGTGGCCTGGTGAGCACAGCATTCCCAGTCAATGAAAGAGCTTGGAGCGCAGAGCACATAGCCTTGGCAATGTGAATCAAAAATATTAATTGGATATAACATCTGCACAATACCATTCCATCATGAGGAAGTCATAAATAATGTCACTGTAAAGCCATATCATCCGGTTGTCAGTCAGAGATCATACTGAGGGTCTGCTGGGGCGTAGACAGTAAGGAGGGTTTACTCTCCATGTTGTCTATGATTAATGCTCTAAATGGATTATGTTAATATCTGCCGTAATCCTGGATCTAGATATTCACTTCCGTCTTTGTCATCTAGCTGTTGAACCATCCATGTGCTTCCATTTGTATCCTGTGTATCCATTGGGTAGTCATGGTTGTATACAAGTAAAACAGGCAGCAAGGAAAAGATAGAGAGACACAGCTACTGAGAGGAAAGCTGTGAGACTGCCAGAAAGGCTGCTAGTTTCCACCCCCTGCCTGAGGGCTAGAGTTTGTGAGCTAGCTCATTTTTCACTGAAGAGGGCTGTCAGAACTTTAATCACCATAGTTTATGTGACACATGCCTGCCAAGCTCCTAAGCATGTTGCAGTATTGAGGCTAGCTAGGGAAGTAGCCAAACATGACGTTTTAGGAGCAGTAACAAAATATGATTTTGGTTCAGATATTCCACGACCTATTCAACCACAAATATATAGAAACAGTAGCAGCTGAAAAAAAGGTGGACAATCTTACTTCTGGATACTTGCACCAACTCTGTTACATTAAAAACTCCTGAAGTCACAAAGCTTTCCTGAAATTCAGGAGCATCTGGAAAAGACAGAGATGAGTCACAAAGGAGAGTTCTAATACAAAGAGAATTAAAGTAATTTCTTACTTTTAAGAGACATCACAAGAAAAGGACAGTAAAAATACATTTAATGCTAAATATTACAGTGACAGGTGTTGTGAATGTCTGTGCATGCTAGGTGAATAACTAACTTAATTCGCATGTGAATGTTTAGTGGTGTGTAAATGCGTATTCGCGTTTCAGTGTGTTTTGGCATTTGGATGTGTGTATGTGAGAGTCCATCGGGCCCCTTACCCATGGTGGCCGCTCGGCTATCCTCCTGATCCGAGCCAATACCTGTGCGTGGGCTACTGCTCTGCTCTGATTCTAAAGAGAGGAAGAGGGGGGAAGAAAGAGAGGCGGGTGGGGGTACATAAGTCTAAAGCCAACATCTGTTGTTTCAGTTTTTACCTGTAAAAGGCTCAGTTGAAGATGTTATAGTACTCATTAACAATCTGAAATGAACTTGTTTTGCAAGAAAAATGGGACAAATATCAAATGAGTATATGTGTTAAAATGTCCTATCACAAACATTTGAATCAAGATCCTAATATCCAATATAACTTTCTTGTTTGGCAAATTTAACTGTAATCCAATTGTTAAAAGGTTTCTGGCACTCTAATTCAGGTTTCTGGCATGCTAATCTAGTTGTTTTGCTAATCTTGTTTTACTTCATTTTCAGTAAAGCAAAACAACAATGGCAAGGCCACACGATCAAACCATAAAACTAACTTTTATTTGTGGGAACTTAATATTTGCTGCACCTGGCAAATGCAGATAAAACAAGTAAATAAACTGAGAATGGCCCAAACCAGAATGGGAATTCTTAGTGTGAAATCCGCTACATCTACAACAAAGAGTCTGGCTGTTGGTAAAAAGGAACAGCAGTAAAAAAACGAAATAAGAGACATAAATAGGAACTTTCTCTATCAGATAGGCAAAACTCCTCTCACGGATCAAAGCCACACACATTCCAAAATGCTCCAAATGTTGGAGTTTAGAGCTTGTGGAGGGGGTGCCTCAATGCAATCTTCACACTGCCTTCCTGTCACTAGAACGACCGCCCTGCTTCCCCCTGGACCTCTTTATACACTGGACAAGTGAGCCAGACACCCTACAGTAAAAAAACACAGTCGGCAATGACTGTCATGTTCATAAAGCTCTGTAGGAAACGGCACATTATTTCTACCGTAGCTACTTTCACAGCCAGGTTTATAGTGCTGGAACCTATAGTCAATATCATTACATGACATAGTCTCTGTAAGTACACAAGGCTTAAAACTGTTTGTAAGAGTCATATACATACACAAAATAAAATTTTGTAGCTGTAAGCACAAAAATATAGTTGACTTTTGGGTTGTGGATTGTTCTTTCACTCATCTACAATAGTAGAAATACAAGGGGAAAAAATGCTAAACAGTCAACTTGATTTTACACCAGCCAAGTCATAAAGACCCTGCCAGGAGCACAGAAGGAACTTCTCCAAATGTTGCTCTCCTCCTCTGCTATCTTTAATAACCAATGCTTTCTTGCCAAGAGCTGGAGCAGTTTATAGGCAGGCCGGCCTCAGACAAAATCCCTGGCACAAAGAGTGAAAAAAAAGAACATGAGCAAGACTAGGTTATAAAGACTGGCACACATATAATCTCCCATAAAGGCTGAGAATGCTCCAAAGACAATACTTGGGAAAACATTGTTGCCTAATTTTCAGTATTTCTGTCTCTAAGTAGTTAACGGACATTTTGTTTTCTGTTACTGCAACGTCACACTCTTGTATCTTACTAAACGTTACGTTAATTAACAACTATTAAACACCTCTACAAAAACATTACAATGTGATTCATTCACAAATGTCAGAACAGACATGAATGGAATTGACAGCGAGCGGACAATGCACCTGTACAGTCACAAGCTTGAAGTAGTTTCAATAAGTGTGAAACTGATCTTCATACTGCCACACCCTGGCCATAAACTTCTATAAATTTGTTTTACTCATACTAGATAAGTAGTTTAATAATGCATTATTACCACTTCAAGAATGTGCAGAAAAACTATCTTCGCTCGCTCTATTCTCAATGTCATATTCCCAAACTCATCTTTAGACATTTACTATGTTTTTTCTTTCCAAGTAAGTTCTCTGGCTAGGGATCGCTCAATGGAACAGATTTTTTTGGCAGACATTTCATGTGCAGAGGAGTTAGCTGTTGGCAGCCATTTTAGATTGCTCTTTCTCCTGTCTCGCTTTCACTCTCTCACCCCAGCTCTATCTCTCTCTCTCTCTCTCTCTCTCTCTCTCATACACACAGAGCAAGAATACACAAAGTACAACTAACCCTGTTGATGAGTGCCAGCATACCCCTGTGCCAAGTCACCCCAGATGAAAAAAGAGAAACACAGCAGTGCCAACTGATGTTGGCAGAGAGAGAAAGCGAGAAAGGAGAGTGATACACAGAGAGGGCAAGAGAAAGTTTGGAGGGGTGGCGGATGCAGAGAGAAAGACATAGAGAAAGTTTTGTGGTGTGGGGGTTACACTGAGAGATAATTTTGATGAAAGTGACTTCTGCTCAGTTACTCTGCAATCACAGTCACTGTTAAATGACATCACTACACAAAAGCGTTACAAGAACACTGAGGCAAAATAGCTTCCCTCCATTATTATCTGTAGTAAACTGACCACAGTTACTTATAAAAGTCTTCCATCACCATAGATAATACTGAAAGCTGCAAGTGTACATATAATTGATAGATTCCTTTTTGTAACACAATCCTTTGTACAGTATACATTTTCCAAAATATAAGAGGAAAACCACAAGACTAGTGAATTAGAATTTTCTACAATGCACCCAGTATTTGCTTTCATTTTGATCTGATTACATTATTGTAAACACAGCGGCTATCTAGCTAAAGCCAGCTGCAGGCTGAAATGACCAGAGGAAGCCAAGAGAGGGATTTCCAGCAAGGCAGTCTATTGACATTTACAGTGGTGCCTGGTTTAACTTGGAGAGACAATCTTTGGCTTCTACTAAACCCAATTCCCATCAGTCACTGGATGAGAGGAGCTATTTCTTAAGCAGCTCCATTTCTGGTAGGAACTAGAAGAACCCAAGCTATGATTATGTGAAATTACACAGGCCAAAATACTAAAAGAATTCCCTCACTGAAAGCAGGAAATTAATTTGAGACATCGATGTGCTCTTAATACCACAAACCTTACTGTAGCCATTCAGAAAAAGAAATAATAATAAAATTAATCACTACATTAAGCCTACATGTAATGCAGAAAGAACCATACTTAATCAGTTTTGCTGGCATTGAGAAAGCTACCATTTAACAATCAAACTGATCAACAATCTATTGTAAAATCCAAAATGTAATCATTTGAATTAAACGGTCAATTTAAATTCAATTTGTAACTGACTCTGTAGTGTATAACAAGGTAATCACAGTAATGTTTTCTGTAGCCGGTGATGTGCATAAACCCTGGTCAAGTGGTTAGAATGATGGAACAGTAGGCGAAAGGTTGCTGGTTTGAATCCCAACAACGTGAAAAAGTTGGTCCAAGTGCAAGGCAACTAAACCTCTATGCTGTAGGTCACACTCTAGGAGCGTCTGTTAAAATGTAAAATGTCCTGACAGTGCTATCATGGTACTGCTCCTCCATTCTAAAAAAAAAATTTTTGACAAATATTTTCTATTAAAGACAATTCAATGCATAGTTTTAAATTAATTGGACATAAAAATAAAGAAAATAAAACCATTTCCTTAAAGATTTTTTTTAAAGTACGAGAGGTACTGTTCACACATCAGCAAATAAAAACCCGAACTAGAAGTCATATTCTATTAAAATACTGTAGAATTACATTAATTAACACCAATATGGCGGCTGTTGGCTATCAGGGTTTTTACATCGTGTGGTCTGTCTGGCAGGAAGACCACTGGTGAAAGTAATCTACTGACTGCTGTGCAAGTCACTCATATTCAACATTAACCATAGTTTCATACACATTAAACAAAACAAAAAAAGTCTATTAGGATATTGTATATTAAAAATGCTGGTAAATGTCCTGACCAGTGGCTGCCTGTTGTAATTTTGAAGTTCTATCTCAGTGTTTGTGTGTGGTCAGATTTGTCACTGCAGCTGAGATCAGAGCATGGCTGGCAAGGCTTGCGTGCCAGGACACCCAACCAATCAATGTAGTTTTGCCCCAGCAACAGAACTACAGTAACTAGCTCATCCCTCATCCTACATTTAGTCTCCCTCTCTTTCTATATTAATCTCCCTGCTCTACCTTCCGCAACCCCAATCAATTTCAATCTAATTTCAAACCACATTGGGAAATGACAAGAACAGAGCAAAGACGGAAAAGGTTGATAGCCTCTCAGCTGATAAGTTTGATTTCTTTCTCCATCTTGCTTGGACTTTTCTGGCTTTACTCTTTTTCTCACTCACTTTATGCCCATTCAGACAGTCTGAGTTAGAGCTATTGACCTAGCCCAGCCCCAGCAGCTCTACCCACCCACAAACTCCCCACGCTGTTTAACATTTAGAATGGTTGGGGTGGAACACAGATGAGGACCGCCCTGTTAGACAAGAATCCACATAGAAACCATTCCTCTGGAAAAGTTTTATTGGCCAAAGTATTTAACCATCTAATGAGTTCCATGATGCTCTTAAACATCATCCTCATTTCTTCAGAATAAGGTGAAGAGACCGCTAATTTACATTTAAAATAGCTAACCCCTCTTGTAAACAAAGCAAGTGCTGAATGGCTTGGCTGGTTGATGGCTGCTTTAATCTGGCCTACATTATATATTTCAAGGTAGATTTTCCAACAGCTTTAGCCCTAAGCTGGGATGTTGCTGAAATATACACAGTGGCCCTACTCTGATTACACAAGGGAAAGTTCTTGCCGAATTACAGAGCTCTCAGTCAGCTTAGAGAGCATTCTTCTCTTAATTCATTCAGAAAAAATGCTGAGCATGAGAGAATCAGGCGCTGCAGTCCTGACTTTAATTTAATACAGCCATCCTTTTATGTGCTAGAGCAGTGAAGTGTCCTATATACAGTCTGAGAGAGAGAGAAAGCCGGAGAGAGAGTGGGAGAGAGAGGCTGCCGAGGAGTGCAGAGACCCCTAAGTCATATCTGTCAAACACACTGCACAGCTCTCAAACTGATAAACAGCCCACTGTAAAACACAGACAGGAAAAATGCAGAAGAAAAAGTGTGACGCAAGACCAGAGAAGTATGAAGGTAAAGAAAGAGCCGAGCAGGGGTCATATTGTTGTAAAATAAATATCACTGTACAAAGAAATACAAGTGAAATTAATGGGCAAAGTTGGGCAGTGGAAAAATATGTAAACAGTAAAGAAACATGCTATGCAGCTACGAACAGAGAATACAAGAAATCTTGTCGCTTGGCTAGCAGGGCTGAGATTTCAGTGAAAATGTGGGTTACAGTGGATATCAAGCAGTCAGGCATTCGTGTGAAAATGGTGGGCTCTGATTATTGGACCAGCTGACCTTTTCTTGCAGTAGATTGCAGTTTCCTGTGGTAGTAGGTCTTTAAAGGACGGGGGTGGTGTGACAGTAATAACACACTAGGTTTTTTTGCTCAATCAGGAGACTGGAGGAATAGAGACCAGCTGGGGTTAGGATACAGAGCATACACACACACACACACACACACACACACACACTTCATGTAGGCTAAAACAAACATAGACACACATGTTCAATGCAGCGTACAAAACAGCATACTGAACAAAGACATGCAAAGGCCCCCACTGACTCTTCCAAGGTTTACAGTACGGTTGAAGAAACTATCGTTCTTTGAGCTCCCTTTTTGTGTTTGTCTCCACATAGCAAGTTAAGTAAAATGAAAAACACAAATAAATATTTTGGCAGAAAGTTATACTAAGTTGAACTTCCACAGTGAAAGAAGCCAGGGAGTCTCTTGACTCCAATTAGTGCTGTCAGCCTGAGCAGAAAGGGAGGTCAGGTGATTTTTATTCCAACACAGAGAACTATTAAACAACAATAGTGACTGGTCCTATGCTTTAATAGTTCCAGTGAAGGCATCACTTGTATTGTGTAAAGAATTATAAAACTCTATTTTTCCTGCTTTTCCACAAGCCACAATATAAAAACCAGATGTGAACGCTGTGTTCTTTTTAAGTTATTTTTGGATGGATTTCACAGACATATTAAAATATATATTTATACAAAAGGATTTAAACCACCCACCATCCCGTTTGAATTGACTATAAAGATCTCTCCCTTCAATTTAAGCACAACATGTCATTTGTGAGGACCCGTGGGGCAATGTATACACGTGAAATAATGATAAAACTCATGCACACACATCTTTACAATTAAAAATAATCTTACATACATTTTTCTTTCAACTGTGTATAAGGCATTAATATTTGGCTGAAGTAGGATGGCAACACAGGCTCTTGCATTTTTATTTTAAAATATCTTTAAGTTCACTTACTTAACCTTTTATTTGACCAATCTATATTGGCCACTTGCAGGTTATGACAGCATGCTTTAGCATCAGCATGTCGTCATGGGGTTCATTTACATCTTCTACCTCGGTGGGCAGCATAGTCTATTTGGCCTATTTGCATTGGAGACAGCTACTGTACAGGCCTCTCAACAGAGAGGAATTACTAGCGGACAAGCAGGCTGCCCTTCACGCTCCCTTTGTCTTCCATCAACAGCAGATTCCCTTTCAAATGGGCTTTTTTGGCTTGGCAACAACATAGTATATTGATAACAAAACAATATAATGTGAGCCTGAATTGAACGCAAATAATAACATGCATTATATGGTATTTTCTAGGGACTACTTAAGGGACCGACCCTAAGGATGTTAATATGGGCTCCTGTGTAGCTCAGTTAGTAGAGTATGGTGTTTGCACCACCAGTTTTTTGGATTTGATTCCCACAGAGTGCCAGCACAAAAAAAGAAGTTACTCTGGATGAGAGCGTCTTCTAATTGACGTGAATGTGAAAAATGAACAATGTGACAACTTTCCGTCTCTCGGTCTTCCCAGGTAATTTGTATTACAGAGAGCCAATGATGTGATATTCAGTGTCTTTTTGTAGTTAGTTCTCATTCACTGTAAATCAAGCCAGTTAGTTATGCAAAGGTATAGTATTTTTACCATTTTTAAAACTTCTGAACTAGCCTTGGCCTTGGTGGGAGTTAATCTGTAACCACAGGGGGCAGTGTGGAGGCTAGTGGTGGCCTGTTAGGATGTGATGCAGCGCTCACTACTGATACAGCATGTTTTAGTTTACATGACACAGCCACACCCACTTCTACAGTAGAGTACTTTGCTTTGCGTGCGAGTGTGGACATTTCCAAACTCACTGACATAATGGTATCTGTCTCAAGCTGAGACACAGTAGCTGACTCACTAAAAAGTCTTGAATTGCCCATCACAAATAATTTTGTATGATCTACTTTGTAGAATTAATAAAAATTCCCAGTCTGTTTTAGTGCCTGGTCCACTCTTTAATGAGTCATGGGCAGATTGTGTTCATTCTGGGAAAAAGAAGACATGTTCATAAGAGCTTTCTTTCAGTGATGGGGTCATTATATTGTGAAACTGCCCTGTTTATTACAACATCCAACAACTCCTAGAGCATACAGACATATCCAAAGTTCTATGTACCAAACTAATTTTTTTTTGTTGTTATCAGATGACCCCTTGTTTGGGAAACGCAGGACTAGTGTGCTGTCACTACTGGACATGTCATTGGCATATACATATACATATGTTGTCATCAATCCTTTGGGTGCAGCACTGAAGCAAACCCGCCAGCAAACTATTGGAGTCAGACTGAGAGGTTGTCTGATACTCTGGCATATTCACAACACTCTGCCATGTGAGCAAGCAGTGACCAAAAAGAGAAAGGGAGGCAGTGGGGAGGTCTTTGACAAGACCTCCCCACTGTCTGGTCTGCTGGGTGAGGGGGGTCTCCGATGATTTTTTTTGTATACAGGAAGTCTGCTCGTCAAATGTGCTGTTCGGGAAACGGGAATATTGCCTTGAGCGTGTGGCCCTCACTTACCAATCGTTCGGTTTACACCACTTACCGCAGCCCTACAATCAAACGTGCAGTGCATTCAGCACGCTTTGAGGGCAGAAAGGCATTAATACAGGAGGTTATCTGAGGCAATCTTAACTTCAGAAATGGCTGGGTTATCTAGCTGCTGCTCGTTGAAGTGATGTGTGCATGCACAGATGTCAGCACCATGATGGGCTGTGGCTTGGTACTAGTGATTAAAGGCTTAACCTCAACTACAAGGCAAAAGGAATCCCTCTTGAGGGAAAATTGTCTTGTCAAAAAGGGATCTGCTAGGACTGAGGCCTGGGACTGACTCATGTCTTGAGTGTGGATGATACAGACATTTAGACATAGACCTATTACTAGCACCACTTAATAATTTAGAAAAATGGCCATATCTGGATATAATCAATTCAATAAAGTGGTGGGGGGAATGTGTTGACTGAGTAAATATAATAACCTTTTTTTTTATGAGACACAGGCTTTCGTGATTTTTTATGGGATTGTCTGACCTTTGTCTAACACTCTTTTTCTTGGACCAGAGGTCCTGAAGCTACATGCGCATACCGTGATCCCACATGCACTATGTGTGGATCAACTGTCAATAGTTGTTTGTTTTATTACATTTTATGAATTTCTACAAGATCACATAATACGTTCAACATACCAAAAATCTAAATGCATAGTATATACCGTTTCTGTAAGACAAACTCCACGCATTCTCTCGTGGCCAAAACTCAACAGCACATGTCACTTGGCAGAATAAACAAATCATTTTCTTTGGAAGTTTGCCTTGTGTAATCTGTAAATATCACCATCACAAATGTGAAATTACACAGTTTAGGTAAGGCAAAATTTTGTTAACACCATCTAAAATGTGTATAACTCTAAAAGCATATACCTATAAAAATTACTGAGATTAATTGTTTGGTGATGCACATTCTGACATTTTACTGCTGAGAATTTGACTGTGTGAAATATTATAGGAAGGAGATCACAAATGTGTGTGTACAATAGAAAGAAACACATGTACAGAAGCTTTTGAGTCTATAATCCATGGGGGAAAAGGTCAAGGAAAAGTCAGATCTGCAGCCACTGCTTTTTTAAATACCACCCAAGGACATTACAGAATAAATGTGTCCTTGATTTGGAGGGCGGCTAAAGGCAGTTTGAGAATGAGAGTTATCTAGTTATCTTTTCCCCCAAAGTTGTGATCCCACTGCTGACATAGGCTATGCAGCGGTGCTCATGACATCTCCCCAGGTTAGGAGGGAAGAGAAATCATCTGCAGTGACAGAGGTTTGTCCTAGGACTCTGCTCTGCCTGATTACACTGAGGAGACATTGGCCCTGATAACTATATCTGATTTAGTGGTATTAAGGGAAGCATCAATGCCACGAACATTGTCATTATGCACTATACATCCTACAGTTAACAAGTAACGTAGCTAGTGTGACCAAGATAATGTGGTATGTTAGTGCTACTGCACCAGACTGGAGAAATGGAATTAAATAACAGACGGTTGTCTTTTAGTTTGCATGGAAACTAGAAACAACCGATCAATCTTTACTAAGGCATCCTTCATCTGTGTGGGATTAAAAAGCCTGCAATAGACAGTTATGGTTCTAATCAATTAGAGTGGAATCAATCACACATGCTTTCTATGTGGTTGGAGAAGATACTGTGCCTTTGGAAAGTATTTAGACCCCTTCAATTTCTTCCCATTTTGTGTTATAGACTTAATTTATAATTGATAAAATTGATTAATTTTGCCATTAATCTACAAACAATTACCCATAACATCAATGCAAAAAAAACACATGATTTAATAAATTATTTAAAAAAGTGAAGGGGAAATGATAAGGAGAATGATAAAGAGAGTGTGATTCAAAGTGTGACAAAGCATGTGTCCTGAAATGCCCTTTCTTCAATATGTGACTATAATATCCATTCCTCAACTCTTTCTTTCCCCTTTCCCTCTCCAATTTTTCTATTTATATCCCAGTCTCCAGTTTTATTGTATGCTTTGTGCAACAATGCAGCAATGTGGCACACATTAACATTAACCCCAAGCCATCTGGACTCCTCACTAAAAAGAGAGACCTCTATATCTACATCTATCTCTTTCTCCCAGTCCTGCTTTCTTTTTGCTAACTCTAATCAAGATATTTTCTTTTCTGAGATTCATCCAAGTATGGAAGTAGGAAGCAGAGAAGTACTATTAATCAAACAAAATAAAGTCATAGTATATTAACACTAAACGCAAATGGGCTACTGTTACTTTTAAAGTACAACATTTAAATACATTAAGAATATACAGGCAGTGCCTGAAGTAAACAACAAAAAAGTATACCCATCTGTGTATCTGTAACATTAAGGTGGCGGTGCTAACATGAGCAGTGGCATTGTGGTCATCTCAGTGTAGTCAAGTAGTCAATTTCTGTATAATTAATTGCCTTATCCATGACTCAAACTCATCTGGAAAAAAAAAAAATTTGTACCAGTTATTGACCATCTTTTACATCACACATTTTTATAAAAGTATTTAATTATAAGTGAACAGTTTCCATTTTAAATACACTGCTTCATTATGCACTAGAGCAGGGAAACCGGCAGCCCACGGGCCACATGTGGCCCCCACCCCCTCTTTGTGCGGCCCTCAGATTAATTTAGAAAACAGTAAAAGAATATATACACAAAAAATTTTGGGGGAAAAATGTTTGACCATTAAATTTGTTGTAAAGTTAGTACTGAAACCAAAAACTATGCTGGAAACAAAACATGAAATAGACTTGAAATAAATGTTTGCATGTTTACACATAAAACAGTAATTTCAGGGTCTCAGAAAGCTGTTGTGATGTCTTTCTAAGTGTAGCGGAGAGTGTGCTGATGTTTGAGCCATAAAACACTTGATGATACCTATTACAGAAGTCTCTGTACAAGACAAAATATCAAAGTAGTGAAAACAGCTAAAAAACCTATAGTGTTCAAAGGGTTAAAGCTAGGACAGCACAATCCCTGCCCATTTTCTTAAAACTTCTCAATGCCTACCGAGTTCTGGTGGTGCCTTACAAAACGGCCATAAAAACAATTGGAACTGGAACAACTGGAGATATGCAACCAAACTGCCCTCCAGGCTAACCTATTCAATTTCCTCCAAAACTTCCTTCCTAGTCATCACTTGGTTACTTCCCTTACTCTCATCCCCTGGACAGGCCTGGCCCAATCCGGTCTTCCAGTGCAGCTCCAAACCTGCAACAGGAACCAAAACTAGAGGCTGCCATGTGCGCAGGCTGTTTGCAGACTAATGATGTGTTGACCCTACAAAAGTTTTATTTATATGAACGACACTTAATGCCAGATTTGCATCGGATATACATTTTTTCATAGCGTAATCGGATGAAAACGGAAATTGTTTCATGTCACATTCCGAGATAACGGGGGACAGTTTTCCTCACAATACGCTCCGCGGCTGCTGTGGTGAAAAACAAGAAACCAGGCAAGCCTAGTTCAGTCGGCCCGCAATAGAAAATGTTGCCACCTCGAGATTCAAACCCAAGTCACCCAAGTGAAAGGCTGTGTCTTCAACCACTACACCACAGAGCTGTACATTTGCTGGGTGTCAGTATAGCCTTTTGTCTCTATGCTGAACAAATCCTCTTTTGCCACTGGCTGTTTTAATAGTTAATTGGCCATTCCTGAATGACATTGATACAGTTAAACTGACTAATGTTTCTTACTAAGTTTACCTCCACCACAAATAGCGTCTATGTATGCCATTTGCCACTGGCCGTTTTAACAGCGTATTAGCCAGTAATAAGCTTTACCGGTATCTACTAACTTACGGGAATAGTCATAAGAATTGAGCAATTGCTAGCGAGTCTGCCAAAGCTATTTCATATCATGGCATAAGAACGTATTTTTTTCTTTCATGGCAAAGCAATGTACTTTTTTCTTTCATTCGTGAATGACATTTATACAATAACTATTAATAAAAGTGAGGATAACTAACCTTTTCATCAAGTGAAAAGACGTGAGAATCGTGGAATCTAACAGAAATAATTAATAAATGTCGTTGCTCTCAATAGATTCCACATGAGAGGCACTGTCTTTAACCACTACGCCACGACATTACACGTTTCAGCAGTCGCTAGACTCCATTGAGGATTGTGTTAAACTGACTAACGTTTCTTATTAAGTTTACCTCCACCACAAATAGCTTCTATGAACTGCACTGCTTTTGCCACTGGCTGTTTCAACAGCTTATTAGCCAGTAATAGGCTTACTAGGATCTACTAAGTTCCTAGGAATAATCATAAGAATTGAGAAATTGCTAGCGAGACTGAAGATGAACTATTCCATGCCAGAAACAGTCGCAATATAACTGTACACAGTTTCAGCCAGCGAAGTTATCGTCAATACAGAATAATACACAATGCGTACTTAGCTTCGCCTGCGAGGAGATACGAACTCTGGACCTATAGTTCACAAATCCACTTCTCTAACCACTATGCTATTTAAGAAGGAGCAGCCAGTCAGTCACTCAGTAAGAGACATTTGCTCTTCTTAGCCGGCTCCGCTTACGCAGTCCGGCAAAAAACTGTCTCACTCAATGTGTATTGGAGAGGAATGAGCGTTGAAGTTGGAAGCCTAGTTCTGTAAGTCCTTCCAGTTCAACAAACAAAATCAGAAAAAAGCGTATTTGGGAAGCAACTAAAAACATATCACGCTGGCACCAAATCAATTCTGCTATCACCAGCAACAGCACATGTTCGACAGAGAGCGCCATGTTAGTTGAACGACATTGTGCGACATTGTACGTGAGTTTATACGCCGCCCAGGTAAGTAGTTTAGCCAGAACACTGCATGTGCATATATTTAAACTTACAGCTCAGCAAGAGCAACTCGTTGCTAGTGTGAATTGAAAATTGTATTTACATTTTATGCTAATGTTATTTAAATTGAATTATGTTCACTACAATTGACGTAGTCTAAATAGGCTCTAAAAACGCCACGCAGAGCATTGGGCCTGGCCAATTGCCTCCAGCGAAATTCAACATATGTTAAGTTTCCTCTGTTCTAACCTGTTTGGCCAGGGATTTTAGCCAATAAGTAACACAGATACAGAGATGATAATCATTATGCATAGTGCTGTCACAGTGATTGCCTTTCACTGGCATAACTATCGGGGTGCTGGAGGTGCGGTTCTATCATAAAATTATCTTGTATTTTTATTTTATATTGTGTGTTTCTATGCTGTTATCACAGTCAGTGGTCAGCAGGTAGGTTAATCTACGGCAGGATCGGCTTTACATGCGTGTTTACCGCTTTTCTATAAGGACTATAAGGCCAGCTTGCACCCCGGCCCGGCGTCACCACGCTACACCAGTGTATCTCAATTATTTTTATGACAACAATCTTTTTGGTCAATATTTTGATTCCAAGATCATATGTTTCCAATCTGAATAAGGGATTTTTTCGCCATTGTTAGAAACGTCTCAACAAAAACTACGGACCAATGTCCGTTACCATCAGTTAGGATGCCCAGCACCATTATGAAATTTCGCAACATTATTAATACACAAACGCAGTTCAGTCGCTTATTTGTTGCTACAACTCTGATAGACAATATAAAAAAAACACTTGTGTAAAATATTTTTACTAATATTGTAAGTCAACTTTCGTCATTTCCATCCATATTTCCTAATTAGATAATGCACATTAAAATGCATGGATTGAAATATATGTTGTCCCATTGCATGTTTGAAAATACAGTGAATCGTCCTTGTAGCTACATTTTTAACTGAATTAATTAACTGAGCGTTGAAACATGTTTTGCTTCAACAGGAAGGCTATTTCAGATAAATAGGCTATAATATTTGCAGCAGAGCTAGAGTTGAAACGTCAGGACACGCATTAAAATATCATAGTCATTGCTTTACGGTGGCGTTTTGTGAAGAGCAATCATTGATTAAGTGGTAGCTCCACAGCCTAACACAACTGCACTGCCCAAGGCGCATTTTGGTTTTAAGCAGTTTTTAAGAGGTGAGCCCAATAATTTTGAGGAGACGATCTGCCGGATTTGCACCAGAAAGTGGCGCTCAAAAGCGCAAACACCACAACTCTGAAGAACCATCTCCGAATCCATCACGTGTGTTTTTAGGCCTACAATATTATTAGCCTTACACTATAAAAGTGGCATACAATTTACAAAATAAACAATTAAATCGTTAATCGCAATTATTTGTGCGACAATTAATCGTCAACTAAAATGTCATAATCCTGTCAGCCCTAATTATGCACTTGACAAAGTACCCATAAATGCATTCCTTTAATACCCTCAGCAACTAACTTTATAACACAATATTAATAAGTGTCTAAGCTCCCTGTTCAGGGGATTTTATTGTGCTAGATAAAGACTTGGCGACAACCAGATTATGACCTGCCACTGAACCAGGCCATACCCCTTGGCTTTCAGCACATACCTTTTTTATTCTTAGCCTCACAATATTAGCCACTGAGGTGGTGTGACAACAATTATCTTTCACTCTCTTCTAAATCTCTTTTTCAATCTCAACTACTGAAAATGAGTTGGTCATTGTGGTTTATCACCATCCTAAACCAAATGCCTGCTTTTTGCAACCCTGCGTCTGTTATTTGTAAAACACAGTTACGTTCAGCGTGAACATCCCCAGCACTATTGCTCTACAACGACTAGCTATCACGTTTATATTTAACGTTTCGCTATTATGTTGGTCATTAACGTTTTCAATTCAAATTGAAAACGGACTCATTATGAATGATATTTAAGGTTTATGGCTAAGGTTAACTTATGGATGAGACTAGACATCACAGTACTGAGGTTAGGGTTAGGATGAAGGTTAAGGTTACAAAAACAAAAATAAGTGTCGCCTCTATCCACAACAACAACAAGACGTAATGCGTCGCGATGGAATTGAAGGTTACAAATGTAGAAATAACAAAAGCCTCTTTCACTCCCAAAAAATATTGCCTCTTGATTGAATCGAACTTGAAACCATTAGAGTTAAAGACAATTGTATTACCCCTCACCTACCATCCCCAACCCCCTATCAAACAGGAGTTCTATTTAACTATGAATACCTTCCGGATTGCGACATAACAGCCCTTATTATACGTCGACACTGAACTTAAATCTCGTTTGACAAAATAGTTACTTATAAATGTAATTGAGAAGGTTGGCTTTTTGAGGGACATTGCAAAACTGCTACATCAGCTAAGCTCTATATCTACTTCCATTCATACTTCTAGTCTAGTCTACTTTTCGAGTGGGCATCTGTGATTTGACCTCCATTGACTTGGACTTATCTGACCACAGAGTCCATCTCACAACTTCCTCCATCCCAATCCAACCACTGTGTAAAAAGAGACTGACGTACTGATAATATGAAACCAACGACAATGTACTGCTGCTAATGGTTTATCCTCCACTGACAGTTTGCCCGGCCCCACTCTGGGCAAAAGCCTGTGTTCCTCTGCTTTGCAACACAACTAACTGCCCTCCATGACAACATTCCAACCGTTTAGCTCCACAAAAGGCACTAATCGGCGACATTTGAAGCTAGCTGTGTAGTGAGCTTATAGTACATTCTTTACTCTGGTACATATACACAGTTCTTTACAACACTGCTGCATTAAAAACTTCAGATATCTCCTTTAAACACTCTGCACCTTGGTTTAACAATAACCTACAGCTCTGGAAAAAATTAAGAGACCACTGCACCTTTTTCTTTCCTTCCCAAAAAAGTTGAAAAGGAAAGTTTTGAGTGGTCTCTTAATTTCAACCCTTCTGTTCCTCACTCAAAACCTTCCTTTTCGAAAAAGTTGCAGTGGTCTCTTAATTTTTTCCGGAGCTGTATGTTCTTTAAAAACTGTTGGAAAAAAGATGGGATAAAGATCTGGAGAAAACTAGCGTAATTGTACATGCCCAGGCCCCGACATGCGTATCATCAGACTCACAGGCCTACTGGCAACCCCGCGAGGCGCAGAGGTCCTCGAGGTCTGGGTGCCCATGCACTCGTCAACTCAAACCATGTTAAGCCCAGAGTGTTTTGTGGGCCGATATTAAGGCAGCTGGGATGGTGTGAATGAGATGTGTGGAATGCAAGGCGATTAGCACTTTATTTCAACTGTGTCCACGTCACTTCAACTGCGCAAGCTGGCACGAAACAGAAAACATCCTACCCCCAGCTTCTCGCTCAGCCCAAGTGTTTTGACACTCAGTTCCTGTCCCTGCTATGGACAGCAGTCGGTAGCCTGTACTTTGTAGATTCTGTTGGGGTTTTATTACATTGTAGGGGTCCCATTGAAACTCTGGTACGCTGCTGATCAGACTACATATACTGAGTAGTAAAATAATATAGTTTAACCCTCAGAAAATTCATCCATTACCCCCTCCATTAAACAATTGCAACATTTGCTTGAAGTCCAATTAAAAATCACATCTATGTATTGAACTTAATAATCTACATCTTGTTTTGGAGGATGGATCTACCCCTCTGCATCACACTGAGCCTCCAAACGGTATTTTAACCAAATTTTCATTAACAACCCTAACACCTCTCTCTGAAATTGTCAGAAATAAGAGGTCAACTACCTGCATATAGACCATATTCCAACAGCACTCTTACAATCCAATTTCCCACTTGTCATTCCAAAGTCATCCAAAATCAAGAATGACTGTTTTAGTTCAGTCTCTGTGCCTTATTCCTTGATAATTATTTCCATTATACCTACCTAAAAAAAGCCTGGAGTGGACCTCAACACGCTAAGTAATTACAGACCAATTTCCAACCTGTCCTTTCTTCCAACATTCCGTGAACGTGTGGTCTCAAAAAGGCTACAGAACTACCTTTCGCAATCTGTATGAACCCACAGCAGAGAGACTTGACAGCAGCATTTGACACAATAAACCATTAGATTCTCATCAGCAGACTAAATAACTTACCTGGCTCCTCAAACACATTACTCAAGTGATTTAACTCATATTGGACTAACAGACAAGAATTTGTCACACTTGCAATGTCACACTTGGCAACTTCCAACTCTTCTATAGTCAATCAAGAGGTCACACAGGGTCTATTCTGGGGCCGCTCCTGTTTTCTATACTGTACATGTTGTACTTTAGTGTGCTAATCCAAAGATTTGGCCTGAACTTTCATGTTGATGCTGATGACAAAATTGTTTACTATATGTCATGACAAGAAGTAACTCTGAGACTGTAACAACCAAAATATCTTAATGCAATCCAGAAATAGTTGCATTTGACTTTTCTTATGACAAAAATGCATCAAAATAGTGCTTGTGCATTTTGGGTCTCACAAGTTCTTTTTCTTTTGATGATGTCACCGTTAAATCTTACCCCACTGCCAGAAAGTTTTTATTTTTGACTCTTTTTGTAAACATACATCCGCAACATCAAGAAAGCGACATTTATATACCTATGTAACACTTGAAAAAGTTTCAACCCACTGCAGATGCTGAAAAGCTTGTGCCTGTACATCTTGACTTGATATGCACTGCCGAAAGGAATCCAAGGCTCCTGTCTCAACTCCAGATTATACTGACTGCAGCTGACGCTCCAAACCTCACAAAACACCTAAGTTACCTCTGTTTTACTAAACCTCCACTGACAAATATGGGCAGCATGGCCTTCTCAATTTTAGTCTTCACTGTGGAATAATTTCCCTACACATTTCAAGAAGGCAATTTCAATTTCTTTGTTTATAAAGACAGCTTTTAATGAATTGGTTGTCAATACAGGGGATATGTTTTGATGTAATGTTTTGTGATGGCAATTTTTATAGAATTTTTAATATACTTTTTAATGTATGGGTGGAGCTTTTGTTGTTTTTGCTTTGGTTTTTACATTATGCCCATTGAGCATAATGCACTATAAAAAAATATGTATGGGCTACATAGATTATGTATATATTATTGTTGTAATTATTGTATTTGTTTTTACAGTAATTATGATTTTTTTTACACTCTTCCTTCTACACAGATCCCATTCAATACACATGCGTATGTACCCATAGAAAAGATGCTGATGCATTATTTTATTTTATATTTTCATTGAGACAGACTGCAACCCTTGTACAAATTAACATTATAGCAAATATAATGTTAGGCAAGAATCTCATGATCACATTATTGCTTTTCTCTAGACATTTTTTGTAGTAGCAACAACGCATTCGTATTTCAGATGCAACAGTAAACAAGAAATGTTCAGTCATACCCTCGCTAAACACATTTTTAGAATGTCCCAACCAGTCACACTG
Source organism: Esox masquinongy (assembly GCA_016801175.1). Classification (NCBI taxonomy): domain Eukaryota; kingdom Metazoa; phylum Chordata; class Actinopteri; order Esociformes; family Esocidae; genus Esox; species Esox masquinongy. The sequence goes on from JACXGI010000015.1 coordinate 112,722, forward strand.
CTTGTTTTGATGAACACACTGTCAAACATAATTTTATGCAAGTGGTAATACAATATGTGGACTTGGATGCCTGTCTTCATATATTATTACAGTAGGTACATTTAAGATTAAGCTCAATTTTCTTTGATGTGTACTGTATAGCAGAAAAGCCCTACAGCCTGATAGTGCATGAAACTAGGCCTGTGTTTCCATGAAGAGGAGCAGCGGCTCTGTGCTGTGCAGTTCTGAGTGCTTGGGGACCGTGTAGCCCAGTGGGGCTAAGAATAGCATGGAAACCCTGATCAATAATAGGAGAGAGGCAGACAGAGAGAGACACAGGCAGGAAACCCAATCTGGAAGCAGGAACATCCAGTCAAAGTGTGTGTGTCTGGGGCTGCCACAGCAGCCAGGTATTCTACTGAATGGGGCTGATCCAGATAGCAGCTAAGCAGCTGCCTGTGATGGTAACACTCTTAAAAACATTACCACCGCACCACAGATCCACAATCCAGACCCTTAAATAAAAATACCAGAATGGCAGTGGTTTGACGTGCACGCGTGTCAGAGCTACAGCAGCTTACATCCACTCTTTTTATACTCTAGAGATATTTATCAACTGCAAATTCTGCTGTTTCAGAATGCCTTTCAAATATGGTCATAAGCCAGACAGTTATCGGTAGAAAATAATGACAACATTACTGTGGAAGATTCCAAGCTACCCCAAGACATCTAATGACTAGCCAAACACTGCGCTGTACAAGACCAGTCCTTCACTCATTTGAGGCTATATAGAGATCAGGAAGCATCCAAATGAGCCAATGAGTTGCACTTCATGACCCTGACAGGTGAGCCACTCATTCACACAGTCGATGCTGTTACCCAAGTGGTGATCAGGAAGCATCCAAATGAGCCAATGGATTGCAGGTCACAACCCTGACCCAAACTTAATAAGCCATTGATGTACACACTTTTTTTGATGAATATTACTTATTTACAGAACAGAGCTCCACACCATACCTTTGAGCCAAGTCTCGGATAGAAACTATAGCTGCCAACAGACAATATGTTTGTTTGAAATCGTGGGAGCTTTTTATGTCTGTGAAATTAGTAATGCAACAAAATGACATTGGAAATGCCTTCAACTGCAGATATTCATAGAATTGCCATCATATCAAAGAAAACCTCTGAACACCTCTGTATTTTTGGAAGCCGGGGCTGTGTAGTACTTCAGAATCCTAGGTCTTTGTACCACTCTATCACGTCTACGCCATTGCTCATTTGCTATCAAGAAAGACTTCTGTCTCACCTTTGCTTAACAGAATAATGTCTAAACTACTCCATTCTCAACTCCATGGTGGATGGTCATTGTGTCATGGAACAATACAATAAATCCAATGGTTGGAGATGTGTGCTTTCATGTCAACCACGGTTGGTGCAATGTCATGATACTTCGTAAATCCTGCTCTCCAGACCTGGAATTTATTTTTATCCACTGTGAACCTTTTTAAAGACTCTGCAAATTTTGCTCAGTCATTTTGGCTGGAGTTTACATGGCACCAAAAATCTATGCATCCACAACATAACAGCTCCTGGCTGATCAGATCACTGAGGTTAAATGGAAGTACCCAAATTCAACACTGAACATCATAGGGGATTTAACCAGACAAATCATAAACAGGGTCTACCCAGATACAAGCAATCGCTAAAATGTCAAACAAGAAATGCCCAACAAGACAAGTAATCCTGAAATGTGGACAACGTTTACCGCAATTAATTGGTTATACCACACTGTTATCCATGCCCCCCTGTGGAACGCACACGGTGTGGTGCTACAGCTCTCCCGAAATTAGGTCAGCCAACTAAAACTATAAAGTCAGACTGGAAAAGTCATTTTTGAAACAACTGCTGGTCAAAAGCTCAAAGTAGGAACTACAAACCAAAGAATCTTCTTGATGCTGTGGACCCTGCACTGTCAAAAGACGTCAAGCAGTTCTACTGCAGATTTGACTCATAAAATCCTTTAAATCAAAAGCAACTAACCATTATGATTCAAGTTTGTGTTTTACTGTAGATAGACTAACCTATGAAAATCTGGATGCATCTGTTTCTAAAGTCAAGAGACTTAAGGCTTAATTCTGTCAAGACAAGCAGAGTGTTATATAGAATGCATAAAAAACAAATTATTTGTTTTATTTTGTTATTAGCTCGATAGGCAGAAGACATATTCGAAGTATTACATAACTTTTATAGTAGTTATTTTGTTTACAAGTGGCATAAAGAATACATACATAGTCTAATCCTTTGTACAGTCTTATTGTTGTTGGATTTTACTATAAATTAATCATTTATTTGTAAGTTGTTTTTGTGAAAACCCCAACATAACTTGAGATACTTTTCTGCTTATTGAAAGCACAGCTTTGGTAGGCTAACCTTAACCCTATAGGACATTAATAAAAACATCGACAATTTTAGACAATATCTTAAAGTTGAACTTTCAAGGTAACATTTACTGCAATCTTGCAATTCTCTCCCACTTTTATTATTACTCTACGGAAAAATGAAATAAATGGAACATGAGACACAAAGATTGCTTCTACAGTTGATCATGAAAGAGAGAGCAAAAAACAAGTGAGCAAGTTATGCCCAATTTTACAATGTATGTATTATATAAAAATACAATTACAGTTGTTGTGCAGTCTGACATTTCCACAGGAAACATAATAATCTTGTTAATTATTATAATTTTTTCCCCCTTAATATTATAGATTTTTCTTCCCAATGTCAAAGTGGACATGAAGCACACCTCTGAAGCACACCTGATGCAGTTCTCCTTGTTTCAAACACACACACCAGAAGAACACAGTATAGCTAGTTAGCTATAGTAGTGCATTGCAGGCTAATTCTGGGTTTAGAATCCCTGCAAGTGAATTGTTGCTGGTGGGTTGGGGTTTTGTGGAGGGGGAGACGGTTATGAATTAATGCAGCTGTGTATTTCAAACAGCTGGTGCCAGCACTTTGTCTGAGTAATCTCCCATGACTTTTATTCCAAATAAACATGCATATACAATATTCCATATTTTTGGGTGGGCTTAAGTATAGAAGTATTGGTCAATCAGTTTAATAAGGGACAGGTGGGAGGGAGAAGGCAAAGAGGGAAAAAAATCTGTAGGGAAAAATAATCTGTAAAAAAAATTATATTTAATGGGTAACTTCTGAGCATGCCAGCATTTCAACATTGTAAGCACTCTACCCATTCCCATATGGAACCTTAGGCCATAAAATCTGATATGGACAAAATAAAGGATAGCCATTTTACTGCTTCCCCAGTGTCTTAAATCATTCTATACTAGCAACATTATACAGAGCTATTAAGCAAGTATTGTTCAATACTCCTAAAGGCATACAACAAAAAATATTTCTAACTTTCCCAGTATTTCATCAATCTTACACTGTGCATTACCACTTTTAAAAAACACAAACAATCCAGATACTTTATTGGCTGTGTTTGTGAAGCATATGGGCCATGGTCTCCTTAAAAATCTATAAATGTATAGTATGTTAATGACATTCTATACAGTAATGATACAGCATCTATACGCTTTTTAAACTGCTCCATCCTAAAAGTACAGAATAATAAAAGGCTTTTATTTCTGATCAAACAGATGAAAAGTGTTTCTTAGAGCATTCTCGCTTTTCATTTACTGTAACCGGTTTCCTCAACCACTGAGCCCTAACCGACATCGGACCTCCAACGTTGAAAATTATTGGATTTGGTCAGTCCAAATCTAAACCAATTATAAATGTCTATGTTTCACAAATTCGGAGAGCACAGCACAGTAAAATACAGCAATAAAACTCAAACATGCTGAGGAGGGACTTGCATTTTTCACCTTTTGAGTGCATATTTAGCATACATCATAAGGAATACACAACATGCAGAATCATAAGTATGGTTTGATTAATTTTGATCAAATATAATTATAGATAATAGAGCACACAGGAGAACAGGCATTATAAAGAACCCCAGCCGTTATCTCCTGTTCAATATCCGCCTCTGCTCCGTCTTCCCTTCCCCCTCTCCCTCCATCCCCATCTGTTCCAGTCCAGCTGTTCTCTGCTGCCCCTGCCCTGATGGTGCCAGTAACACACTGCTCAGTTGGCAGTCCACATGCACGTACAATGTCAGCTGGCACATGGACGTTTTACTTAGTCCTGTCACAAGTCCAGCAACCCTGGCTGGGTTACCTTCTTGTCATGTGCAAAAGTTATGGTTCTACTACCACGCTTCCATTCTAAAAATTAAAACAGAGATAATCAGACTGCCTGTAGCTGGACGGTACAGCCAAGAGTAGTAAAGCCCTGTAAAAATGCCTGGTTAGATAAAGTGTCTCAGGACATTGCTGACCTATCAGCATGCTTCCTGTCTGTGGGCCCTCCAGTCTGGGAATTGCAATCTAGCCTCAGATTAGTGGAAAGGTCATACTCTCCGGTGAAAAGAACCAGAGTTAACATGCCACTTTTATAGAATGAAGATCATAGATTAGGGGTGAACAACTAACCAACAACTAGAAGTTTCTGAAAACCGCCAAGGTGAAACATTTATTGTTCTGTCCCTGAGCAAGGCAATCTTTCCTAATTGCTCCAGATGATTGCTGTAATTTTTTTTTTTTGTCATAGGTTTTTGGTTAAACAAGGGATTACAAAGATAATAAATGTGAGTTCGTAAAATAGACACAAAAAACAAACGGCCTTGTTTTATCTAGGAAGTTTTGAACTTGAAGCAGGTGAACCCCCACCAATCATGAACAATAGCCTTGGTTAAACCTGATTCATTCTCCCACAACATTCTGCAACTCTTGATGCATGAACAGGATTTGGCCTTGGTGAAATAAACTATTTCTCTTCTGGGCCCCTGGGGGTGGATAAGCCTATGAATTTAGAGCATGGAAGGATTAGAAAAGGTGAGACTTATTTATTTTTCAAAACTGCTAAAAATGAGTGTAGAAACTGTTTTGCCAGAAACATATATAATAGTAATAGTTGTAATAATAGAAGTAATAGAACCCCAGGAAAACATAAAAAAAATTGCAAACTCATTTTCTAATACTGTACTGTTGTTCTAATGGTTGGGTTCAGGTTTTTCCCAAAATCTGTGTGTTTGATTCTATTGCCCTTTTCTAACTGGTAGCTACTGTAGAAGCTGACTTATGCTGTAGCCTACCACGTTACATTACTGAAACCATGTCACAATAATTTGACCAGACTGCAGTTTATTGTATTTCACAACACATTTTGTTGTTACACAAATAACCTTTTGATAGGATCAAGGTTGTCAGAGAGGTTTTCCATATTATTAAGTGAAGTGCCAGTTGGCGCTAATCAATTTACAATTGACAGACTGGACTACTGGCATAATGGTCATCAAAATTACGATTTGGTGTTCAATGTTTTTCGAACTAACTAGAAATAGTTCAAGTTAAAACAAATGCATATTGGTTAATACAGCTCTGGAAAAAATTAAGAGACCACTGCAACTTTTTCTTCCCTTTCCAAAAAAGTAGAAAAGGAAGGTTTTGGAAGTGAGGAACAGAAGGGTTAAAATTAAGAGACCACTGCAAATTGAACGCTTCTGTTCCTCACTCAAAACTTTCCTTTTCAACTTTTTTGGAAAGGAAAGAAAAAGGTGCAGTGGTCTCTTTCCGGAGCTGTATACAACAACTACATACATATCTGAAAGGGTCCAATATGTGCTACCTGGACTTTAAAACACAGCCTCACATGATCCCTGGTCATTCCTTGCCCAAACATATCAATTTGTTTCCTTTTAGTCCTGACTGCAGATTATCACTGAGACAGGCAATTAAAGCCACTCACTCCATACCATTGTGTTATGATAGAGACAGAATTAGTATAATGATATTATTCTTTTTGCAGTTTATAGCATACACAAAGTGGGAGATGTACAACACATTTGAATGACATAGTACACAGAAATGATTGAATTATTTTGACCCATAAGCACCACTTTCACAACTACTGGCTGAAATACTACAAAACTCTCAATGGTTCATCTTTAAATGAATGACAATTTTTATTTCCCCATAGACATAAAAATACATGAATCCCCGATCACATAAATCATCTGGAAAGGGAAAAAACAGAGTTGGCATAAGACTAGTATAATTTTAAATTCAGCTGGAGATGATGCCGCCATATGCTTTATACCATGTTTCCAACTCCAGATAGAATTATTTTAGCACTGTGTGGTTTAATGCAGCCTGACGATACAAACGAAGCGTTGGGACTTGCTGTCATACACTATAGACTTCCTTGATTGTAAAGGCAATAAAGACTACCTCAGACAAAGCTGTCTTATATTATAAATAAGCAGTAAACACAAGAGGGGAACAAAAAAACATGTGTAGCATAAGGATTGCAAATGGACCGATCTAGCATGTCGTAATTATTGTGTGACACCGAGCAGCTGCCCCATTCTGCCAGATGTAGATTATGTAGTCGAGAGGTTTTTAATCAAGCCTTAATGAATCAGGAGGGGAGTAGGGGGAAAGAGGGGGGAGCTGAGTAGACCTAAACAACCATGTAATTGCCCATTCTCTCTTTTTATTCCCTATGTAGATCCACTCCTGCAGCTTTTCCACCCCTCCCTCTCCTCCAGCCACAGCACCTCTTCATCTTCCTCTTGTTGCAGATGGGCGGCATGCCAAGCATGCCGTCAGTGGCATCGTCATTGTCTCAATGCCACTAGTGATACCAGCTGCCACTGTTGGCGGGGCTCCATGCAGCCTATAGACAGCTGGTACTCTGCTGGGAACGCAGAGGATGTTCTGGGGGCTTTGGGATCATGGGATTGGAGGGACGAGGGTTATGGGCAAAATAGATTTTGGGGCAAAATGCAATGAAAAAGCCAGTGTTAAGTTACAGACCGAATTAACACATCAATCTGCTCTCCCTTTTTTACTACAGAATCGGCTGACACCGCAAAATAGTTCAAGGCCTTGATCCGACATAACGTAGTGATAGTAGTTATGGCCTTTGTTCCCTGCTCTATTAGATAGGTCTACAAGATCTGTATATATAGTGGATAAGAATAATTGCATAGGATATGATTGGAAAAAAAACACTTTCCAACCTGGCCTGCCTAAACCTGTGGCTCTAGGTGTGTGACTTGGTTCCCACTGAACAGCTGCCACCAGTAACCAAGTTTCTAACCCTGACCAGATGGACAGCTGCCTGCCTTGTCAACTGGCTGTTATATTTCTTCTCTCTCTGTGTTGTTTATTTGTTTGTCTCGTCAAACGCAGGAGGGGCAGGAGGCATGGCAGCTGCTCGCTATCAATGTCTCTTTATCTTTGATGAATTATTTTATAGGGTAATAAGTAGAATAACAAAAGACATCTTAAATTAAAGACAAGCACACACGCACACAATTACACACACTAACACTCATATACAAAACACAAAATTGGGTCTGTGACAAAAAAACATGTACAATAGCTGTGTTTCATAGCCTTCAGAGACTCCTGAACATTAATACTCCCTGGTTTTTCCTTCTCCATACCATTTAGGCACAATTTAAACAACAATGATACTGGATTGCAGAACATTACAGGGAAACATACTGTACACGTGCAGAAGGGAGACTAATAATGAGGAATCTGTTGAACAGGAAGAACAATTTGAACATGTAGTCCAATGGGAGTTGAATGAAAATGCAGACAGCCTCTCTCTATTCAGTGTGTTGTCTGAGACATCATGGAGGCTGGCATGACAGACCGAGATAACAGAGTGCAGAACAAAAACTCTTCTCCATCTTTGGACCCTTGCGTTTCACTTTTTAATGCCAGGGAGTGACAGGTTGGAGGCAGCGGAGACGTCCCACTCCTCCATCTTCTTCCCATTTCTCTCATTAACTTTCACCCACTTGCACCAATCAAGATGTTTAGTTCTAATTACTTGTAAAATGTAAATATGTGAGATTAAATTGTAGATGTGTAACTCATTCAATGAGTCTGTACTGTAGAGCATGGCCTATGATTATAAAGTGAAGTTCACTTCAATGCGCTGTCCAGCAGCATCGACATGTGTTGTTTGCTGCAGTGTTTCCTGGTAATTAGTGAACCAGTAAATAGTATAATACCCTTTTCAGACATATAATACAGCTACAGTAATGTGTCGATAGCAGATTATTAAAAAAAGTGGCACGTCAGAAGCGGCTGTACCCTTTCAGAGAGGGTTGTGCCCCAGCATAGAAAGTTTAGTATTGTTTCCCTGACAACCATCAACATTGTGGATTGATGTGTCACCTTTTATTCATGGGCTGCATTCTATTACTAATGTACTTTTTTAAGAGAGTGGTCTGCACCTAGGCAGCAGACAGATGTGCTGCACAAATTTGATTGACAGTTCTGTTTTCCTAGTGATGGACATTAGTCCCGCTTCAGACACTGCATATCTGTTCAGACTATGGCAATGCCAGTACGGTGGCAGTTCGAGATGCTGGCATTTAGTGTGCCCTTACGGATATATGATGATGCCGTAACTGAAGAGTTTCCGAGGTGTCACAGAGCATGTGTCTGAAAAGGGTATAAATGCTGTGGATATTGAGTATTGTGACTAATGAGTCTTGTAATACAAATAAAGTTTTGCATGACTGATGCAGTAAAAACTGTATATTAATGTATTTCCAGTGCCTCAACAGCTATATATTCTCTGTATCCTATTATCCATGTTGAACCTTTGTTAATTACTTTTAATTTATTCTTTTAAAGTCAATATTGACAAGGTATTGGACAAATTAAAAGTTCAACAAAACAGTTGGACCACACTCTTCCTGGGTAAAGACATGGGGTTGGACCACACTCTTCCTGGGTAAAGACATGGGGTTGGACCACACTCTTCCTGGGTATAGACATGTGGGTGAAGATATGAACAGAGCAAATATGGACCAATAATGTTGAGTAGCAAAAGATGGTGAATAGCAATGAAGCCAGATGATCTGTATATAGGAATGTACATACAAAAAAGATAATTACAATTAAAACCTTCCGTGAATTTTCCCTGTACTCTGTGTACAGCATTTCAATTCACTGAACAATACCTTTCCAAGGCCCTGTAGGTAAGCAACAATCTTCATATCTTACTATGACTCCAAACACTTTTTTCCTGTCCATGATATGTACTACTGCAGCAGCATTACAGTACGCAGACACCTGCATTGCCTGGATCATGTCCCTCAATCGTAGATAACTTAATGATCACACACACGGCAATGAAAAGAACTTTGAAATCCAATTTAATGTGTCACTTGTTTATAAGGAAGCTGGCCTTCTCCCATACCCTCGAACAAGTATCAGGTTTTAAAGCTTTATATGTTACCATTGATTAAATATGTTGTACATTACTCTGCAGATGTTTAAACATGAATTAACCTCTAGAAAATCTAAGTTGACAGAGAAAGAAATGCTGATCTTAGCACTAGCTTTATGTTGTGTATGGCTGGATAACAGTGAGCTATAGCAAGATGTCAACTGAGGTTAACTTAATGCAATCCAAGTCTGCTCATATGAGAGCTATTATGAATTATGAAGAAAACAATCTTTATAAGTACAAAGTGAATTAAGTAGACAGAAAAAGGCAATCCATAAATTTTGGTGCAAAGGGAAGGGAGCACTGCCGCAACAACCAATGTGCATGAATTGAGGAGCAAACTGAAATAGAGATTATAGCGACAACCGGCATTTCCGGGTTCCAACAGTATATCCACTGTGCCACCATGAAGGCAAATTAGATATTTCTCCATAATTAGCTCCTTCTGTACTTCTTAGCCCACAAAACATCACAACTAAGCAACCGAAAATAGGTATTCAATAGATTTTCAAAATATTTTAAAGCGCTTAAAAGCGCTACTGCACCCCATCTTAAAGCGCTACAGCACCCAATCCCCATACAAGTTTGTATTTCGCATTCCATGTCCCTTCTTTAAATTCTGCATTTTTCAGCAGTCTAGCTAAATTAATACTACCACTGTGAGCTAATAAGCTTAACCTCTACGCCATCATAGCGGACTTTATAGGTCCTAGAAGCACATTTGTTTCTTGTGTGGCAACGGGTCTATGTACCAAATGTGACAAATCTATGTCACACAGGGTTTAGTGTGTGATTATGAGTATTTTCCAGCATATGTCTTGTGATAGCGCCAACATGAGGTCAGTTGGAATGGCGTTGCATCGGACGGTTTAGACCAGCGGCCTTTACAATTCTTCCAAGATTCACCATTCTACATCTGAGCAATTCGCAGGAATTCTTACAATTTTTCCATGAGTAATAATAACCAATTCTAACAAATAAAATAGGGTTCCAGCAGCAATGCGGCTGAGACCTAAGAAGATTTCACAACTTCTGGAGGGTGACGGGGTGTTAGATCTTTAATATCATTCCATCATGCTACAACAATTGCTGAATCTGTATACATATCTAATCCATAGATATGGCCCAGGCTAAAGCTTTTTATTTTTTGTTCCTCTTTCTTTTTACAGTTCATGGCAAAATCAGATCATAAAACATTAAATAAATAAATAATCGATGTGTATGTTAATTGAAATACTTGTATTTAAAAGAAGAGATTAAACTTCTAGTCTGTGTAATGCTGGATTTCAAATTTTCCACATTGATTACTGGGGAATAGGCAAGGTATTTTTAATTTCAGACAGAAAAAGCGCAACACAACAATATAGCATAACAAAATGTCTGTTTAAGTAATGTGTGAGTTTAACAGCGATGTTCTCATTGTTGGTTTTAGTGAACAACTATCATTAAGGATCTGAAAATATCTCAGTAACTATGTACACATGTTGTCTGTTTTGTAGCATAGCTCATTTGTAACAACAGCTTGTTTGGCCCACCCTATCAGATGAAGTTGCACACATAATGTAGGGTAGTGGAAGAGATGGAGAGTGAGAACAGTGAGAGAAAGAGGAGGAAAAAGATAGGACTGATGGCTGGTATCTGTGCAGTCCTAGAAGAAACCCATGTACCCAGTTTAAATGTAGCTATCTGCTCTACACCTAGGCCTGTGTACGGAGCCCGGGAGGTAACATGGAGGGGAAAAAATTGTGTAGCCCGCGTGCGTTTTATAACTCGAACGCGCGCTTTATTAAAATGTATGCCCCCCATGCCCAACTAACGGCAATTCAGTGCTCAGTTCAGAGCTCAACTTCAGAAAATAGTCAGGTACACGAATATCCTACTTGTGTATTACATATTACAAGTTAAGAATGTGTCGTTATCTAGCTATTATATTACAATTGTGAGCTGTTTTACTCATTTAAAGTACGGAAAGCATGCAACTTGCTTAAAGTGCGCGTGCGACAAACGTGTGAGCAACTTAGTAATGCGCGCGTGCAAGTTGGTAAAGATTGGACCATTTTTTTCCCTCCATGTCACCTCCGGTACTTATGCGAATAAAAAATATAGAAATGTAATCAATATAACAGACCGATCATTGACTTGAATGGGAAATCCCAGATTTGAAAAAATAGGCCTTGGGGCAAATCTACAACAATCACATGTGCACTTCCTTCAAAGATACCCTTATCCTTTTTGGTGATGACCTACTAAGTTAAATGTGTCACGTTATACTTTCATACAACACCAAATACTAAACATCAGTTTAGTATGTTACAGCCACAATCTCAAATCAACGTTATTAAAATCAAGCATTTTTTTTTTCAAATACACTGATATACTCTTCACAGTAGTTCTACCTTTCAACCTCCACTAAAGTTCAATCCTGCAATTTTCAACAGCAGTCCCTGTGCAAAACAACCACTTATGGTTCATTTGGCCGTCAAAGTAGTCTGCAATCTCCCTGTTTAACTGCAGGGATTAAAGGAAGGGTCTTAATTGCTTCCTTTGAGGGCAGAAAGGATTAGATCAAGGGAGATGATGAGGCGATGATGAGGCCAACGAAAAAGTAGGCCGAGACACATGGTCTCACTGGATTCTCCCACCAAATGAAGAAATACTGGCATTTACCGAATCACATTCATAATTCATCAGTTCTAGGTTTGACTTTTCCAAGAATTCATGAGCGATATGGAGTGATAAAGAGTAAATATATTTCCTTAATAAACAATATGCTAAAGACCTTATGATACTCAGAGAAAGTTAAACTTTTCTACTTACACTAGGCCAATCATCACTGAAAAGCATATTCCATTTCTCCAACATAAAAAAGGTAATATCTGAGCAGTGCAGCTCTATTTTGAACTCACTGTAATGTGATCAATATACTGTAATTAGTTTAGAATATACCCCTGTCAAACAACAGCTCAGGAACTGACAGGGATGAAAATGACAAATGCACTATGGGTAACGGGGTATGGGGTGTAGAGGAGGGACAAACTGTTTGAGCTTTCAATCTTAATCAGGGAAAACTGACTCATTTGCAAAAAGCCACAACCCACAGAAGCACAGAATCCAGCTCTCTGTAGAGAGTTGCAGAGGAACTAACTTGAAATGATGTATGCTGTTCCTCAACCACTGTCTGCTTTGACTTGTTATTGTGGGTGCCTGTGTCATGGATGCGTCTCCTGGTCTTTTCCTTGGATATCAGTGAAGTGGTTGGATCTGGAACATGTACACTCTGCTGTGACTCTCCTAAGTGTGTGTGTGTGTGTGTGTGTGTGTGTGTGTGTGTTGACTGTAAGCTCCTTCTCCCTGAGCATTGAAAGGAGGCCAGAATTAAGGCTAGGACTCAGTGAGTGAGAGATCCTGCCAAGTCTCTCTCTGGGAGGACCTGTGCTCAGTCTCTCCTTCTGGGAGGAGCAGCAGCACTCCTTCATGTCTGCCTTTCATCTGTCACTTCTATCCTTCAGCGCTTTGATCAACTCCAACATTACCAAAACTCTGCAGCCAGGATGCTAGAAGCCTTAAGGCCCTGGGTGAGTATACGTTAGCCTCCAAAATCAGATTCTCTAATTTTTTGTGAACACAGCCTACAAAGCAGACAACAAAGAGTTGAGACAAATCCTGCCAGTGGCTCATGAAATTACTTCGAACGTTGCTGAGAATACATTCTTCGTCCTTCATCACCACACGACAGGTGGACTGAATAATTAGAATACAAAGAAACAAAAACTTTGCATAAGAAAAGTGACTTCTCATGAGTCATTTCGCTAACCACATGAAAGGAACCAAAAGTTTTACGTTATTTTACAGTTAACAGAAGACCAAAAAAATACTGAAAGATTTGCAGGATTGGCAGGAATTTAAAACTACAAGATTACCTAAAAACCCCATGAGTGTATACGCCAAACTCAGATTTAGATGATCTCAAAAAATCAGAGTATGGAGCCATGAGTAGATTACATTAAAAATGATGGTCAGCCATCTTGGAAGTTCTTTTGTAGCTGTAACATTATCATTTGTAAACCCCACCAAGAAACGCACACTGCCCACCACTGTTGAAAAGAATCCTATGGTAAACACTGGCTTTGTAAAACAGAAACCTCAATAGGTTGTAGAGTCCTGCGTCATAAACCCATAAGTACGTCTGTGTGAAGTTTCACTCTGTGTATGACTGTTTTGTTTACTGTACACATACAGTGTGATACCAGAAATGACAGAGAGCTGCTAGAAACCGGATGCTTTAGAATGTTACAGTTCATCTACAGTATGAATGCTGTGCAAATTTGGAAACGACATGACTTTGTGTCATATTGGCACAAATTCTCAAAATGGGAAATGTTTTAAGTGGTTGAGATTAAAGATGCACATATACTGAAAATAAAACTGTCTGAGAGTGAGATAACAAGGTAACATCTGAGGACCCAGGCCAAATGAAAATAAACGTCTCTCCAGCACCAGCGCAGTGGTAGTGCTTGTCTCGCAGAAGAAACCAATCTTTGCACTGGGGTTTGGGGAGGCATTTGGATGCATGCTGTTCTGAAACTATGCTAAGGTCTTGGAGGTTTTACACAGGGAGGCTAGCTTAATTAGCTTGTTTCAATCCATGATTAATGGAATCAGGTGGCTTACAAAGTGATTGGAATAAGAGTATAAACAACAGCTTCAGCACGAGAATTGGGAGCTTACTATCTTCTAAGTGAGTTGCTTTTGTCTCTGATACACATACGTAACATAACATGGCTCTATGGAGAGGATTCAGATGAATTACATCTCACGCCCTCCTCCAGATGAAATAACAGTCTGGCAACGTCAGGACTAGGGGAATCAGTTGAGTTGTCATTCTGCATGACAAAAGCAACACAATGATTCAGAGAAAAAAATGACCTCTCCTCACCCTCTCTTTCTCCAATACTTCCACATCCTCCGTCCCCTACTCCCTCCATCCAAAGCTTTCTCTCATTTATGAAGAGGTGAGAGATTCCTGCCCATTGTTTGGCCTGAAAAGGGGGACCTGAAGGTAATCTGGGCTCATCGCCTCTACCCACAGCCCAAATCAGTAGATTTTCAATCAATCCCTATCCTACCTCTTCTCTATCATACATCCACCTCTGTCTGGTTTATCAGACCTACAACTCTCTCTTCTCTCCAACCTCCACCTCCCTCCCTCCCGCCTTTCCTTGCCTACACTTTCTCTCCCCCATCCTGCCTCCACAGATCTCTCCTATATCCTAACCCAACATTTCTCAACTCTGTTCTACCTCGCTGTCTCACCTCCCTCTCGCCCCTGAACCTCTCCTCTATCTTTAACTATATTCTCTATCAAATAAAACCTCAAATGCCAAAAAACGATATCTAAAAATAAAAAGAAATAATTATATTTACTTGAACTGCTATACCAACAAATATGTTGAATGTATTATTCCATGGCATGTGTTATAAATATGTAACATTTTAAAATGCCATTTTTACTATTTTAAAACCACCCTTAGATCCCAAACAAAGTCATTCCAGTACCTGTAATTATAGGAAGCTGAAAATAACTTTACGGCCTCATATGGCCCTGAGTTTCATTAATGAAACCCCTTCCATTTGCCACAGGAAGCTACATCCCTATATGGACACAGTAAATCTTATGGAAGGATGTTTAGCTAGCTTAATCTCAGTCTACAGGGGTGTTATGGATATGTAAAGGCTTTGTTTTTGGTGGGAACAGGTTTTCACTTAGAGAAGTTTATTCCATATCATCAGGTGTATCTTTACATTCATTGGTAGCAGCAGTGGACGTTCATTGTCTTTTTAACAATAACTGCTCTGTCGATCACTGAAGAGCACAATAAATAGGGAAGGTTTATTAACTGTTCATTGGAGTAGAGCTAGGGTTATATCTTGGGTTGAGGCCCAAACTCTAACTCATGCTTCATGTCCACTTCTGACTTAACACTAACTCTAATCCTAGCTTCATGTTGGCTCCCAGCTGAAACCTAAAACTAAGACCAACCTAATATTCACTCCCTACTCAACCTTAACCCTAGTGTCATGTCCACTAGTGGGTCAACACAAACACTAAAGCTGACCCTAGCCTCAGAGGGAGAGAGAAATAGAGAGTCTGAGAAACAGAATATTTTGAAGCAAATCTTCCCTCCATTGAACGCCATGCATTCACTCAAAGGGTCATATCTTTGAAATATGTCTTTAGGCGTCAAGATGTCAATGCTAATCTCCCCTCAACTGAACGCGATGTTTCTTATAGGCATCATTTTGTGTGATGCATGTCTTTTTGCCAATTCTTACCAGATTGACGCTAGGGTATTATATAATGTTGTCCACACTGGATCACTAGTGAGATGCACTTCTCCTTTGCTCCAATTAGCAGTGATGGTGAGCCTTTCCCAGACCACTGGGCCTGGACCAGGAATGGAGGGAGGGAGCCTAATGTTAAGTCACTTACGTTCCACCCTTCCCTGCAATTAGGGAGCATATGAGTCTGCAGCTGGTCTAGATCTGGAGCTGAAAAGCAGCTAAGTGTTAGCACTAGCAGCCTATACCTCCTAGACTAGAAAAAAAATGTGTTCCATGTCAGGCATTAGGGCTGGTGAGCTCTTTGTTAGCGGTAACGTTATGAGTAATGAATGGGGCATGTAGCAGTAGCGAGAGGATGCGGTCTCATAATACTTAGGTTGCTAGATGGAAATGTTATAGCAGAAAGAAGGCAATCGGAGAGTATGCTCTGTTTAGAGGATGTCAGATAAAATCCTATCCCATTAGCCTCACCACTATTTTTGTTGTTGAGTGGAATTTGTTATTGATTGACAAAAAAAAGTGTATAAGGTAAATAGACTCCTGATCAATGGTCTAAATACACACCCACTTCCTGCTCTGGCGTAAGTTCAAAAGAAATATCAGCAGTTTCCAGTTGTTCCTGCCTACATTTAATGGTTAAGAACGTAGGCAGTTGTCTTTGACTGACAACTAAGTGTAGAGCTGTCCCTGTCTTGCTGCTCTTCAAGAACATGAAAAGGATAATCTGCATTTAGGCCCAATAATCATGACTTGACAAGTCCACAATTAGATAATGATGTATGAGCACGACCACCTGCTGTGCAATCGAAAGGTGGACTGACGTACTGAACACTTCCTACGCAGACACAAACCAGAAAAGGACTGGGGAAAGCCACTGAATAAACATACAACCTGTAGGATACAATTCATTAAGTCTGTGTTATGTAGTGCTTCTAATATTCAGATATATTAGTATCCTCACAACCGAGCCAGATTGTCTATCTGAATTCTCTCGCGTCCACTGACACCTCTCTAACACAGAGCCCACTCAGCACAATGCATTCATTCTGCCAGCACACTCGCAGCCCATTGATCCTCTAGATTGATTACCATAGAGCTGCAATGTCGTTGACTTTCACCCGTAACCTCCCTCTCTTTCTCTCTCGTGCTATCATACTCTCTCGCTTTCTATTACATGCTCATCTGTTTTCACAGTCTCCCTTAGCTTGCTTGCTTTCTATCCATGTCCTCTCTCACACTGGCTGTCAAAGTGAGTGTGTGTATCTGTGTATGCCTCTGTGGTAACAGTAAAGGATAGGATTGTGAAGGTGACCACAGAAGAATCACAGCAAACAACTCTCCGCTCTACATCACTCAATATTGACACATGCAGCCAAGCTCAGACTGGAGTGAGGGAGGGTTAGAAGGAGGGGTTCGGCCCTATGTATTTTCCAGCAGGCTGAAAGTGAGAGAGGCCTGAACAGGCTCAGGATTATGACCACCAGGACTATACACTGGGAATGCCTCCGTATGAGCCAGAAGTAGAGAGAGGGAGAGTTCACGTAACAATAAACATTGGACAAAGTCGTATTTGACAATGTGAATTAATGACTTGTTTTTTCCTTTAAAGTTGTTTTTGAATTTCAATAATCAATTACCAGCACTTCCCAGTTATGACACATACTACAACAAGACATTTCTTGTCCATATCAGTCTTACTATAGCATTTTCAAATTAATGGCAATCCTCTGTGATTTAATAGGAGAAAAACATTTGAAACTTGGAGGGCAGCTCACAGTACCATTTTTAGCCATCCGAGGCGATATAATTAGCTCAAGTGTCTATCACAGCCTGTCTCATTGGCTGCTAACAAACTCTCAGCTGGCCCTTTAAAATAGATATGGTGGCGAGCAGAACACCTCCCCCTATTGGAGGCAAACAAGACTGCTGAAATTGACCTTAAGTGACCCACTCCTCCTCCCGCCCCTTCTAAATTTCCGTTGCCAGAGCAGCAGAGCACATTCCTTTGTGGCTGTGTTGACTGAACATGCGTGTTAAAGGATTTCTCTGAGGCTGAGCCCGCTGCAGCAACAGCCGCCACAGTGCAGGGTGCCGACGTACAGTACGCCGCTCAACGGTCACAGAGACAGCAGTACTGTACAGTGTGGCAGTTCCAGTGTTACAGCACACACACAGACACACAATGCTTTTCTGTTGCAGTGCTGTGGCGCACATGGAGGAGCCCAGAGATGGGAGGGGTCCACGTGCAGTTGGAGTTAAAGAGGCTGGGCTGACTTTCTCATTGTGGTATGTGCTTACTCTAGACGTTGGAACTGAAACCACCGTACCACCTATCATAATAACCGTTTTGCCTTATTGAATTTAATCTTTTTTAAAAAGTGTTTAAACATGTGATCTGGAAAATCCCAAATGAGAAAAGACTAATTAAATGGGGTTTAAAAGATTGGCACAATGGCTTTGGGTGATTATTCTGGGGTCTGCAATGATATAAATATTAGTAACAATTAAAAAGGAGTTTATTATTACTGCAAATTGAAACCCAGATGGGCATTAATGCAGAAAACAACCTGTTTAAACTAGCATTGTCCTAGGGGATCCAATTCATGTGGGAGTACTGCACTCTGATCAATTAGTAAAGATACCAAAACACGGGCCAGCAACTGAGCAGGGCCCGATATACAGCCTAGTTGGTTTTGCTGTAACACTGTTCGTCCTGTCCAACCCAGAGATGAGAGCAGGGAGGGAGGGCGGAAGTGGAGAGAGTGCTCTTGTGAAGAAAGCAGAGCATAACATATTCTTGAAGCTGAAATGGAGGGTATGTTCCTTTAAGAACAACTGCTGACTGGCTACCTCTCAACCCACCCTCCATTCTCTCTCTCAGCCTTGTCAGTTGTCCCTCCTTCTTTCTTTAGTCTGAGTGAAAGTGAAAAGCAGAAGCCTAATCAGTGTTTACAGCCAAGGCTTTTTTTTGGGCTATTAGGCAGGTCAGGTGACAGGGAGACCGCATTGCACTGTGACCCAGACGTCTCAGGGTGAAGGCTACACCTCTGGGTGGGTGAAAGGGTTTACTGGTGGGTGGGCCCAGGGCCGGCCAGCCAACCAGAGGTTGATCAGTGGCAGAGAAACACAGCTGAAGACAGAAACTTCCAACCCTAACTCAGCAATCAAGCTTACACACATCCACCCACAACCATTCACCAGGACACCCACTGTGAACACCACATCATTTGAATGTGGAAGTGGGTAATATTTACTTGAGACGTTCATCAATGAGATTTCAACCTTTATTCAGCAATCAAATGACAGTTTGTTGGATTCCAAAGGTTTTATCACTGTGCTTTCCAACATTTAGAAGCACAACTAAGAGGAATACAATGTGAGATATTTGTGCTTCTACAAAATGCTAATTTTTTATCATTGTGCTTTATCTAGCATTTTTAACCATGCAGATGAATAGTTATTATTATTTAAGCGTGTTTTTTGTATAGTGTTATTATTGATAGTTCGTGTTATCTTCTAATTTATATATTATAATTACTGTTACTTTTTTAACTTTAAACTGCACTGTCGGGAGTAGGAAAACCAAGCATGTCATTGCCATAACTTGTTATTGCAAATGACAAATAAACCTTTTGAACTTAAACTTTTTGAACTTGAAAGAAAGACACGTGTTAAATATCAAATGTGACCACTTGGGCCTGTGCCTTATAGCCACAGATCACAAAAATTGCAGGTAGGCTACACTTGATGACACTATTATTACTACTATATCTGGCCATGGATATGCTACTCATTTTAATGATGTTGAATAAATATTGTTACATTTGCAAGATAGCTTAAATTTTTTTACATTTACTGCATTTGAAATTTAATATTTTATTGACAACCCAACGAATGATCAACTTTTGAATGAGATATATCTAATAATTGGATAGTTTAACTTTGAACCTCATTCTTAATCTTATTGTTTACTATATTGCAGGTGACATTGAATAATCTGGTTGTCAATTCAACTAAATATCAACATTTGAAGCAAACGTAAATGTATATTTTGTGTCACTGACTTCTTTCTTTAATCCCAGTTAGGCTATAAATGTATTATTCATATGTGTCATAATTAACATTTTATATAAAGTGCAATGTTTGGTGTCACAATTTATTCAAACTATTTAACTCAGATTTGGTTGAGATAGAGAAATGTATTAATCCAATGTATAGTAATCCAATGTTTAACTGAAACTTTAGGGCTATGTATTGCCTACTATTATTTGAACTGAAGCAATAGCGGTGAATGACTTCAGAAATGCTATACGAGCCTAAATATTTTGATGATAATGTGGAAAATATCACCACATTTAATTTGTTTTGTAAAATCTACCCTTTAAAATTACTTTAACGACAACAATGACACTATATCATCTCCCATGAATCATTCTCAAAATAGAACAATAAAAGCAGGGTTAGGCTTGGTTAAAACCCTGGGTTTTGAGACCAAATAGACTGCTGCAGATTGACTAACTATCAAATATGAAGTGTTGTCCAGCCTATGAAGTTGTTGTGATAATGGATGTAACATTGAAGATCTGACATTTTTTTCAAAGGTACAAATGTATCATGGATCATGTTTTCTAAGCAGAAAATATGTTACAGTGATTGCAAAATCATGCCATGTGGGTGAAAATGTACACTTAGATTTAACATTTACATTTTCATCATCTTTAGCACTTATCCACAGACACTTCCAGTAAGGTTATTCATCGTAATATAGCTAGGCGGGACAACCATACAATCCACTAGATGCAATTACACTATACTCAATGAAGTAGCTATCATGAAAGTTAGTGTTAAAAGGAGAAGAAAGTTTCATCGTAATGGTTTTATTTGTACTGCAGGTTGAAATGATTGTAGCCATCAGTCACTTAACAATTACCCACAATAGCAAACGTACTGTATTTCAAAATAGGCTACTCGTAATAAATGATATCACCAACCGGCAACAAGTGGTCTGTATGGTATGTGTCTAAAATGTTGAGGGCAGTGTGCATAGCAGAAAAGCTCAACAGGTTCAGCTGGGCTGTATTGGTTGTATCATATAATTGCATGATAAAAGTGGTGGGAAGGTAATGAACGTGAGTGTCCGGAGACACTGCAGAGATTTGGAAGGGAGGCCTGTGAGTGAATCTGAGCTGTGTAGTCTCTATCTGACAGGCTGTGTGTAGACAGCCTTCCCTGGGATGCTGCTGAGTCACCCTATAGCTGGGCAACCACACTGAGCACACCCTCGCACACAAACAGTGCTGATCTCTAGACGTCAGTATATAATATACATGCTGATTAAAACTGCAGATGGAGTGGACTCCAACTGCATCCCATAATATTTGCACTGTTTACATTGTAACAGAGGTTGACAGTATCAGATAATTCTGTTTTTACAATCATCGTTTTGATGACAGGCACCTCCTTGCCACTAAATACACCTAATATAACAGCCTATTTGCCTAATAGTGAGCCCTCATGCTCTTTGTGTTTCAACTTGCTGGGTGTGGGTTTTGTGGGCTGACAGTCTGTTCGGGACCCATGGCAGCAGCCAGGGAAGAGTTGCCCAATCAAAGGAAGCAGCTCTCTGAGGAAAGCACCGGTGGTGATGCAGAGAGAGGGTTGAATGATGGCTGCTGGCTCCGACCCTAAATATTCAGCCTGCCTGCCTGTGCATCAGCTGGCGCCCAGCTTTCCCCACTAACTACCAGGCTACACCCTTTTATACAGCATGTACATTTTAACACATTTCTGAGGCTGGCATTCAAAAGCCATGCGCATTTAAAATGATTTACACTGTCAGAACTTGGCTACAGTTAATTTGCTCTTTTTCACCATCTGTCCCTCTCCCTCTCAAGACAAACTAACTACTACAGCAGAGCGCTGTGTGATGGATAGGAAAACGGTTGTTCAAAAGGTCACAGAGCACAGTGCCAAGTCACAACAACTCCCCTGGACAGGACAGATCATACAGTGAGTCAAGAGCTTTTCACTATGACACCGCACTCCAATATAGTCATACTGCAGCATTGACAGGCTGACACATAAGGAAACTTAAATTCTATAAGCCTATTCCCATTACATTTTAGTCATTTAGCCGACACTGTTTTGTAGGTTAATTACTTGTGAGCGTTTAGCGTTAAGCACATTGCTCAGGGGCATAACAACAAATGTTTTACCTTGTCAGATCCGAGATTTGAACTAGTGACGTTTTGGTTACTTGCCCTACATACTGAACACTTGGTTTCACAATTCTAAGAATCATTTTCAGTTACTCTTTGGAGGGAGAAAATAGCAAATGAAACTATTCTAAATGGCCAAGAGTTGACTGAAACCTGATAAAGACAAGTGAGTCAGTGAGAATGTGTATTTGAGTGTATTTTTGTGCAAATCACTTGCCTCTCTCTTGTACGAAGTAGGCCAGGTAGAGGTCTAACTCCTT
Source organism: Esox masquinongy (assembly GCA_016801175.1). Classification (NCBI taxonomy): domain Eukaryota; kingdom Metazoa; phylum Chordata; class Actinopteri; order Esociformes; family Esocidae; genus Esox; species Esox masquinongy. The sequence goes on from JACXGI010000015.1 coordinate 134,908, forward strand.
GACTGAGACACTGATGTGGTTTGGCTGGACACAGAGGATGGGGTTGTTGCACGGCCCTGCCTTGACCAGGCGCTCTCCATCCGTGCTCTCCAGCGGGATGCCCTTAAACAGGATGACCATGACAAGGTCCAGCCTCCATACCTTGTCGGCCTGGCGCAGGCAATCAATCCTTCTCATTTTCCCCTTCTGGTCTGGGTTGGAAAGGACACAGCAGGGAGGCTTCTTCCCCGTGATAGACAGCACAAAGTCCTCGCGACACTCAGGACGGATGTCCTTGCGGAGTTTGGCCAGAAGACGTGATGCCCACTTCTGCTTCACCTCTGGCTTTTCCCCCAGTAGCTCATCCTTCACTGCCCGCTCTTCGTCCTTGGTCATTCTCTTTTCATGCTTCTTGAAGTATTTGCGTTTACGCGCCTGCAGGTTAAACCAGGTATAGGCGAAGGCACGCACATGCGGCAGTAGGGCCTCAATGAATGGATGAAACTCATCCTGGAGACAGATAAAAGAGAAGAGACTTTTAGTATAACTGTAAACATAAATATGTACCAGAATGAACCATATTGTGTTAACTGTAACCTTTAATAGCGTATACGGTATGGTTGTATGGAACAAATTACTGGGAATAATGAGAACTGCAAGCACAGAGAAAAACAACCACCAACAATAATCATTTATTCAATTACATCTTGTTAACTGTTTTTTAGTTCTGGTCAGATTATCAGCAAGCAAGATACACAGTCAGGTCCATAATTATTGGCATGGAATACTGTATTAAAGAGATATACAAATACATACTCATCATTGTTGTATAAAACAGACAGATTTTGATTTTACACTAACACAATTGCTCAGTTAAAGGAGAAGTGTCTACAAGGGGAATAGCAAAAACAATGTTTTTACGACTCTAGATAAGTACCTTTAACAACAAACTACTTAACACGTTAGTAATCTAACTGATGCTATATGACAAGTTCTTTGGAATTACCGTCTTTATAACCCATTCTGCCCCTGGTAAAATTAGCCAATGAACCTAGTTTAGTGGCACAGGACAGGGACATCTCTGTAGGTTTAGCCTTAGTAGCTATCTAGATAATAGTTAACTCCTAAGGCTAACTCTTATTGAATACGCCGACAATAACAAACTATTTCAGATGTCCCATTTATAATAGCATCTTTCCTCAATCACATTTATAATATAATTATCATTTTTCTGAAAGGTGGAAATATTACAAACAGCTCTAAAATGATTTATGAAATGGAAGAAAATGTTAGCAGATCATCCAAAACCATCCCTGATCCTTGATTTCCTTTGTCTGCTCTTTTTCGAAGAAAGTAATAACATCAAAGATTGATGTCCACATTATACCAGAGATATGAGGTAGACCACTTTTTTGCAGACGCTGGTGTGTGTAGCCATAAAGGCCTGTCTTCATAAAATCTGATCTTAGGAGTAGGTAATGACGACAGGAAAATGGAAATTGTTGGATATGCACACCATTGTTGGGATTTTGCAACATCTTTTACCCTAGTATTTTTGGATTTTATTATTACATGTTAAACAAAAACAAAGTAATTTCCAGTTGTTTTGTGCATAGCTCAGTTGCTGTTTACAGCACAGCCATTGAGCAAAATTGTATTGATATTTTATTTCTACAAGAAATACCACATTTTTACACAGCAAGAAGCCCATAAAAACATTCAGAGACAATTTGCACATTTCGTACGTAAAACTCTGTATCTAAAATATGGGCATGATGCTTGCATGTGTTTTGGTGCCTGCAGGTTTTATTATGAAAGGTTTGTTTGTGAAGACAAGCTATAAGTGCAAGCCTGTGCATGTGGGTAGTTTTGTAAACATGATATAATGGTGTAATAGTTAATCTGACAGTAACAACAAAATGTTGTCAGTGATCATATCTTTTCACATCCAGTAGGACAACTACCATGCTTAAAATAGAAAAATAATATAATTTTGATGAGGAAATGACATGTCAACATTCATTGTCATTCCTGCCTCAGAATAATGCTGAACAATCCATACAAGTTTTTCGATTATATTTTTTAATAATGAATTAATGTCGAATTAACTGTGTGAATATGTCTTATTATCTATTCCCGTATGCCTCCTTTAGCCCTTAAATTGCTAAAGGAGGCATATGGGAATATGGGTTTCAGGAAACAAATTTCAAGATTCTTTTATAAAACAGACATGATTGGCTGACAGGATTGTCTACAGCTCACACAGATGAACAGGCATTGGTTTATTATAGTTAAATCAGCATTGTGACAACATTCAGTTAGCCAAAAGGAGCATTCCACCAAGACTGTTTAAAACTGCATGCGTTTTTCACAGAAAAACACATTGTTTTTCTTTCAAAATGTTCAAAGTGTTATTTTAACCTTATATAATGGAAATACAATGTAAAAAAATGTAAAAGCCTTTCAAAGAACATTGAACAATTAAACCAGCCTGTGTATATGTGACTATGTGTGGATGCATGTAATGATTAGGATATTTCAAAAGGTATATACAGTATATACAAACTGATATACAGTATATTGGAAATATACAAATAGGAACTACTTTTTAAAAATTGTTGTTTACGAAAGGAAATGTCTGCAAAGTGAATCATTTTCAGACCAGTCAAAGTGATGTCCTTTGTTGTGTTATTAGTGTGAACAAAGTGTGATGCAAATATCAAAGTGTCAAGTTTCATGCAGTTTGAGCAATCTGAGTTCTTGTGATAATTAGCTAGCATTCCACTTATATATCCACTGAAATATGTTTGGATTATATAAATTACTAAACAAAAAAATAGTATTGCTGTGTTTAGATGTGCAAAGCTGGTAAAGACATATCCAGATATACTCATGGCTGTAATTGTTGCCAAAGATGCCTCCACCAAACATTGACTAAAAGGGATGAAAATAAGTTATGCAATAAGTTATATAAAAGTAAGGTTTTTTATTTGTAATTTATTTATTTAACAAAATCTATATTGAGAGGCAGTGTTTTTGATTAGACATTTTTTATTAAAGCATAGGTGGATGTGGGCAATGTTATAAACATCTGTAAACATGCTATATGTTGGAAAGAGTTTTTGTTTATATTTTCTGAAACTTGCCTGAGACAGTCAGACCACTTAGATGTTTATTGGGAAATAACAATATAACATGTTTATTCTTTGTAAGAGTCTGCAGATGGTGCAAACAAATAAGAATCTTTTCATTAATTAAAGAGTCTTCATGAATTTAAGTAAATTATTCATGTCTGAGTGAAGTGAAAAGAACTGTGGCAAGTCAATCAACCACGTACAGTACTTGTTTGTGCTTGCGCCCATTCATTATTAAGGCCTTGTGTGCAAAGGTATCACTAACTAAATATAATTAAATAAAATGTGCAAATCTGTAAGCCATTTGTCATGTTGTGCTTTGGCTTTGTAAATTTGCTCTGGTATCCAGAAGATTTAGCCCTTACACAATTTCACAATATCAATTGCCCAGTGATCATCACATAATTCATAAAATGGAATAAATCCAAAAAAGGAAATTCCAGATAACACTTTGCCAGTATGTTAATCAATGGAGTCTCCGTGTGCTGTTTGGTGTCAACACACAGAGCTAGAGCAGAGTGGTGTCTGAAGGGGATTTAGATACAGCCCAAACAAGCTGGCCCCAGGGTCGTAACTGAACATACATGACTGTGGCACACTACAAATATCATACAATAAAATGCTTCCAGCTGTCTCAACAATGGCTGACTGCTCTGAAACGACATTGGTTTCAGATAAATCTTGCAAAAAGAGACATTCTTCCCACATCATTTGATCTGATCTGTGATGTCCAGTGTAATCTTTCCTTTGTTTTTGACTGTTTGCATTAAATAAGGACCATTTGCATTAAATAAAAGATGCATCATGTCCTTGAAGGAATTCGGTAAAAGGCTTATGCTTTTGAAATAACAGAAATAGCATTATAGAATTTACAGTAGATAGCCTACAATAAAGCATCAGTTATGACATTAAATGAGCATCCTTTATTTAAGGTCTTATTTAGGTGGCTTCATTGTGTTCCTATACTGGACAGTTGTAAAACCAATACATTCAAAGCAGTGACACCACTGAGAAGAGTAAACCAGATATATACTTTCTATTTGAAACAGTGGAGCAAATTGTGTTTTCTTGTCTGCTTATATCAACAATATATCTGAAAAAAAGTTCAAAGAAAACAGTCGGCTGTCATTTTAAGGTTCAGTCCCTTGGTATTGGCCTGCTGAACACAGTGCACATACACACGTCTACAATCAGGGGCGGAAGAGGGATCATGGAGAAGTGATGCAGTTACTGTGTAAGTGTTCCAAAGCTAACAAAGAAAGCAGAGAAACTCTCCAGGAAAAGAGGCCTGGAAACAAGACTAAGAATCTGATGAGGCTTTATGAATTTCCTAAAGGAGAAAAAGGCAACTCAACACTGCCATGGGTACAACCAAGTCTCAGTATGTCCATATAACGTCTCCAATGTTTTGGTTTTGTACTGAACATTTACAGTAGAGCTGTTGCTCTCCAGTCAAGATGAAGAAAGATCAGCCATCCTTTAAGGCATTCATAATAATGTGTGTTTTAGCCAAATGATAACACCACAAAACATTTAGTGGGGAAAGCCTGTAGAGTGCGAGGCCAAGGCCAAATCTATTTTTTTTCAATGTGTGCAATCCCAGCAACCACAGCTGGTTCTGTGAATGTTCCTGTAAAATGTCTGAGATTGAAGCCATTTTTCTTATAACACCAAAACTGTCCAGTTGTGTGGATGATTATACAATATACTAGCTAACTCTCTGACATTCAAAGTAAAACAATAATAGTCAGTCCACTGTAGCTATTTAGTTTATAATTCTGTAATTTAGTTAAGTAATTTACTGCCAATAGCCTTAACACAAAATAATGCATGCAGGTATCATAATGCTCAGCACTTCAAGACAATCCACTTCATGTCCACTCCTCTCCCTTCCCCTTTCAGTCAGATTGCTCGCTTGACACTTGTCTGTCAATGAAACATGTAACCAGCAACTACTTTTACCCATTCTATAGCAAGCCCCTCTGTCCACATCTAAATCAACAAACTGAACTAAAAGGAACAACACCATAACTTTTCTGGGGTTTAAACCAGTTCCAAACATTGTTTTTTTCTGAAGCAATTGAACAGAAAAAATAAATAACTGTGTTGTTCCGTTTAGGACAAATAATTTCGGTTCCAACATATAATTTCCAGTGTATCAAAAGTCCCAATGCAAAGTTAGAGGTCTCTTTTCAATTTTCAGAGTAATTACACAAAAACTGAATTCAGAAGATCACAAGAAAATGCTGGAAAAAAGCCTCATTAGGAGAACAAAGCCAGCTAGCCTTTTCCTACACTGTATATTTTAACAGAAATATGTTCAAATGTGTATATTCAAATGAAACTAATTGTATATTTTTAGGCAACTTACAAGATAATACTATAATGCTAAAGATGTATTCCAAGATCCCTACAACTGTCCAATCAGATGGTTCTCACAAACTAAGAAAATGTCCCTAAGAAAGACTGGATCCATAACGTTAACAATAAGAAAGTGTTTACTCTACCTGTGTTATAGATTCGACCATTTATGACATCAAAACTATAATTTTAAACTTCTCTCTTGTAGATATACCATACTATGAGGCATTTCTATGCTTTTTGTCATACACAGAGTTGGGAAAGCATCTGAAGCTGTGGTCTAAATCTTTGGGCCACCCTAGGCCATATTTCTTTTTTATCATACTTCAAAGCTATATAGTTTGTTCATTTACATATACTTTGTTTTTTTGGAGTAAAACAAGTTTCATTTTGTGTTCAGATCGGATGCATTTGACCTAAGCTCAATAGGCAATATTAAATGATGTTCGATAAGTGCATCAATGCATATATACAGCTCTAGAAAAGATTAAGAGACCACTGCACCTTTTTCTTTCCTTTCCAAAAAAGTCGAAAAGGAAGGTTTTGAGTGAGGAACAGAAGAGTTAAAATTAATAGACCACTGAAAATTGAACGCTTCTGTTCCTCACTCAAAACTTTCCATTTTAACTTTTTTGGAAAGGAAAGAAAAAGGGGCATTGGTCTCTTAATTTTTTCCGGAGCTATATATATATATATATATATATATATATAGCTCCGGAAAAAATATATATATATAGCTCCGGAAAAAATTAAGAGATATATATATATATAATTAATATAAAGGTCCAAATATGTATGAACAAACTAAGAATCCCATCTTTAAAGAACATACTAAAGTGTATAGGCCTTCACTGAGGCTAGTAAATATATACAGTGCCCTGAATTATCAAAACCATGTGGAAAAAATTACGAAAAAAGGCTGTGAAATAAACGTCATTGTTGCGTGTCAGCTTCATCTTCAACAAAAAAAACCACAAAATTTTATAGAGCGAAAATTGTGAAAAAAAATTAAATCAATAAATAATTATTTAAATAAAAAACAAGTGTGCCACATTTATTGGCAACACTGCATTTATTACTTTGTTAGATCCTCCCTTTGCGAAGACAACAGCTCTGAAGATTCTCCTATTATGTTTGATTTGAGACCATTCCTCCATACAGAAAGCCTCCAGGTCATTCAGAGTGGTTGGTGCTCACTTATGGACTCTTCTTCAGTATGTCATTTTCATGTAGATTTGGAGATATGTTTTGGATCAGTGTCCTGCTGGAAGATCCAACAATAACCTAGTTTTAGCTGCATGGTTCTTGATGGAGAAAATGTTGACATGTAACCTAACAAATATCCCAGGACCTTCAGAAATAAAACAGCCCCACAACGTCACAGATCCACCACCATACTTTACAGTGGGTATTAGGTTCTTTTCTGCATGACCTTGGCTTTTTATGCCAAACCCACCTCTGGTGTTTGTTGCAAAAAAGCTCAATTTCAGTCTAATCAGATCATAAAACCTGGTTCCAATCAAATTTCCAATGAGATTTAGCTTTAACTCCAGGCGCTTATGTTTTTGGTTTTGTGACAGCAGAGGCTTTCATCTGGGTCCCTTCTAAATAACTTGTTGGCATAGAGATGGCGTCTAATCATAGTTTTGGAAACCAAACAAAACCAACTGCAATTCTCCAACTGTGATCCTTGGAGATATTTTTGCCACTTGAACCAGCCTTCTCACTGTGTGTGGGGTCAAAATGCTCCCTCTTCCAGGCAGCGTCAATGACAGCTCCAGTTGTTTTAAATTTCTTAACTTAAACCTATTGTCCTTATATATTATAGGACAGTTGTCTGCACCATGCTTATTATAGGACAGTTGTCTGCGCCATGCTTAGATATTATACTTATCAGGTCCTACTAAACCCAAATAGCTGAGACAAACCCAAATAGCTGAGAGAAAAATGCATACATTATCATAGCTCAGGTCTTAGGAGGTTAATTTGAATTTGTTCTTAGGAGTTCATCTATGATTGTGGCACGCATGTTTTTAAAATAAAATAATTATTTCTTGATGACAATTTCTTGACTGTAACATTTTCACTCAAGTGTTCTATTCAAATTATGCTTTAGGATAAGATCAAGCTGATACGTAACAATAACAGTGTTTTGTTCATATTTACCTAGGGTGCCAACATTTCAGGGGGGCACATTATATGCATTCAGACACAAACACACAAACATATACAGCACAATTATTATTTTAATACAAATACTGTCATCAAACAACCTTTCTACAGAGTTTCTAATTTGTGGATTGGTTTCTGCTCTATACACTATGAAGTGTGGGTCCTTTTATAGACAAGTGGGTGCTTTTCTAAATTAGATATACTGTATATACTGTTTATATAATAAAATATTTCCGTTTTTCATTTTTAACAAATTAGCACACATTTGAATGTTTTCACACATATTTTCGCTTTGTCATTATAGGGTATTGCATGCAGATTGATGGCAGTAATATATCTTTTCGTGAATTATAAATTAAATCTATAACACAACAAGATTTGGAGAACGTGAGAGGGTCTAAATACTTTCCGAAGGCTCTGTATGTGTATATAAGTCTGAGACCAAACAGACGTCTTCATCTAAGTTTATCCATTAATGGTCTGCATTAGTGAAGGAGTACAGTGAAAGAGTTGAAAAGCAGGCTCTCTCTTTTCTCTCCTTTCATATTAGGCATGGACCTGGACCCGCTCCAACGGAATGCTCTGGTTTTCCTACAATCAAAATCAAAAGGTTGCCTTGACTTGATCTGTTTACGCTCTGACGATGAAAAGGTTACTGATAAACAGAAGTGATGAATGAGTTCTCTATGGCAAACCGACTGCAGATCAAAGATCAGAGCGATGTTCTGATGGCAGCTCTGCTTAGAGCAGAGACCTGCTCAGATATCATATGCACCTTCTGGAGTGAAAACCAGGTACATATTTATTTTTTCTTCTAAGTTTTGCATCTCGTAATTTCAGATTCACCTAAGAAGGTGAGTTGATGTACTTGCTGTAATGTTACGCAATTCAACACTTTCTGGCCATGGGCATGGTTGATTACTGTAGGCAATGGCTGCCAGGGTGCTCAAGCACACACTGGGAACACATCACCTCAGTGATGCACCAACTTGACTGGCTCCCAGTCAAATTCCACTCTACGTCCAAGATCTTACTCCTTACCTACATGTATGACCACCTTCAAAAACAGCATTTTTAAAAGTCAAGTTTTGATTTGACTAAAGAATCTAATGGTTGTAATATCAGCTGCAATTTAACTTCAGAGATACAGTACTTTATTCCACCTGAGGGAAAACTGTGGATCTTTCCGGGGCAGCTCTAGCCAGAGACAAGCTACCAAAAACAGAGACTGTACCCCAAAAAAGGGGATGTCTGTTCACCTTGACCAACGTACCTAGTTCAGTCTGACCATTCAATAATACATTGGTGGCTACTGGAGTCAGAATAGCCAGAAATAACTTGAATCCAGAGCCCTGCCCAAAGAGAGGAAAGACTCAGCCTTTACAGCTGTATTTATGCAGAAATTGAATCATTTTGTTATTGCAGAGCCCAGGGAGCTGTGTTTTTATTCCTGCTCGTTGCTCGGATACCATTTTTATTATGTCTTAAACAGAGAATATAATTTCTTAGCAAATCTTTTTTCCAAAGAGTGAGGAATCGTAAGGGGGGTTGGGGTTGGTATTTATAGCGGATGAGAGAATGGTGGAGTTGTAGAAATGCAGGATGTCACTATGGTCACACTTCTAACAACCTTAAGTCACAACCTTAGCAAACAACAAGAGGGTATAAAAGTGTTCAGTTACGGAAGCAGTGTAACTTTTAAATGATTTACAGAATCAGATATTGAAGTAATATCAACTTCAACTGATGAACTAGATTTGTTTTCCACATTGTCTTTACCAAAGCATGTGCAATAGAGAAGTTATTAAGCTCCCTCTCTCTCTCTCCCTCCTGTCCTCCCTCCCTCCCCCTTTCTCTGTATGTATACTGTATACACTGCCCTCCACAATTATGGGCACCCCTAGTAAAGATGAGTAAAAAAGGGTTATAAAAAATTCACCTTTTGGTGAATTAGCTTAGTCACACTGAAAAAAAATGAGAAACATCCAACCTTTAATTGAAATAAATGTATTCTGAGAAAAAAAAATCTGTCATCAAGAAATAATTATTTCTAACAAAACCACGTGCCACGATTATTGGCACCCCTGCATTTAATATTTTGTACAACCTCCCTTTGCCACTAAAACAGTACTGAGTCTTCTCCTGTAACATCTATTAAGGTTGGTGAATACAGAGCAAAAAATCTGAGACCATTCCTCTTTACAGAATCTCTACAGATCATCCAGGGTCCTTGGTCCTCTCTCATGCACTCTCCTCTTCAGCTCAGCCCACAGGTTTTCAATGGGGTTTAGGTCAGGGGACTGAGATGGCCATGGCAGAAGCATGATTTTGTTTTCACTGAACCATTTTTGTGTTGATTTGGACGTAATGATTTGGACGTATTTAGGATGTTGTCACTGTCCCACTGGAAGATCTAATGATGACCCTGTTTTATTTTCCAGGTAGAGGCACCGAGATTCAGTTTTAAAATGTCCTAGTATTTCATGATGCCAGGTACCCTAAAAAGGTTCCCAGGGCCTTTGGAAGAAAAACAACCCCACAACATCATGGAACCTCCACCATCCTTAACAGTGGGGATCAGGTTCTTTTAGGTATAGCCACCCTTCTGTTTACGCCAAACCTACCTTCAGTGTTTGTTGCTGAAAAGCTCAATTTTTGTTTCATCTGACCATAGCGCTTGGTTCCAATCGAAGTTCCAGTAGCGTTTAGCATACTCCAGGCGCTTACATTTGTGGTGTAATGACAGGCTTTTTCCTGGCATGCTTTCCAAATAATTTTGTTGGCATTTAGGTGGCATCTAATGGTAGTTTTGGAGACTTTGTCACCCCAAGATGCTACTCTCCTCGTTAAATCTCCAGCAGTGATCTTTGGGGATATTTTTTGCCTCTCTTACTGTCCTCCACACTGTGCATGGGGGCAAAATAAATGTGGGTTCTCTTCCAGGCAAGTTTGTAACAGTTCCAGTAGCTTTGAACATTTTTAGTATGGCCCTAATGGTAGATATAGCCATTTTCAGGTGAGTAGCTAATTTTTATAGCCATTCCCTGACTTATAAAGCTCAACACACTTTTCCCTCATTTGATTTGTGTGTACTCTTATGTTTCCCATGTTGATGTACGAATAAGGGAATATGGCCTCTATGTCACCTCATATTTAAACCCCAGTGAAACAGGAAGTCATGGATGACTTCTTGAAAGTTCCTAAACACTTTGATCAACTTAAAAAAGTAAAATAAAAATGGAAAAAAGGCTTCAGTTACATTTAGGTCATAAGACTTTCTAGGGGTGCCGATAATTGTGGCACATGTGGTTTTGTTAGAAATAATTATTTCTTGATTACAGATTTTTTTTTTCTCAGAATAAATTTACTTAGATTAAAGGTTGGATGTTTTTCATTTTTTTCAGTGTGACATTAAGCTAATTCACTAATAGGTGAATTTTTTATAACCCTTTTTTACTCATCTTTACTAGGGGTGCCAATAATTGTGGAGGCCACTGTATACATCGTTCTAAGCCATAAGAAGAAATCCTCTTTCAAAAGAACAGAGACTGTAGATACACTTCCCTTCCTCTTTTTTACAATCTTTAATTTGACTACTAATGGTTGAAGAATACTTCTGATAGTCAAGAATCTGAGAAATGCACTCTGCTAGTAATAAAAAGGCTTTCCAACCACACTTCCAGACAACTCCACCTACACAGAAGCACAACACTGGAGAGATGAGGAAGAAAAGTGATAAAGGTGTGACTAGCAAGACACAGATTAGCCATTAAAACAGGGGTGTATTTCAAATGCAAAGTAGGTGATCTTTTGACCCTACACTATCAGCTCTTGAATAATGTTTTACATCATCACATCCAAGTATACTTGTGAGTGCACTTTCCCAAGCAAGGGAGAATGACGACTGGAGTCAGCTAACTGGCTATGGAATTCGCAAACTAATTCACACCTAACAAGGACTCTGACCAATGAGGTTTAAGTCTGACACAAAAAAATGCAGTTAAGTTGATTACATTTGCAACCTGGTGGTCACTGGCCTTAGACACCTGACTACTGTATGCATGAAATTCCCTGCAGGAATTTAAACAACTCTGCAGGTCCCCTCAAGATAAATCAACAACCAATGGGGCAGCTTTTGTGAATTGGACCAGCACATAATATGGCAAATGAATGCCTCTCCCTGGCATCCAGTTTTGATTGGGGTTCCACTAAGGGAAAGTGGCTTGGGCAAGGGCTTAGAGGCTGATAACTACTTGATTGGAGTGCAGCGATAAAGTCTGGTATTTGTTTTTCCTTTCAAGTGACATTTTAGTTAGTGAGCAAAACGATCTAGCTACCTAGGTACATGTTTTGATCTTGCCTAGAAAATCCCACAAATTGAAAAGGGGGACCAACATTATCAAAATAACACTGCTGTTGAGATTATTGTACTTATCAAAGCACGGAACCAACAGATTTTTAAGATGATTTCAAAATAAATTTAACTGCCCCTTTAAGACCTAGACAAACAGATGAGAGGAGATCCTAATCAATTCGTGACCTTAATCAATAAAGTATGAAATAGGAGCAAAAACCCACAGACACTCAGCCCTCCATAAAATAAGTTTGACCATCAGGTCAATACAACTAGCTTCAGAGGCATTCCTTAATATGATGTGAATGGCATCATTCCCCTCAAACAGAGCCTCCGGCAAATGTGTGGCGAGCTGGCATTTGCCCCAGTACTTTTTGAAGTGTTGTGGCGCCGCCCCACCACATTCAACGCAGCGGAGTATCGAGGGCATTCAATGTATCTAATATTATAAATGTAAAAAAAAACGTTTCGCAACGAAAAAAATAAACGTGAATTTCTTGCAATTGATCAAGTTGATAAAACACTTCTCCAAATTTCAATATAACGCACTACCTCAAACGCTGACTGCAACAGGTGAATGCACCTGTCAGTCACAGTGATCTCCTAGCTACAGTCAACTCTGCCCCGGAGGCAGAGCGTCGACCATGTCTCTCAACAAATCATTGCTTAGTAACGCAGGTTACTCGAATCGTTAGAATCGAGTCATTGCAGATGGTTACTAGCTACTTCTTTTGTTCACGCTCCCCTATCGCCTGCCTCCTTGTCAGGTGAAAACGCGAAGTCTGATGAAATTTCATTAGTAAAAAACCTATGTATGTCAAACTCTCTTAACTTGTCCCCATCACAATATAATGATAATATCCATAACTGACAAAACTGCTATTGTTACATATAGTAGCCTTACATTACATTATTAACTAGCTAGCTAAGTATTATTTTAAGCTCACTGATTACTGTACATGTTTGCCACGGGAAAAAGTCGAGTACAGATGAAACGATCTGCTGCTGCTACAAAGGCAAGGGACACTAATTAAGTCAGTTTGTTAAATTGAGACTGGTGACGTGGGGTTGTTACGTTGACATTTGTAAAACCTTTCAAAACCTAGCTAGCTAAAGATTCCAGTCGTCTACACGGAAAATATAAATAATTTTGTCCAACCATAACAGATGGATGACGACTAATGCACTAGGATAGAGCACATAAATTCCTGGATGAACCAAAATTGTCTGCAATTAAACCAAGATAAAACTGAGATTATTGTGTTTTGCAACAAAAATAAAAGAACAAGTATTAGTAAAGAGCTAGATTCTCGGGCCCTTAAAACCAGGGATCAAGTGCATAATCTTGGTGTTCTGATAGACTCAGACCTCACATTTAACAGTCATATTAAAGCGGTCACCAAAACAGCATTCTATCATCTTAAAAATATATCCAGAATCAAAGGCTTGGTGTCCCAAAAAGACCAAGAGAAGCTCATCCATGCTTTTATCTTTAGTAGGGTTGACTACTATAATGGCCTCTTAACTGGACTCCCCAAAAAGACTGGAAAACAGCTGCAGCTCATTCAGAGTGCTGCTGCTAGAATGTTAACCAGGACCAAGAGAACAGAGCACATCACTCTGGTTCTTAAATCTTTGCATTGGCTTCCAGTCAGTTACAGAATAGATTTTAAAGTGGTGCTTTTAGTTTATAAATCTCTGAATGGTTTAGGAATACATTTCTGATTTATTTGAAGAATATAAACCGAGCAGGGCTCTTAGATCCATGAACACAGGTCAGCTAGTAGAGCCCAGAATCCAAACTAAACATGGAGAAGCTGCGTTTAGCAGTTATGCTGTACACAACTGGAATAAACTACCAGAAGATCTTAGACGTGCCCCAAACGTATCAATTTTTAAATCCAGGTTAAAAACACTTCTCTGTTCACGTGCCTATGACTGAGCACTTAAACTTAATCACACTGTTTAGCCTTATAGCGTATAGATGTTTTTATACCGTTTTTATTCTTTTTATATTTTCTTATTCTATTTTTTATTATTATGATGTTGTTTTGATGTTTTCATTTGAGTATGTTATTGTATTTTTATATTTTTTCTTTTTCTTTGTAAAGCACATTGAATTGCTTCGATGTATGAATTGTGCTATATAAATAAACTTACTTGCTTGCTTGCTAGCATAAGTAGCTAATGAATTCTAGCGCCAACAAAACTGTCTTTCGCAGACAGCTACCTAGCGATAGAGTAGGAAAGAGTTAGTAAGAAGAGTGCAATATATAGTGATGTGATTCAATAAAATCTGATGTATGGAATGGGAATATCATTTTATAAACACCTTTTTGAAGTCAGCTGTTGATCAATTTAATAATTGGATATACAACATTTTGTACTTATCTATAATTGTTACATGCCTTGTCCACCTGGATAAGTGTCTACTGAATTACTCAAATGTATGTGAATGATTACAATTATCTTTCGTCAACTAAGCATATAAGTAGGACACAAGTTTACATCACAAGTTGAGGAAAAATGGTCTGGTCCCCAAGAAATGCCCCGATGTCCCAAATTTTGCCCCACCACTTTTGGACTTCTGGTGCCACCTCTGCCCTCAAAAACAAAAACCATCAACCATAACCTCAGGAGAGCGCCGATGTAACACGTCTCTATCACAGGAATGTGTTCTTGTGATTCTGAATGTAGATATATCAATAACGATTTGCCCCAGTGTAGTTGGCTGGGACGAATATTACAACTAGTTGAGGAAATTATGTTTCTAGCAGGAAGATTTGGCTGTGTATGTTAAGTGGGTCAAAGGGGATGTGGTGTTGACTTCCAGCTGTGAGTCATCCTGCCTCGTTGCTGCACAATCGCTGAGTCAGCCCTCAGCCACGCACAATGACAATAGAGAGGCAGGGAGGGAAAAAGAGAGGATGGGCACTAGAACAGAAGCGGTAAGAAACAGAAGACTCATTGCTGTATTTGGGTTAGCTCCTTGTGTCTCTTAGTTGATCTCCCACACTGTACTATTTACATCAGCAGTTGTCACAGAGTGCTTTGCAGATTCCTGGCCTAAAACCAACTGAAAGGAAACTCTGACCTTTGAAATAATGATCTAAGAAACTGAATTTTGTGATGAACCGGTATGAGTACAGACACGCCACACTCTTGACGTCTTACTCAATCCTGGGAAAAACCCTCTCTACAATCTCTACCTCAGTTGTTTATTAGAGTTGATGAAGAGATCACCTAACAGTTAATTTTAATTCTCTACCGCAGAGGATTAATAATCATGGGCAATTTTTCCATGGCCCTTCTTCTCAGAAAAGATTTAAGTCAAAAGCTGACTGAGAAAACAACATCACATCTGTTTCCCACAGAGCCTCTGTGAGAGTAGTGAGGGAGCATGATGTTTTGCTATTAATTGTAAAGGAGTGGCAAATAAACCCTATTAACTCCACAGCAAGCTATTAACAATGCATTCTTTATGTTGACGGATTTATTCCCTGCCACAGCCTTTGGTTTAAGCAGCACAAGTAGCCGTGTGTCTAGGCTGCTTTGAGACAGCCCTGTCTAAAAGATTAGGCAGCCACAGGGAGCCTCTGTGTGCCTTCAACATATCCCATGAGAGCCCCTGACGTGGGAAAAGAAACTAGGGTAATAACCACGCATGTCTATGTGTGCATAGGATACTGAGCATGAAAGTGTCTGGCTGTATAGTCTTGGCAAAGGGCAGTTCTAGTAACTGACAGCCTTAAAGAGAGTTCCTGAAAATGGAATTGTGAAACATCTTCAGAATGGTCAAAATAAAGTTCACTTAACCAGAGGAAACTGGAGAAAATATGTGGTCACATCCCAATGTGCATATTTTAGGTCAGACCATTTAATCATTTTTTTTATTATTTTGGGGCAGTTTTCCTTTTTATTGATAGAAAGAGTCAAACAGCAGTGGGCTGTTTAAGACTGGGCTGGAACTGAACCCACACAGCAGTGGTATATGTGTATTGCAGTTATCAGCCCAGACTGCTACACCATCTCAGGCCATGAAAAACATTGTTTTAAATCTAATCCAATCTTTTTTATTTATGGTAAATGGATGTATTACACAAAGGTTAACATACTAACCAATGGACTGGCTCATTTTCCTAATCATCTTTCTTTTCAAATCCAAAGTACTGTATTGCAGTATTTTAGATTTTGAATAATACAATGACACGTTTTATCAAGTTGCAATTCTGTAACTAAACATTTGCATAGATTCAACTCGAATTGCAAGTATATTTTATATTCAGATTTACAACAAGAGCATTTACCGGCTCAAATGCAAGGCGAGGAGAGGTTTTGTATTTTGAGGTTCGTAAGTGAAAATTAATTCTGCAAGCAAAAGAGGGGTGGGCGTTCTACACTTGACAGAGCAGTTACATTGGCATTGTGACAGATCAGTCCATATTCCATACACCCCTTATTGGTGCTTTTGAAGAACCTTGTTCTGGATTGGCTTTGAATGTTCCTTCATCTAAATTATTTAATTTCTGTTAGGAATTGTACTAACCAACTGTGGGGCAGGGATATTTAACCTGAAATCATGTGAACCACTTGGATTGCACACATGTAGACCCCATTCAATTAATGACTAATGAGAAAAATGGTTGCACCACTGCTCATTGAGGTGGATCATAGCAAAGGGGCTTAATACTTATGCAATAAATTATTTTTGATTTCATATTTGTATTTAATTTAGAATAATTTGTGGATTCAATTTTTTACTTTGACATTATGGACTTTTTTGTGTTCATAAGTTGCAAAAGCCCCTGATTAAATCCATTTTTATTTAATGTTGTAACACACAAAAATGTGGAAAAGTCCGGGGGGGGGGGGAGTAATTTTGACAGCCATTGTACAATGACTATTGGATTAAAGACTGTCAGAATTAATTGTATGCAATTTTCTTACATATTAGATGAACCATTACAAAAACTATAGCACATTTTGTGCAATTTTAGGACACCAAATGTATTTGAACAATTGGCTTCATAATTGTTTTTAATTAGGTAGTTGTGTTTGCATTGTTAGTGCATGCAAAAGAGAGCTGTCAATGTCTAATATTTTAAGCTTTGCATTTGGAGTCTGTAACTGATATCTGACAACATAAGCACCAAATAAGTGTCAGGGCATTCAATTTGACATAAGGCAGATTAATCCGAATAACTAACAGAAAGATAAAGAAATCAACTGTTTGATGCACTAACAAGAAAAAAGAAAACCCTGGTGAGCACAGTAATGGCAAATGATTTGGTAGACCAAGGAAGACCTCTACAGTAGATGACCAAAGAACGCTACTCAAGAGAAAACAAAGTCTCCCACTTTTGCTGTTTTACCAATAGTACTAGCCTAACTATTGATCTCAAACAGTTTCATGGTGGTATGTATGTATTGATATCTTCCTGAGTTGTACTGATCACTAGGCTGCACAGCAGCTTGGCACGGCAAGCAAATTGTCCATATACAAACTTGCAAGCACACATGCTAATAGATTTATTAAGTCTATACTTGTACCAATCAATGTCATTTTTAAAATGCAGGCTTTCAACAGCAAGACACATCATTCACCCAAGTTCACAGATCATTCATACAATGTGCTACATTACAGAACCAAAACATAAACATGTTAGGCTTAGATATCTAAAATATCTCGAAACTTATTGAACCAAGCTTCATCATGCAGCAGTTAGTGTTTCAGGGCCCCCCCCAAAAAGTGGAAATGTGCATGTAAACACCACAGGAATCTTACATTTGGGAACATACAGTCCTGATCAAACAAAAATGAATAGGTAGTCTCCTCCTCACCCTGTCGTAAATTTCAACAACAAAAAAGCAAAGAGCATAAACTAGCAAGAGCAAGATGGGCTAAAAACCACAAAAGACTGTTGATAAACCCTCTCATTGTTTTCAGCTAGTAGCAGGCTATCAAAATTGCACTTGCACTTCGGCAGCCTGTCTGCCAATGCAAGTTTCTGTCCCATCGTGATCCCAAACCACAAGACAACTAAATGGGGAAATTGCCTGTCTAACAGCGGCACCTATGACAATAACATGCTCGAAGCATGTTTGCATATATATATATTACTATACTTTGACATTGGTTGGGAAATATTTGTAAGAAATATATATATATATATATATTACAAATATTTCCAAATCAATGTCAAAGTATAGTAATTAATTTAGATTTTCAGTGTTTTAAAATAAAATGTCAGACAGAGCAAAATGTCAAAAAAACATTTGTAGTTCACTAATCTTGTTGTGACTTTGGTTTGTGTGGAGTGTGCTTCCTCTGTCATTTTCAGAGTTCATCAATCATATGTTTTAGATCCCAGGATGACATAGAGAAAACCATGTCATGACAAAAGATTCAACAAGTGTGAACCCAGAGTCACAATGACACAGTTTACAGCAACAATACAGACATACCTTTCCTCCTCCATTAGTGCCAGAATGATGAGCAAAGGCACAGAATACTCTGTTGTTTCAAGGTAAAACCCCTGATAAGCTTACTTTCCTAGAAATGAAATATGAAGAAAGAAATGTAGTGTGTCTCACTTCAAAGAACTTACTGTTGATCTGTCCTCACCCACCCTCCCCTGGCTTGTTTATACTGAGAGAGGTGAGCAGTCTAGAAATTCCCTGGTTGGAACCAATGCTGACAGACTAACTGAGTGACAACTGAAAGTCATGTTCTTTGAGTTGCGTGAGGCACCAACACTGTAGACTGCAGCTGAGACCACCACCACGATTAGGTTGTTAGGCCCACAGCGTGGGAGCAAGACAACTGCTGCAACCTGCCAAAGAAACTGACAATACTACTAGCCTGGCTCTGATCACAGGTGTTCTAGTAGGGATTTTAGAAACAAAGAAAGGCAGTTATACATGAGTGACATTGATTGGTGCAGCATAACAGAAAATGACACCGGGTAGTCACGTCTCCAAATCAATAATGTTTTAACACCTGCTTTGCCTCCTTTCCCAATCTCTTTTTTATTTCTCCCTCCCTCCCTTCCTCCCTCCCTCCCTCTGCCTGCCGAAAAATGGTCACCATTTTTCAGTTACGCATCGCTTCATATCACAGCATAGGGGAACGGTTTTACATTGCTAAACAACCACTTGAGCTCTGACCTTGTAAAGCGCAAAACAATGGGACTCCGCTTTATGGATCAAAGTGCCCAAGCCCTCCCATGACCCTAAGCATATCTGCTGTTTCATGGACTCTAATCTAGATTCTACAGTGCCAGGTCTCGGAGACACTGACCTCCACAATGAGCCCTGCTTAAGCTCAGCTCATGCCTCAGCCCCAACTCAATGGCCAGATCAGACAGAGCATGACCCCAGGACTAAAGGGATTTCTGAGGCCATGCACACCAGCAATGAGACAGCATTGCCGGGGGCCAATCCACATCATGACGAGGCTGACATGAACAAGACGCCACTGTCTACATCCATTGCACTACATAGTCATCAAAACATGCATCCGATTAATGGACATCTTTCTGGGTTGAAATGCATCCTGAAAACACATTGAGTGGGGTTGAATCCCAGATATTGTTAGTTGCTCAAAAAGCAATGAGTAATAATGTAAAACAGTACGACCTCGTGCCAGAATTTTCTAGGGCTGCTGTTTTATTTCAATTCATGCAATTGATAGTTGCAGCTTAGGGGTGGGTGGTAAGGGTGGTGGAAACAGTGTGCTAATATAAATATGTGCCACAGTATGGATTTGCCAATACTGCATGTGCCATAGTAGGTTCGAGCATGGTTTCTGGTGTTAATGATAATGGCTCGAGGATGGTTTCTGGTGTTAATGATAATGGCTCAAGCAAGGTTTATGGTGTTAATGATAATGGCTCAAGCATGGTTTCTAGTGTTAATTTAAAGCACTATGTTATCACAAAAATGTTGAGTGGACAAAATCATATAATCATGACGAGATACTATAATTTGGATGATGAAAACATGTTGGTGTTTCCTATTCTGTCTTAATGTGAACAAACTCATGCACTACACACATGCTTTCTGTGCACAAAGATGAGTGGAAACAAGAAACCAGGCAAGCCTAGTTTAGCCAGCCTGTAAAAGAAAATGTTGCCACCTCGAGATTCAAACCCAGGTCGCCCACGTGAAAGGCTGTGGCGTTACCTACTAGACAACGGAGCTGTACATTTGCTGGGTGTCAGTATAGCCTCTTGTCTCTATCCTGAACAAATCCTCTTTTGCCACTGCCCGTTTTAATAGTTAATTGGCCATTTGTGAATGACACTGATACAGTTAAACTGACTAACGTTTCTTACTAAGTTTACCTCCACAAATAGCAGCTATGTATTGCGTTTGCCACTGGCTGTTTTAACAGCGTATTAGCCAGTAATAAGCTTTACCGGTATCTACTAACTTACTAGAATAGTCATAAGAATTGAGCAATTGCTAGCAAGTCTGCCAAAGCTATTTCAACGTACTTTTTTCTTTCATTCGTGAATGACAATTATACAATAACTATCAATAAAGGCGAGGATAACTAACTCTTTCATCAAGTGAAAAGATGAGAGAATCGTGGATTCTACCAGAAATAATTATTAAATGTCATTGCTCTCAATAGATTTGAACTTAGGTCTTCCACATGAGAGTCACTGTCTTTAACCACTACGCCACGGCATTACACATTTCAGCAGTCGCTAGACTCCATTGAGGATTGTGTTTAACTGACTAATGTTTCTTATTAAGTTTACCTCCACCACAAATAGCGTCTATGAAATGTATTGCTTTTGCCACTGGCTGTTTTAACAGCTTATTAGCCAGTAATAGGCTTACTAGTATCTACTAACATCTTAGGAATAATCATAAGAAATGAGCAATTGCTAGCGAGACTGAAGATGAACTATTCCATGCCAGAAACAGTCGCAATATAACCGTATACAGTTTCAGCCAGTAAAGTTTTCGTCAATAGGGAATAATTCACAATGCATACATCGCTTCGCCTGCGAGGAGATACGAACTCGGGACCTATAGTTCACAAGTCCGCTTCTCTAACCACTACGCTTTTTAACAAGAGGTAGTCAGTCAGTAAGTCAGTCAGTCAGTTAGTAAGAGACATTCGCTCTTCTTAGCCGGCTCCGCTTACGCGGTCCGGCAAAAAAGAAGAGGGAAGACACGGAGAACCGCCCTCTGTACCACGACTACGTGATGAAGAATATGAAAGGAGGCTTCCTCCATCATTTACACTTGGTTTTGATTAAAATGTTTGAAGCACTAGCTTTAATCTTAGGAATTTATTTGTTAATTGTATTGTTCTGAATTGTACTGTATTTGTGACATTTGGCATAATACACAGCACACTAAAGGAACTGCAAAGTAGAAACCCAATAGTAGTAACCATCCTCAAGTATTGCTCCTTCATAAAAGTGTTTATATTGCAATAAAAGAGCCAAATTAGTATATTGTGATATGTACTGTTAACATTAAAAATTTACCATGATATAATTTTAGGTCATATCGCCCAACCTTACTTATACTTATCAAATATTATCTTGGTGTTTCCCTTGCAGTGAACTCAAAGATAACATTAGATGGCCTAGCTAAAAAATACATTTATGTAAGCTTCTTCATAGAATGCTGTTCATAGAATGCTGTTGGTAATGTCTGTAGCTAATTGATTTTTGATAGTTGCCGTAAAATGTGTGACATTGAAATGTTGTGCATAATAATGACGACAATGTGCGCCCCTGTAGCATTGGCTGAACTGTCTAGAGCAGACCTGGGCAAGATACAGCCCCCGGGCCGGATCCGGCCCGTTGAGTAATTCTATCCGGCCCGCGATACATCCAAAACTTTTAAAATAATACAAAATAAAAAATACCTGACGAGGTCCGCAGATTATGTTTATTTACTGCTGCATATTTATTTATTTTCAAATTAAAAGTCCCGTGGCACTCCCCGTAATAAGTACAGCAGTATCATACTGTCTGTTTAAAATACCTTTAAGTTGAAACAAGGTATTTGCGTTGCTATGATACGTAGGGACTAGCACCACAATCCACGCGCGGAAGTTATCATTTGTACGTACTAAACGCAATTGATGGCTAGCGATCTCTAGAAATGAGCCTAAGAAAAGTTGATAACGAAAGCAGGGTATTTAAAAAAGAATTGACAGGAAAATATTTATTTGTAGATGTCACAGGTAAAGCAACTTGCTTAATATGTTAAGCTAACTTCGCAGTTTTTAAAGAGTACAATTTGCAGAGGCACTTCCAGAGCGAGCATGCGGAGAAACACAAAAACTACTGCTACAATTCAACCAGTCCAAGCGCAGATGCAGCCTCACTGATGAATATCTTGCAGCAGTACCGCACACTGCTTCAACAGAAATTACTGCTGACTTCACCTCACGTGTCAACGTCCATACGAGGCTCTCCTGTTCATATTGAGTGAGTAGCCCTAAAAGTTGATTTCTTGGGTCTGGGCTGCTGGAATAGCTGTCGTTAAAAGCACGTAGTACAAAAAACATACTGTATGAAGTTGGACGACGGCAATTATGCCAACATTTGCTTTGAGTGAAAATCTTCACAAGTGATTTCATAGACTTATGGCTGCCCTAATAACTATTATACCTATATAACTGTTATATACCTTATGTAATAAACTTACTCTGTTGAGTTGAAAGTTAAGTTTTAAGGCAAATATGTGTTGCAACAATTCTGTTGAGTAATAACCCTAAAAAGGGATGTTTTAGGCCTTTGCCTGCCATAATAACAATTGTTAACAGAAAATAATAAAAAAAACATTGTTAAAGTAAATTAAGCTTGATTAATTGATTGATTAGCTAACAGAGTTAGCTATGTTGTGTGCTTTTTAGGCACGTTGGTTAAAAAAGTAATCTGGCCCATGATGCACTCCGGCATTTTCAGTGTGGCCCCAGTGAAAAATATTGCCCACCCCTGGTCTAGAGAGATAATACAGCTAAAAAAGAATTGGAATTTTGCTATGGTTATTGTGCGCATATCCTTATCCAATTCAACACCACAGTTCGAGTTACAGTGAAAAGTACCTAGGTAGACTACACTAGTGAGTCAACAACATTGGCTTTGCGAGTCCAGTGTATGAATCCGGCTCACGGATTTGCCCATGGCCCCCACGGAGGACGCAATTAGGTTTGGGTGGTAAGTATTCAAAAATGGTTGCCTTGCCTTGTGGCGTCTTGGGCGCCTGTGAGGTAGAAGGCTTGAGAATGACTTGAGAATGTGTTCCCTCCGGTGCATAGGAACTCGTATAACTGTATAACTGTTATAACTTTGTTGGTTGATAAGTTTGATAAGTAAGGCATAAGACTGTCCATAATATACTGTACATGCAGTATTAGTGGAACCCACCATGTAGCCAAGTGAATCATGATCTCATGCAAGAACAGTATATGCAATGAACTGAACACTGATCGTTTTATATCCCGCAAATACAAAAGAACATACACCGATCAGCCATAACATTATGACCACCTGCCTAATATTGTGTATGTCCCCCTTTTGCCGCCAAAACAGCCCTAACCCGTCGAGGCATGGACTCCACTAGACCTCTGAAGGTGTGCTGTGGTATCTGGCACCAAGACGTTAGCAGCAGATCCTTTAAGTCCTGTAAGTTGCGAGGTGGGGCCTCCATGGATCGGACCTGTATGTCCAGCACATCCCACAGATACTCGATTGGATTGAGATCTGAGGAATTTGGAGGCCAAGTTAACACCCTGAACTCGTTGTGTTCCTCAAACCATTCCTGAAACATTTTTTCTTCGTGGCAGGGCGCATTATCCTGTTGAAAGAGGACAGTGCCATCAGGGAATACCGTTGCCATGAAAGGGTGCACATCGTCTGCAACAATGCTCAGGTAGGTGGTACGTGTCAAAGTAACATCCACATGAATGGCAGGACCCAAGATTTCCCAGCAGAACATTGCCCAAAGCATCACACTGCCTCCGCCGGCTTGCCTCCTTCCCATAGTGCATCCTGGTGCCATGTGTTCTCCAGGTATGTGATGCACACGCACCCGGCCATTCCGTGATGTAAAAGAAGACGTGATTCATCAGACCAGGCCACCTTCTTCCATTGCTCCGTGGTCCAGTTCTGATGCTCATGTGCCCATTGTAGGCGCTTTCGACAGTGGACAGGGGTAAGCATGGGCACCCTGACTGGTCTGCAGCTACGCAGCCCCATATGCAACAAACCGCAATGCACTGTGAGTTCTGACACCGTTCTATCAGTACCAGCATTAACTTTTTCAGCAATTTGAGCCACAGTAGCTTGTCTTTTGGATCGGACCACTAGGGCCAGCCTTCGCTCCCCACGTGCATCAGTGAGCCTTGGCCGCCCATGACCCTGTCGCCTGTTCACCACTTTTGATAGGTACTGATCATTGCTGACTGGGAGCACCCCACAAGGGCTGCAGTTTTGGAAATGCTCTGACCCAGTAGTCTAGCCATCATAATTTGGCCCTTGTGAAAGTCGCTCAGATCCTTAAGCTTGCCCATTTTTCCTGCTTCTAACACATCAACATTGAGGACAGAATGTTCACTTGCTGCCTAATATATCCTACCCACTGACAGGTGCCATGGTAACAAGATCATCAGTGTTATTCAATTCACCTGTCAGTGGTCATAATGTTATGGCTGATCGGTGTATCTATACAATACTGATGGAACTATTATGGTACACTGTGTAATAAAGGTGAACATGGAGTCATCTGGAGAGGCATCTGTGAGTTTGAAGTACACCACAGGGAATGTGAGCAGAAATTCTCATGACACGTATAGTAATGGATATTTATCATGCTGCGAAATGACACAAAACAATGTGAGAAAGCATACAACAGCTATTTAAATGCAATTTTGTGCCAATGAAAGTTCAAACAACACTGAGCCCAGAAAAGTTCTGCTCCCAGCTCAACCGAGTATAACCTAAACAAAGACAGGGACAGGGACACTGTGGTGAAGAGCAGAGCACAGATGTACCGGTGAAAGATCATCCTTTACCTAGGTCTTCATCAGTCTCCCCAGGGACCCCCCCCCCAGACATTTCCAAATGTTGTTGTAGACCTGAACAAACACACCTGATTCACTAATGAAGGGCTTGATGATTAGCTGACAACTGTAATAACGTAGCTCAAATATTGATATGGCCGGGGTTGTCTGCAGTACTATGATATCAAATGTGATTTCTTTAAGATTATCAGAATTAGAGGAAGATTGTGGATCTACCTGGATCTAATCTAACCAAGCATAGCCCTCCTGGTCAGGGTTCTCCCTGGTGCAGGGACAGGCAGAGTCCCAGTCCCCTTTCCACCAATGTCCTCTCCTCTCCATTGCTTTAATCACATTAGAGAGGTAATTTAATTTTGGTTCAGCTCTCTACTGTGACAGCACAGTTCTAATCCTAGAGAATCCAGGGGAAATTAACTAGGTCTTCTTTCTCTCCCCCCTCCCCATCTCTCTCAACTGCTCCACGTCTGTGGAACATATCAGTGAGAGAGAGCGAGAGAGAGAAAAGAGGGAAGTAGGAGACAGATGCTCAAATCAAATTAAACCTTTCAAATGTGATGAATAATGTATCAGTCAAAAATAGGAAGATACAAAGCTTATGAAGTCTGAGGTGATTTTCAAGATGGTTGACAATTAACCGCCCCAACTTGAAGCTTTCCTCATCACAATCTGGTATAGTATACAGTATCTCACAAAAGTGAGTACACCCCTCACATTTTTGTAAATATTTGATTATATCTTTACTTGTGACAACACTGAGGAATTGACACTTTGCTGCAATGTAAAGTAGTGAGTGTACAGCTTGTATAACAGTGTAAATTTGCTGTCCCCTCAAAATAACTCAACACACAGCCATTAATGTCTAAACCGCTGGCAACAAAAGTGAGTACACCCCTAAATGAAAATGTCCAAATTGGGCCCAATTAACCATTTTCCCTCCCCGGTGTCATGTGACTCGTTAGTGTTACAAGGTCTCAGGTGTGAATGGGGAGAAGGTGTGTTAAATTTGGTGTTATCACTCTCACACTCCCTCATACTGGTCACTGGAAGTTCAACATGGCACCTCATGGCAAAGAACTCTCTAAGGATCTGAAAAAAAAAATTGTTGCTCTACATAAAGATGGTCTAGGCTACAAGAAGATTGCCAAGACCCTGAAACTGAGCTGCAGCATGGTGGCCAAGACCATACAGCGGTTTTACAGGACAGGTTCCACTCAGAACAGGCCTCGCCATGGTCGACCAAAGAAGTTGAGTGCACATGCTCAGCGTCATATCCAGAGGTTGTCTTTGGGAAATAGACGTATGAGTGCTGCCAGCATTGCTGCAGAGCTTGAAGGGGTGGGGGGTCAGCCTGTCAGTTCTCAGACCATACGCCGCACACTGCATCAAATTGGTCTGCATGGCTGTCGTCCCAGAAGGAAGCTTCTTCTAAAGATGATGCACACGAAAGCCCGCAAACAGTTTGCTGAAGACAAGCAGACTAAGGACATGAATTACTGGATCCATGTCCTGTGGTCTGATGAGACCAAGATAAACTTATTTGGTTCAGATGGTGTCAAGCGTGTGTGGCGGCAACCAGGCGAGGAGGACAAAGACAAGTGTGTCTTGCCTGCAGTCAAGCATGATGGTGGGAGTGTCATGATCTGGAGCTGCATGAGTGCTGCCAGCACTGGGGAGCTACAGTTCATTGAGGGAACCATGAATGCCAACATGTACTGTGACATACTGAAGCAGAGCATGATCCCCTCCCTTCGGAGACTGGGCCGCAGGGCAGGGTATTCCAACATGATAACGACTCCAAACACACCTCCAAGACGACCACTGCCTTGCTAAAGAAGCTGAGGGTAAAGGTGATGGACTGGCCAAGCATGTCTCCAGACCTAAACCCTATTGAGCATCTGTGGGGCATCCTCAAACGGAAGGTGGAGGAGCGCAAGGTCTCTAACATCCTCCAGCTCCGTGATGTTGTCATGGAGGAGTGGAAGAGGACTCCAGTGGCAACCTGTGAAGCTCTGGTGAACTCCATGCCCAAGAGGGTTAAGGCAGTGCTGGAAAATAATGGGGGCCACACAAAATATTGACACTTTTGGCCCAATTTGGACATTTTCACTTAGGGCTGTACTCACTTTTGTTGCCAGCGGTTTAGACATTAATGGCTGTGTGTTGTGTTATTTTGAGGGGACAGCAAATTTACACTTATACAAGCTGTACACTCACTACTTTACATTGTAGCAAAGTGACATTTCTTCAGTGTTGTCACATGAAAAGATATAATCAAATATTTACAAAAATGTGAGGGGTGTACTCACTTTTGTGAGATACTGTACGTTCTTTTAAACTGTTAGAGATTTATTCCAGCTCTAACAAACAAGCTGCTCTCAAGAAAATGTGAGCACCCTTCGATGAGTGATATGAACACCTGCAGCTTCTGGCTCAGTGCTGTAAATTT
The DNA here is from genome assembly GCA_016801175.1 of Esox masquinongy. Lineage (NCBI taxonomy): Eukaryota > Metazoa > Chordata > Actinopteri > Esociformes > Esocidae > Esox > Esox masquinongy. Next base: position 162,414 of record JACXGI010000015.1, read on the forward strand.
CATATACAGTGTTTATTAACATCCCAATTCAGAAACATTTCAAGAGCAGCTCAACTATTTGTGCCAGATGCACAATTGTTCACTAAATACCTCTTTAAATGGCAGATGTTTTTTTTACTAACTTAAGTAACAATGTAAAAATGTCTGAAACCTAGTTGTAATCATGATCTATCTGACTCTAAAAATAGTTTCTTTAATAATGAAATCAGACTACAATCATGATCTAATGATGTTTTTATGCACAAACAAAAGTACTTGGAAAAGCACAGAGGTGCACTTTTCAAGAACAATCTGTGTCTATTTGCCTCTAACTGAAACTTAACCAAGAGCACCATCTTCCCATTTACTATAATCATTATACTTACACATATCACCAACAAACCCTAAAAGCCCACTGACGGTGAAAAGTACAGTAACTGAATTCCACTACGTCCTGGAGTTACACTTATATTACATTTCAGTAATTCAAGACAAGTGAGCGTAAATATTTTCATGCTGGTTCCCAATGGGAATCACACCCAAAAACTGGCACCATACTCTAATAAATTAGCGACACCTTGATAACAATGTCCACTGATGGAATGCGCCAAATCTGAACCAATTGGGTGTCTATGTTTGCACTACACAAAACTGTCAAATAAAATAGAATTTAGGACTGTACTATAGACTTAAGTTCAGAACAGTACTAAACACTAAAGTAAAATGTACTGTGTTGTACGGAACTGATTCTCAACTGGTGAGTTGTGATAAAAATTCACTGAATGGTGCACAGCTAAAGTCACTGCCTCACAGTTAGCTGTGTCCCATCCAGGGTTCAAATCCTGCTCACGGATTAGCCTTGCAGTCCTGCAGAGGGCGGCGTATTTGGCCAGCAACGTCCAGGTTTGGGGCTATAGTATTAAAATATAGTTGCCTTGTCTCACTCTAGCAACTCCTTGTGGTGGCTTGGGCGCCTGTGAATTCAACCAAGGTAGAAGACCGGAAAATGCATTTGATACAGCTGGTAAGAATTCAGGTCTAGACATCCTGGTTGAGCGACCAGAACAGCATTGGATTTGCTTTAGAGGTTACATTTCTCACAGCATTGACTGTCCCCAGTCTGGAGGGAGTTGCTGCGATGAATTGAGATGAAACAGGGCCTTAATCACAAAATCAGTTTTCACAAAATTTAAAATAAAAACATAGATACAATTACTTATTTTATTTTGGTCAGGGAAGGGTTTTAAATGAGTCATGGGTGAAAAAATGCTGTTCCCTTGTTTAGTATAATAGCACATTCACTTTCAATATAGCTTGCAAAATTGTTTTACAGATTTTCTTCAAAAATAAATACAGGATGTAGATGTAGAAAATTCTGTTTCAAAATGAAAACAACCTAGCTTATTTAAAAGTTTACTGTACAGCACAATCCTGTACGGTTTGTTTTTACTCAAGCGTTCATTTCACAACAGACACCTCACTCTTTCTTCAGATATTTACACATTCAGATCTGATATTTATTTAATATAGTTTTTGAAAACATAAAAAATGGCAAAAAAAAACAAGATTTTACCAAAATTCTAATACCATATACAGTTCTTCCACCAAATAGTTTTTTGGTGTAAGAACGTGGATTGATGCCTTGAAAAATCTGTTGGAAATCCTATGATCAACACACTTGAGGGACAGCATTTCCTTGGTAGTGCCTGGGTGGTGTTATGTAGTTTCCACTTCCTGATTATTCATCCAATTGTGCTCACTGAATATAATTGGATATCATTGTGTACCCTTTTCCTAATCTAAAATGCTCTTGGGTCTTCATTTTCCTTCAGATTCACAGTCCGACCAATGGTCCACAAACAGTGTGTTTTTTATCCAGAAAATGTGACCGCAACTTTAATGAGTGTGTAAACTGGGAGCTTCCACAGAATAGGGGTGGAATACTTATGAAATCAACATATTTATATTTTTCCTACAAATATTTTGTAACAGAAAACAAATTCACCTTACAATAACTATCTTGAGGAATTATTCTAAAAGAACAAAATGTAAGTGTAACATTTCTAATTCAGGGGTTTGAATACTTTTTCAAGGCACAGTACATATGTTGATGATTCTATACCTCAAAAGGCAAAATGAAGGGATCTGTTTCAAAACAAATTATGATTAGGACCAGTTTTGCAATGAATAAATCTCAGTTGACTTTCCAATCAATGTTTTCCAGAATAAACCAACTCAGATTCGGACTGCAAAACGTTTTTCACCTGCCACACCAATCTAAGTAAGACAACCAAATGACTTAATCATGGCAGGCCATCTCCATCTCATCAACAGCCCACCTCTTTTCTCCGTCTCTTCCTCTCTCACGCTCTTCTTCTGTATCCCTCTCCATCTCTGCATTTTCCCTCCCTCTCTCTCTTTCTCTCTCTGTCTCCCTCTTCGTGTCTGTGGCTGGATGGTTTATCAAGCAGCAGGGAGTCCTGACAGTGATGTCCCTCACGCCTCTCTCCCTAACAGTTACATTCAATTACATAACATACTAGCGGGCTAATCCTCCTAATCCCTGTCGTGCCACAACAGGGCACCACTCTGAGCCTTGAACAAAGCCTGTTCTTTAAGCTCCCTTCCTCCGTAAGTGTTCTGAGGAATGAAAACCTGCCCTGAGAGCTGTGGTGGAGCCATCAGGCCTTGTGCAGCAGCAGCTACTCATTGAGATGTGAGATGACTGCCCTTTGAAGATCAAACCACTGAGGCTCACTGTGGCTGAATCTCTCTCTGTTAATGAGGTTTGCTTTTATTAGGTATTCCAATCTTCCTGCTTGTTACCTGGTCTGAAGTAGCCTATAGCTTTCTGACTGGGGTCTCTCATTGGAACTGAAAAACTATTATCGGTGGGTGGAGAAACTTTATCTCATTAAGTGCTAATAATCAAAATACAATCAAAATACTAATAATCAAAATCCAAATGTAGTCAATTTCCATAGATAATTCTCAGAACAGCTCATATGAAACAGTGTACTGTGCCTTATATGCTTGGCCGGTATAACATCACTGGATATTAAGCAATATGGTAATGGGTGCTTTTCAATGGAATGGTTTTCAATACATCAAGACAGTTATAACTATTTCTTTGCCATTTTTTTTATAATTTAGACATTTTATTATCTGTAGATGCATTGTAAGTAAATACTTGCAAACAGCTTGTGAAATAAGTTAGAAGTGTTGGTTAGAAGATAAAGCAGGTTGTTTGTTTAATTTAATCTGTCACTATTAAGTTCAAACATTCTGACACACAACAGCTGAGCCTGCTCACGTCACTCCCTGTATGCAAATAACAATGAGAGAAAGCAGAGCTGCTGGTGAGAAATTTGTAAGTGGCTGAATTAGTAACGAGAAGAGTTTCATAGTGTTTGCTTTTCTTTCTGCCATGCCTGAGTTGTCAAAAAAGAGAACAAGTTCTCTGATCAGCATTCGTCCCCAGTTTCGACCTTCTGTGCCTTGCCGGCCTTCTGCTCTCTCAGGCCCATGCACACACACACACACACAAAGACCATATTAGAGAGGATCAAAACCACATTATAAACTGGGAGGTTCGAGCACTGAATGCTGATTGTCTGAAAACTGAGGTATATCAGACTGTATACCATGTGTATGAGACACAATAACTACATTTTTACTATTTTAATTACATTGGCAACCAGCAATAAAGCACTTCTGAGGTTTGTGGTATTTGGCCAATACAGAACAGCAAAAGGCTGTATCCAGACATTCTGCATTGACGTGGTTATTTAAATTGCTAAGTTTGATGGCTAATATTGCCATCTACAGTACAGTTAAATACTTCTGTTAATGTTAATTTTTAAAATGTCTCTCATTCGCGTTTGCTTGTAAGTCACCAAAGATGCTAGCTACTACCTATACTTGTATAACCCTTTGAGCTGGATTGCCTGTCTTTGAAATAAGAATTAGAATTTAGTAGTATTATTAGCTAACATGGTTTATGAAAATTTCAAGTACCTATTTTGTGATTTTGTTATTTTTATTACACTTATAATACCGTAAACCCCAGATGGTAAAAAGGTGGGACGGTGATGTCAATATCTGGTTTTACCCAAACATAATTTCATTAATACAAACCACTTAAAGATTATTTTCAACCAGGTTACAGTATCGAGAATTTTCTTTATTTTCCATAAGTCTTCCACTGACAGATTCATCTACAGCTTCCCACAAACTTTGTAATATGTATCAACAAACATCACACAGACTCAGTGTGCAGTTATCTGGCTACCATCAGGGCTGAACTAAAAGGAAATTCTCATGCGCAGTATTGGCTGTTGAGATAAGACTGGGTGAGAGCAATATTCCTGCAGTACTTCTGCAGCCGAGTAGTGCTGGAGTCATATTAGGTCACAGCCAAATGGACAAATGTTGACGTGTCCTCATGATTCCCAGCTCCTTGGCAAGTCTCCTAATTCACAAGGAGCCCTGTCTGGGCTTGTGACACACAAACCTCCGAAAAGGCCTGCAGCCATTCTGCTTTTCTATTTTTCTCTCTCTCCTTCTCCCTCTGTCTGCCCCCCTAACACACCTTTTCTCTGTGTGTCTCTTTTACTAACTCCCGCCATTGACTGTCATTTCTGACCCCTCTGAAGTATCCCAAATGAGTGAGTGCCAGGAAAACAAGGAATCATCCCAGATGCACATCCAGTATGATAATCATAACTGGCAAAAATTGTAGGATAAATTGGCACTCTGTAGGAAAAAAGGTTGCCAATCCCATCCTACGTCACCACTTTTTGTTTAAAATTCATATCCAGTGATCCATTGTATTTACACTGAGGTTAAACATAGAGCATGTTTACAACAGCTTTATTTAGATGAACAAGACTTGCTCGTAGATTTGCGTCGGAGATACATATTTTTTATTTATGTGTATTGTGAATGAATTACTGGAATGAGCGGTAACATATGAAGTATGCAGGTTATATAGGTCCTTCCAGCTCCATAAAGGCAATCCGAAACAATAATAATTAGTGACCAAAGTGCAGCGTAAGCATGTGTTGCGCCTTATGGTGCAGCAAGTTTCTTGTTGTTAATATGAATTAAAAAAATAAATGTACACATTAGGTTACTTTTATTTAAATTGTTTTCACAGCAATTGTTGTAGTGAAAACAATTGTTGCTTTCACAACAACAATTATGAGTGTAAATAGTGTAAATAGGCTCACTGAGAGTGAAGGTAGCGAATGTGTTCCACATTACCTTAAAAGGTGGCGGTTGACAATTTAGCTGTACACTGCACCTATTTACACTGTCGTAAAATGTACAGCTAGCGTATTATCTGGAAGTCCTGTTTATTTCAAAAATATACATCATATATATAATCTATCTATTTCCCAATGTAGTTTTTTCCCTGTCAAATTCAACAAGCATTTGAGAATCTTCCCGAATGCAAAAGCACCCATGGACTTCATGCTTTCCTCAAAGATTCCACCATTGCTTGCCGATAGCTACACATTAGCTACACTACACAAATTGTTTTTGGATGGAAGGTGGGTGAAAAAACACAAATACGAGTAGCCACATTTTGTTTCTAATCTATGATTGAAAAAAGAATATCAGCTGTCAGGATGCATCTCTGTCAGTCAAACAGTAAGGTGCTGTTCATGCTAAAAAATGTTACTGGCATATTTTGCTCCATTTGTAGCAGCAGGGAAGACCGTGAGGCTAGAGATTAAAGAGACGAAGGAAGGGAACAGTGATGGGACACACATAAGCAACTGACCAAAATGAGTACTACATACACAAACAGGTAACCAAAATTCATTGGGGAAAGCTTAAAAAGTTGCTGAATTTGTTGTTAGGCTCTTTTACCAGTGGCAGTATTTGGAGGGATCTGAAAACTCTCTCAATCTAGCAATCAAAGTCACGTAATGGGCAAAACTAAATGTACAGCAACAGCCTACGCATTGAGCCAGCCACAACCAACTTCTTCAATGAGAAATATACAGCTCCGGGAAAAATTAAGAGACCACTGCACCTTTTTCTTTCCTTTCCAAAAAAGTTGAAAAGGAAAGTATTGAGTGAGGAACAGAAGCGTTCAATTTGCAGTGGTCTCTTAATTTTAACCCTTCTGTTCGTTGCTCAGAACCTTCCTTTTCAACTTTTTTGGAAAGGAAAGAAAAAGGTGCAGTGGTCTCTTAATTTTTTTCGGAGCTGTATGTCACGAAAAGGGAGTGTAATATTGTAGCACTCAGAAATACTATCCAACTCCAACATTTACCCCAACCTACCTTTTCACCTGAATGTTTCTTTTTATTTAAGGGGTGGGACAAGGGCTGAAGAGTTACCCCTTTAACTTAAAATATTTGTTACGCAATAACGTCGTTTGTGCTGTAATCTCACCTCCATTTCAGTATTTCTGTGCACGTTCTGTGCAACACATAACACCAGTGTGCTCTTGTCTTTTCTTGGCAGCTGCCTCCTGTGAATATGGTACTAAATCTTCACTATGTGTGCAGGCACTGAGAATTTTATTTTTTAAATCACAGGAAGTTTAACCATAAATATGTAAAAGGGCGCTTCTTTAGACAAATGCAAAAACACTGTGTAGCATACATAAGTTTGTACTAGCTACCTGTACTTATGCTTTTCTTTCGTTGAATTTTAACAAATATTTCTCCCCTCCCAAATTCATGACATCCAATTCGCAACTGTGGCCTTGCCTTTTTGCAGCGCTATTCAAATCCTGTCCTGGACAGCCGAAACACTTCTGGTTTTGGGTTCTACCTGCTAGTTGATTGCCTTCCCCTTGCATCTCAGGTCTGAATCAGTCCCATATTGTTAGTAGAGGATAAAGCCAGAAATTTTGACCGCAATGACACACCAGTGGTGACTGAGACTAACTCCCTACAAAATCAAAAATTGGGAGACATCTAATTTAGAGGGATTAACTATTCATTAATTTATTTGCTTGACACCCCTTATAATAAAATTATTATAAATAAGTGTGCAGTCCGTAATACTGGAGGTCAACCATAACTAACTAGGAATGTGTGGTTTGACTAAGTGAAACAAAAGGGGTTTAAACGATCTACAGGCATGGAGCAGGTTTTAACAGACATTATTCTATTTCTACCTCAAACTCAGTATCTAGATGATACCACAGATTTGTAGGACTGTTAAAAACAGTTTATAAATGTGTTCTGTTAATCAAAAGGTAAGTGAGGTTGTTTTCGGATTGTTAACATCAATGAGGTATACGGGGGTAATCATAACATGATTGTTGAAAACTACAACTAGCTACTCATGTTGAATTCCTGTCATTAAGGGAAAGGTTGACATCTTTGCACAACTATGCCAGTCTTCATAACCCTCCCGGTAGGCTGACACCTCGTTCAGGGCTCTGTGCTGGCAAGGTACACAACTTCTAAGTTGAAAATGGATAAGAGCATCTGCTAAACTACTAAAATGTAAGGTAAACAATCTGCTGGTGGACTGGAGAATACAGTAGCTGACGGGCTATGCATTTGGTTCTATGAGGGGCTATAATTCTGCATGAATTACTCAGTCAGGGACAGGGCTGAACCCAGATATGATGGAGGAACAAATAACAAGAGTTCTCAGAACCATGCATTTCAAAGTTTTGCAGATAAAAATGCCACGTTGAATTCATGAGCATATGTCATACGATGGCATGTTAAAGTCAACTGATTTCAAGTCATGAAGATTAATCAAAGAACACAAACCACTTAACAATATAAAAACGTAATTCTTTAAAAACAAAAATTTTAATAGAGAATGGAAGTCAAGCCACACATGTCTGTCACACACAGTTACCCTAACTGAGCCAAGTAATTAAAACAATTCAAGCTGTAAAAAATATGTACAGTGGATACAAAAAGTCTACACACCCCTGTGAAAATGCCAGGTTTTTGTGATATAAAAGAATGAGACAAAGATAAATCATGTCAGAACTTTTTCCACTTTTAATGTGACCTATAATGTGAACAATTCAATTGAAAAACACCTGAAATCTTCGAGGGGGAAAAATGAAAAATAGAAACCTTACAATTACCTGGTTGCATAAGTGTGCACACCCTCTTATAACTGAGGATGTGGCTGTGTTCAGAATTAACCAATCACATTCAAACTCATGTTAAATAGAAGTCGTTATACACCTGCCATCATTTAAAGTGACTCTGATTAATCACAAATAAAGTTCAGCTGTTCTAGTAGGATTTTCCTGACATTTTCTTAGTTGCATCTCAAAGCAAAAGCCATGGTCTGCAGAGAGCTTCCAAAGCATTAGATATAACATAGAACACAGTGAAGACAGTCATCAAGTGGAGAAAATATGGCACAACAGAGGCTTTACCAAGAACTGGACGTCCCTCCAAAATTGATGAAAAGGCGAGAAGAAAACTGGTCAGGGAGGCTTCCAAGAGGCCTACAGCAACATTAAAGGAACTGCAGGAATTTCTGGCAAGTACTGGCTGTGTGCTACGTGACAACAATCTCCCATATTCTTCATAAGAATGGGCTATGGGGTAGGGTGGCAAGACGAAAGCCTTTTCTTACAAAGAAAAACATCCAAGCCCGGCTGAAGTTTGCAAAAACAAACATCAAGTCCCCCAAAAGCATGTGGGAAAATGTGTTATGGTCTGATGAAACCAAGGTTGAACTTTTTGGCCATAATTCCAAAAGGAATGTTTGGCGCAAAAACAACACTGCATATCACCCAAAGAACACCATACTCACAGTGAAGCATGGTGGTGGCAGCATCATGCTTTGGGGCTGTTTTTCTTCAGCTGGAACCGGGGCCTTAGTCAGGGTGGAGGGAATTATGAACAGTTCCAAATACCAGGCAATTTTGGCACAACACCTTCAGGCATCCGTTAGAAAGCAGAAGATGAAGAGGAAGTTCACCTTTCAGCACGACAACGACCCAAAGCACACATCCAAATCCACAAAAGCATGGCTTCACCAGAAGAAGATTAACGTTTTGGAATGGCCCAGCCAGAGCCCAGACCTGAATCCAATTGAAAATCTGTGGGGTGATCTGAAGAGGGCTGTGCACAGGAGATGTCCTCGCAATCTGACACATTTGGAGCGCTTTTGCAAAGAAGAGTGGCACGTCAAGATGTGCCATGCTAATAGACTCCTACCCAAAAAGACTGAGTGCTGTAATAAAATCAAAAGGTGCTTCAATCAAGTATTAGTTTAAGGGTGTGCCCACTTATGCAACCAGGTTATTGTGAGTTTTTTATTTTTCCCCCTCAAAGATTTCTGTTTGTTTTTTAATTGAATTGTTCACGTTATAGGTCACATTATAGGTGGAAAAATTTCTGACATGATTTATCTTTGTCTCATTCTTTTACATCACAAGAACCTGGCATTTTAACAGGGGTGTGTAGACTTTTTATATCCACTGTGTGATTCACCTCCTGAGAGCACCTGCAGCTCAGCCGTGAGCAGGGGGTATGTTTTCTTTTTCTCAGTGGCAGTTGCGCATGACTGGATGAACCACCAACTACACCTCCTTGCTCACCGTTCCTCTCACACAATCAAAAACAGTCCCATCTCCGCACACTGCTATGCAATTAAAGTTTTTTTTTATATTGCAGAGCACAGAAGAACTGATGCCAAAGAGGTGGGTCATGACAGACCAGGACCTCTACTCCACACAGACAGACGCACAAACAAACACACACACAGTTCTCAAAGACAAACAGACCAGAGACCCTGAAAGCCCTTTCTATCCATTTGTGTGGAGGCTTTAAACAAATATATTATCAATTGTCGGAGTATTCCTGTTAAGTGCTTAACTTGTTCGGATAAACATACATTACGTGGCTCACAGCATTAAACAACGATGCAGCCTTAATGAATATAGCAAAATAGTTGAAGTTATGAGGAGAATAAGTTAGATAGAAAGGAAGAATAAGTGAATGGTTAAACCCAGGAATTGAGTTTGGAGCATAACGAGGACACATTGGCACCAACAGTGGACCAAAGGTAGATTCGCAGATCTTTTAAATAAACACAGTGCTGTGCCACGGCAGCAGTATATTTTTGATAGCGCTCCAGTTGGAACATTTCAAAAAGCCTCTCCAGCAGCCCTCTGTTTGTGTTGCCAAGAACAGAGGTTCTTCTCCGACAACCTACAACTGAGCTTCAAACCCCCAAACTCTGAAACAAACTGCCTGCCTTTAAATGCTTTCATCCATTTCCAAGACACATACACAGATAGCAGTAAAGTAAAATTAAAGACTTATTTCCTACGATCTCTTACCATTTCAAAAACACTGCCCATGTGGGTATACAATAATAAAAAATGTATATATTTCTATCAAATACAAACAAAAATTGAATACAGGAATACGGCGCACAGCTGTGTGCTGAGGAGTAGCCTAGCTATTTGTAATACCTTAATTCTCATCCTAATAGCACTTCAAAGACTAAATGCAGTTAACTGGCTCCATGTAGACCAGTTCTGAGCCAGGACTTTACAGGCTTAGGCATCCAGTATAAGCATAACTCCATAAGAGAGACATTTCCAACCTGGATGAGTCTGTCAGAACGTGTGCTAGCAGCACGCTGGTCTAACACAGCCAATGTAAACGTCCAGAAAACTGGCTACCAGTGAGAAGAGTCTGCACATTCAGGTGGAATTTAAACAAGGCATCATCCTGTAAATATTGAAAAATGCTGCTCACCATGCTCCCTGCCGAGGAACCTGGGTGTGATATGAAATGCAGCCAACCTTCCACAGACATCTGCAGCAATGGCCACATGGAGTCCCAGTCTCTATGCCAAGAACCCCCGGTCTTTATAAATGTGTGCCCCTTTTCAGGGCACCCGCCTTCCCACATTCCCCTAGTGACAATCACAGTCACCAGGACCAACACAAAAAGGGAGCTGCTCCACTTAAGACCCATCAAGTTTTTCCACTTCTTGACATTAAAAAATACTTTTAAAAAGTAAAATACCCCTCCCACCAACACTCCAGAGAGGGTAATAATCAAAATAAACTTCATTAGCATGTTGATTGGCACACACAACCAGGGAGCGGCCATCATTAGATGCAGTACATCTGATGAGTGGTGCAGAGGGAGAGCATGTCCGGGATTGTTGGCCACTCAGGACGCTGAGAGGAAAAGTGGGGCAAGCATTTCTGCTCAGAATGAACTCTCCCCACCCCCCATTCTAGCAATAACGGCTTCAGAGAGGACTAGTCTGTACTCAGCAGGGGTTCTTTTCGGAAATGGTTGTGTTTGAGAGAGCAGCATGCGGCACTTCAAACATAATGTATCCAACCATGGAAAGGGGTAGAGAATATTTCAGCACTAATTAAATAAGTTCCTCTGTCTGCTCGCTCCAGAACAACTGTTACACACAAAAACGGTTCTTGTTGAGACTGTGCCTAAAATACTTAGAGGCGGGCTGTTGAATCAATGGAAACAACTTTTGGAACCATAAGCAGGGACAAAAACACAGGCCTGTGTTGAGTAGGAGAACAAATATCAGACATGAGGCTTAAATTTCACATCCATTGAACAAAACACAAGGCAAAAAAGCTGAACTTGACAAATGACATGAGTGAATTCTGGGTGTGCTTTAATATGGTGAAATGGTTTGGCTGAGTAGCGGCTGGCTCAGGCCTGGCTCGGCACGATGCTGGACTCTCCCATGGGGCACTAATTGCAGCTCCAACGGAATGAATCGATGAGAAATGAGGGCAGGACAGCACACTTCCAGCCCAGTGGGATTCAAGATTCACAGATCTCCAGCAGACACCAATGTGTGTTGGCAAACATGAACCAATCGGTGTCTATGCACAACACATCACTGGCAAAGTCTCACTAGTAAATAAAAATAACCAGAATGACAGATGATACAAGTTGACATACTTCCAAGATTTCATGAAAATGTATGCTTTCACAAAACAAAAGGTGGGTTGTCATTCTTTCATGTAGTTAAGAATAGATTTTTTGATCTTCATTTTTTACATTTACATTTTATTTATCTAGCTGACCCTCTTATCCATAGCGACTAACAGTTAGTGCATACATTTTAATAAACAACTCAGTAACAGTAAGTAGTTAATCATGCTCAAACAATTTGTCATAGATGAGTGTTACATTTATGCTTTCAATAATACCCTACATTTGCTTTTAAATAGGCAGTAGGAATAGCCTAGCGTAGCTGTCATTCTGTAGCAGCAAGAGGTATGCACTTTGTCCACATAATTCAAGTAGAGAAACCACAGAAAATTATTTTTTACACATAGATTGGTATAGGGGTGAGTAAAAATCAGACCTTAGAGGTGAATGCCTTCAAGGATACCAAGGAAATTAAATGTAAAAGTTAAGAATCTAAAATGCGTAACACAAAATGTATATCTAGCTGTTTTGTCACCAACAGAGAAATGAAGAAGCAGTAAAGGAATAATGTGTAATAACTTGTGTTGATTATCAGCACTTCAGGTTCAAGCAGAGCCAGACCCACCGCAGGTTTGTCTGGCACACCCTGACTCCTTCCCTCTCTCCCTGCCTCCTTCCCTCCCTGCCTGAAGACTACAGGCCTCATGCACCCTTCCTAGCTAGCTGGCCTGCTACAGCCACAGTATATTACAGCAGCACACTGTGAAGCTCAGCCATGCTCACTCCAGCTATGACATTCTCCGAAAATCCATACCAACAAAAGGTATGACTTGAGCTGGGCACAAAAGAAGCTCTTGTGACAGAAGAGCATTCATTCCCCTAATTTAGTTATTACATAGGCAGATTGTTCTTACAAAATCAGTTGTATTTTTTGTGTCAAAAGTGAAGCGAAATGTCAAAAATGAAAAAACAAATAGTAGGGCATTCCCAATCAATGAAAGGAGTCACTCTCTGCTGGAACTATTTCACTTTAATCTAAATATTACATTGGTATTCTACTACTAAATAATAAGTCTGAATTCACTATTTTTCAAATCTGGAAGATATAGGTATGTCTATGAGAAACGAAACAGGCCAGATGGCTGTATAAACTAGCCATGTATTACCTTGCAGGCCTAAACCTGCACAAATTTCGAAACATCTAAAGTAATGAACATAAAACATAGAATTCAACAAGAATACATTTTTTAATATTGTATCATATTTTCCTTTTCACATCACACTTTACAATGTAAGTACTTAATTTGGAAAATCTCAATGAACCATACAAGTATCAATTAACCAATCATAATGATACTTCAACACTACGACTTGAGAGATCAGTAAACGTGTTTAAATAAAATTGAAAAGTGCATTACTGACCTGCAACTGTCACTGGTATAATTATAAAAATACAATTGAAATATACAGGTAACTTCCAAAATCAAGTAAACGCCAACATATAACAACTGACGTATGTAATATGTTACCTGTATACAAAATAGAGCAGTGTTTGTACGACCAATATGCATCTATTACCCTTACACTCTACATAACAATTTTTGACATACAATCTTCAGATTTTTAACAAGTAAAATAACATATTCTTTGGCACCATACCATACCAGATGGCCTATATTTTTTTACCCCCCACCTATTTCAGAATAAAGGCAGCTATGAAAAAACTGATAAATTGCAGGGATTTTGTTTGGTGTATGAAGGGGATATAACTGTCTTAATAGGGTGTTGAACCACCACAGCAACTTCAGTACACCATGGCACTGACTCCACAAGTGTCTGGAAGTCTACTGGAAGGATGACACTTTTCTTCCATACAAAATTCCAATATTTGTGTTTTGTTAATGGTGGAGGAAAAGGCTGTCATAGATGCCATTCCAGAATCTCCCAAAAGTGTTCAAGTACAATACATTTTTTACACTGTTACTCAAACATCAACAAGTTGAGCAGTCTTCATCACTGAAGTTCCTGGTTAACACACCACAACAATCACCTATCTTTCAAAGTCACTAAAACCTCTTCTTCTAGCCATGACGGCCAATGTAATAGACACTGGGCCTTCACAGCATTTTCAAACACAAACCTAAAAATGATGGGAGGTTGAATCCACACCTGCATGGAGGCACCTTCTTTCAGTATATTTTGCCTTCCAGATCTACTCAAGTGTTCCTGGTATTTTGGCAGTTACATTAGTAAAACATATGGAACTGGTTGCACACGACAACATGAGTAATTTAGCCTAATAATCTTTCTTCAAAACTGAATAAAAAAAACATCATTCAGAATAAAAGCTAGAAACATGCAACCATGTTTTTGTTTATTATTTCTGATGAGAATTACAATTTCCTCTGTAATTAAAACAAATGTTTGAACAGGTCAATAAGAGCCTTTGCCATTCCCAAAGCCAACACATATGGCAATTGTGTCCATCTGAAAGAACCCGTTAAGGCTCTCATATCAATGAAGTATAGGCCACCTTTTATGAAAATGAAACATTGTCCTTGCTTGAGTTCTGCCAACTGGCAAGATTAAACAAGCTCTTCGCTGGATTCCTCCTTGCCGTGCATATTTTAATGGAAACTACAGGAATATGTGTCTTAGCAATTAAAACAATGTGTATAATTGATGTATTATCCCTTTATGTGAATTAAGTGAAGTGTAATTCCATTTAGAAATGACCAAAATTTGAACTACAGCAAATTAATAAAATATGAATAAAGATGTTCTAGCTATTCACAATTGTGTGTAAAAGGCAGGCAAATGCTACATATAGTCTTAATGAAAGTGTTAGGGTTTATATATATATATATTATATATATATATATATATTTCAACAAGTAAGATATATCCCTAAAGATTGAAATAGGCTCCTCAAATCCAACCACACAGATTAAGCCTGGCTTGCAATACAGAGATATATACATATCTGATATATCACATAGGCCAGGAGTTCCCTGGCTTTAGATACTTCTAAGGTTTACATTAAAATATCATGCAATATTATCTCACGAATTACAACTCAAAGAAATATTAACTGGATGCTTACCAGATCAAAATAAATTCTCTGCAACTGGATTTTTAAATAGGTTCTGATTGCATCAAAAGGATTACAAACAGGCTTAATGCAAGTAGCAGTAGAATTTACAAAAGAATTCTCAACATCAGAGGAAACGTTGCTATGATTTATTGACCATTAAAAAGGTTACAATATTCCTCCTATTTGCGAACTTGAAGTGTTCTCAGTAAAAGGTTAGATGATGTGTATACAACTTACTGCACTCCAAAATGCCCCAAAATGCTCACACTATTCCATGATGCAGGTAAAGAACAGAAGTATACAACTAAAAAACAAGTGCGAAACAAATGAAAGGCTATAATAAACGTGGATATTTTCCATTTGAAATTATTAAAAGCGTTTAAATAATTAGTAATTGGTTTGGGGTGGTTTAGCCGCTGCCTCCAGGACCAACGTACCAGCGCACGCATAGGTTCGAATCCGGCCCATGCTATCCCTTCGCTTACTTTCCTCAATGTCTTAACTAATAAAAAATACGATAATATAAAAATACACACATATACATACATATATATATACATACATATATATATACACACATAAATATATATATATACACACATATATATATACACACATAAATATATATATATATACACACATATATATATATATATACACATATATATGTATATATATAATTAGCCAGGACTACAATAATAAACTGACTTGCTTCCAAGTCCAACCACAGCTCTTGCTATGATGTTGTCCCTCAACTTAAAAGAGAGCAGAATACTTCGTGTAGGTCTCTCCCATACACAGGGTTGATACTGATAGACAAACTTTTACTGATACTTTTTACAATAGTGATGATCCTCGTAGGCCTATAGCTTGCGTTCGTATGCATGGTCACAGCTAATAAATGTAAATGCTTAACTTTCTACCAATCTACAAGGAAAATCTACTAAAAATATAGATTAAAAACATACGTCGAAATGCTAATGAAAACTATGTATGAAGTCAAGCTGCGAGACAGCTTTCCAAAGGACTGTGCCAGCCAACATTCATCCCGCCCTTTTCTAAACTGAAATATCATCTGCATTTCACAGTCACGTTCAGTAAACACAGACGCACATGCATAATAACTCCCCGAAAAAGTAAGCAAAATGAATAATTTACCTGAGTAAGACAGAGAGGAGAGTACATCATGGTGAAAGTGAACTTATAACGACTTGTCAGGCAGCAACAGACAGACAAGTTAGTGAATCATTATTTTGCAGTTCATCATAATCATAAACACCTCCGCCTCAACTGACTTCCAGTTAACTTTCGCTGAGATGTAAGCCCACCAAAAATGATGACACCGACGTAAAGATCAAGTTAAATATCCTGGGAAGTAAAAATAGTAACTTTGAATGAAAATTGGGAAAGCTGGGAAAAGAAAAGGGTCGGGTAATCGGTTCCATTTAGGAAATGGGGGGAGAAAAAGAATCAAAGAATGAGAAAATGAAAAAGAGGGAGGAATGAAATGACGTTATGAAAATAGCCCATCCCAAAAAATAATTTAAAGAAGCAGTAACCCTGATTCCTTGTGTCCAGCAATGCCCCAAAGTCCACGAATTAAACTAAATAGTGGGTTTAGATCAGGTGCAACGCCGTACGGATGGTTAGAAACAAAAAAATGCAGAGGCTTTCTCTTGCCCGTACAAGCGCGCACACACCCTCCCTCGCTATAGCCTATCAAAGCATCGAAGCCGGCGATGTTGTACGTCCGCTTGTGCCAAACCGGTGGATGGCAACTGCTGCGTAATATCCTACAAATTAACGATTCGTCCGCATTGATGCCGGTGTTGCATCACAGTTAGCCTACAGGACCGATAGCAAGCGCTTTTAAGTGGCATCCCGATAGTATACTAAAACATCAACTACATGATTGGGGTGTTATCAAGATTAACAGCTTTTCCACCAAAAAACCACATGACGTGGATATCCAGATCAAGCAAAAAAAAAACTCTGAAAACGACTGAATTCATCGTCCGTTATCAAGGGATCTTTTAGGCACACTGAGTGTCACCATGTCACTGAGATCCAGCACAAAACCTAATAATAAGCAATGGGTTAAAACGTATGTGCGTAAAAGCGCAGAGCTGTCAGTGTTTAGGCTACATTAACTTGCCTACTGTTACTTTTCATTTGAATTCAGAAGTAGCTTTATAAAATATAGTAGACTTACTTATTAGGATGTGACCTAGGCACATAAGTGTTGAGTGTAATTTACAAAAAATTATCTAACCAAGAAAGATTAGGACATTCTCTCTTGCACCTATATGGCCTCACTGGCTATGTACAAACAAAACCAGGTCTGATTGAGTTAACGTATTAAGTCAACTTTAAGTATTAATGTTTTAATGTATTAATTGAATACAACTCAATTAATGTATTAATTGAATACAACTCAAATGTGACAATTTATTATATGGTAATGGATAATGTGATTATGTTTTAGTAATATTAATGGCCAGTTGTTTTAAAGTACACATTATAGTTTCATACTACCCCTTTAACAGAAACCCCTCCATTATATACATAAGACGTAGCCTACATGGCCTCTTCATAACTGCATCGCAGAAATGGGGCATACACATTTTCTTGGTCTACCTGGAGTACTGTAAGTAGAACAGTTAATATTTGACAAAGCTGTTGAGCTATACTAAGATCAGTCTGGAGGGACAATGTTTTTTGCATATTGTTATTCCAATGAACTAACAATAATGGTAAAACCCTATTGTAAGTTTCTAAATAACTAGCAGTTTGGTTATGGTGGGGTTGTATCAGACTTGTCTTAAAGAATTGACTTGCAGTTCAGATGAAATAATGGGCCATTTTATCATTTAGGCCAATGACATCCGTAAAAATGAAGTAGGCAAACAAATAAAACATTATATAGTTCCAAAGCAGCAGGCTCGAAAAGTGTCTTCTTTTCAAGCAGACACCAAATAAATTCAAAGTGCAGCTCTAAGTGTGTTACAACGACACGCTAGACCACATCCAGGGACGGAGCGCCTCTGTCGGTCTGAGCTTCAAATTCAAGCCGGCGCCCCTGCGGCTCCGGCTGCGGCCATTTTCTGCTGAACAAACTCCAAACGGGCACCGAGTCTATTGGCTTTGAACTTCAACTTGGCCTTCGACGTCCCGGGGTTAATAGCCTACACATATGCGACACCCTCGAGAAACTGGCAAAAAAACTAACAACTTTCACTGCGGGAGAGATCCCAACTCGCTTTACTATCTTAATCATGTAAAATATACGTCTGCCTTTCCCTACAAACCCTTCCGCTTGGCTGAAAACCAACAATAATATGAGTAACTACCTACAAAACACCGAAAGGAGCAGAAACACAAAAATATATTTCCGTTGATCTCAATCAGACTTAACAGAGTGCACAACTCGTGTTAATTATCGCCATGTCTCTGTGGTAAAATGGACGAATAATTATTAAATTGTTTTGTAAACGTACCATTTCGAAGCGAAACTGCCAACCCCCCCACCCCCAGAAAAGTTATAGCTTATGCAGCACTGCAGTTCAACTCCTGGTCATCTCGTCGACGTGTTGTTATTATTATTATTCCATATCCATTTATCCGCGTACAGAAGTAATCCCTGGTCTTCGTAGGGGAGAATAACCCGCAGAGATCAAATACAAACGTCCCACGCGAAGTCTGCAGCTTCAATTCCAGCAGAATCCTCGCAACAAGGTACAATAGGACAACATAAATATTAGCCTATATTATTTCTAAGGGCTGCACGATTTCGGGAAGATTCTGCAACCTGTGCAGCGTTTGAGGATGTCGTAATATAACGTTCTGTAGTTGGTTGTATCTTTACATTACAGGACTGATTCTTCGGTCTCATTGCTTTGCAGCATTGTAGGCTTGGTACCCATATGTCCTTGACGGTATCAATGCTTCGTCTGTTAATGAAAATCCTTAAAAACGTCCCGAACGATGGGCTCATAGGAGATCTCAGTCGTCTCGGGAAGGAATAGATGAAACACGAAGGTGGTGCGTGTGTGCGCGGTTGTGTGTGCAAAAGAGGCAAAGGGAGTGTGTCCGACTTGGGCTTTCTAGTGTTGCACTTGATGGCGTAGTTTATAAAAAGTAAAAATAACAAATCTATTTAGGGCTGCTCTGAACCGTTATTAACAAAACATGTAATCTCAGAAATATCTCGCTGCAAATGTTCTGCCTCTCACGGTTGTAGCAAGTATTGCTAATACCAAACAATATTGCATTTTTTTCAAGTGCCGTGTAAGTGTAGTAATGGTAGTCAATTGTGACATTTGGGATATAATGATTGCAGAAAAACGGCAATGTACTGAATTTAAACGGAAGTTATATTATTACTCTGTAAAATTATTGCAGTACAATAACATTTTCTATTATGGATGCAGAATTTGCAACATAACACATGTATGCTGAATTCTATACTACACTCCTGATTGCAACGTTTTTGTAGCTTAGCTTTCTTACATTTCAGTAATCAATCTATTTTCCAGAATTACTTAAATGCGTAATTAGCCCGCTGGAGCACACAACTACAGATTATATATTTTTATTTATGACTCATGGATTCGAATCTACAACCTTTTGTGTATTGGCCCAAGGCTCTTACCACTAGGCTATCTGCTGCCCTCTAGAATCTTTACATACATTTCTAAGATTTCTAATCAAGTGTTTCTGTGATGCTTAGTAAAAGCATGGTACATGTATCAGTAGAATTTTGATTTCCTACAGGGGACCATTATGACGAAGTATGAAAATGTATGCACTTTTCACTGATAGTCTCTCCGGATAAGATCATCCACTAAATCACTTAAAATCCAAGAATAAACTCTTGTCTCAATGTGCTGCTGCACGGTGAAGTGCTGTTCAGTGAGTTTTAAAGCATTTGGTTGTGTTTTAGAGAAAATGTGTCTGTACACTTCAGAATTCCTCCTACTGTTGCCACTTTAGTAGTTACATCATTAATGAAGACAAGTGAGCCACTTCCAGTTCCGTTCACGCCCAAACATAACACCCTCTTTACCTTACTTCACCACCTCTTGCAATCACTCTGGTGCATGTGTCATGTGTCTTTTTCTATAATTCTGCAGGCTCTTTTTTGTTATTTTTTAGGACGCCCTGTGTTGAATGCTAGTTTTTGTCTTGTGATGTCATCTGAGAATGGTAGTGGTTGACACATCCACGGCAACCTAAAGAGATATCCAGTTATTTGTTTTTTTTTCTTCATTATAGTGAACACTTTGGTTTTCCACTGTAAATGTCTTCATTGGTCAGGTCATTTGCCACTGTTGAGTTAACCAGTGCTTTTCTTACTTCATGTTAGCACGCCTAATGTTTTGGCTTTTTCTGAGACAAAATCTAGAATCAAGACTAGTCATGGACAACTCTCTCGTGCATGCACTAATGATGCAAAGAAACAGATTTGCCTAATAAGAGACAGATTGTAAGCCAGTTCTATAAATACTTTTGATACCCTTAAATTGGGTGACTACAGTGCCTTTGGAAAGTATTCAGATCCCTTCAATTTCTCATTTTGTTGTGTTATAGAATTATTTTTTTATTGATTAATTATACTTTTTATAATCTACACACAATATCCCTAAATCAGTGGTTCCTAACTCTGGTCCTCAAGTACCCCAAACAGCACACATTTTTGTTGTAGCACTGGACAAGCAAACCCAATTCAACTCAATGAGAGCCTGATAATTAGTTGACAAGTGGAATCATTTGTGTTTAGCTGTGGCTAAAATAAAAATGTGTACTGTTGGGGGTACTTGAGGACCAGAGTTAGGAACTAGTGCCCTAAATGACAAAGCAAAAACATGTTTTTAGAATTGTGTGAAAATGTAATGAAAATGAGAAACTAAAATATCTCATGTAGATTAGTATTCCAACCCTTTGCCATGACACTCCAAATTGAGGTCTATTGGATCCTGTGTCCTTAGACCATCCTTGAGATGTCTGTAGAACTTGATTGGAGGCATCCTCTGATTAAAATGATTTGGAAAGGCACACAACTGTCTATATAAGGTCCCACAATTGACAGTGCATGTTAGAAGAAAAACCAAGCAAAGTCCAAGCACCTCTCAGTAGACCCCAGGATGGAATTGTGTTGAGGCATAGATCTGGGGGTGGTTATAAAAAAAATTACTAAAGCATTGAAAATTCCCTTGAGCACAGTGGCCTCCGTTAGTGTGAAGTTACCAAGACTGAATTAGGCCTTTATGGTAGAGTGTCTTGACGGAAGTAAAGAGGCTTAAGACATACTGCCTGAAAAACTATGAGGATGAGGGAAAAGATTCTCTTGTCTGATGAGACCCAAAGTGAAAACAAGGTACCACTCATCATCTGGCTAATACATGGAGAAAAGTGTGGTGTAAGTAGGATCATGCTATAGTGATATTTCTCAGTGGCAGGGACTGGGTGGCTGGTCAGGATTGATGGAAGGATGAATGGAGCCAAATAGAGAAAGGTCCTTGAAGAAAACTTGATCCAGAGCCCACAGGACCTCATACTGGGGCAAAGATTGATCTTAAAGCATGACAATGAACTACATCACACAGCCAAGACAACGCTAGAGTGGAAGCCCAGATAAAACCTTACTGAACATCTGTGGGGAGACCTGAAGATTGTAGTTCACCAAAGCTCCCCATCCAATCTGACAGCTTGACAGGATCTGCAAAGAAGAATAGGAGAAAGTGCCCAAATCCAGGTATGCAAAGCTCTCAAAGATAGAGGAATTGACAGACCATTGAGACACTGGGGACTGTGCTTATTAAATTCCACAAATTTTTCACATCTCATAACATTGGCTACTGCTAATAAAACAAATGCTTATCAAGGGACTTGTTAGTTACTGTAATGAAGATTCATATGTTGATGGAAGATGCATTTCTTTTTGGCCACTGGTCATGCCAAAACAGGTCCCCGAAAATGTTGTACTGTCTTATGTTTGTGCTAATATGTGCTGTAAGTCGTCAAAACCATTAACTTTGAAACTTGGAATATCATGGCTAACTTAGGTATGACAGTGATTATACTGTAGATTATGCACATTTAAACAAAATATTACACATCCATCCCCAAATGGGAGGTCTAATTATTTTTTGTTATTCACAGAAGTCCAATTCTGCATCTTTAAAGAATCTGTGAGTAGCTGGTGGACATGAAAATCAAATATGCCATTCTTCTAGCTGAAGCTATAACCTACTGGGCAGCCAGTCACCGTTTTGACCAAAAAGGACATTTCAATAATTGAACTTATGAAATACTCTTGAAATTAGACAAGCTATTAGCTAAGTAAGCTAATAACTGAAATAATGATTACGTATTTTCTGTAACAGCTGTCTGATTTAATGTATATTTGTTTTGTTCTAAGTAGCTAAAGTTCCATGTTTATTATGTTTAAAAAATTCAAGTTAATAGCTCCACAGCATGTTTATGAGCACACTCATGCCATGTGTAACATGTTTGAGACAGTGAGCTGGGTGAGGCACCGCCATTTTGTGGTCATACCACAAGCGCATGTGGATTATGCTGTCGGCAATGCAAGGTTTTGAATGATACTTTCTCTGTACATCATTCATGCTGTAGTGCAGCAGCTCAACTCATTGTTGTGGTGTATACATATATACTGTCTGACTATTCTGCCTTTATGTATTTATACACATTCTATGGTGTATATATACAGTATCACTCTATATATCTATATTACCTCTATCCCACTGACTCTTAACTGGTTTTTCCCTCTGGACATAAATTGAACCAGCTTGTCTCAGTTCTCAGTGATCCAGTATTTCAAACTTTCCAAAGTTTTTTTGTTGCTGATGTACAAAAAAAAAAGTAGCAATTATATAATAGTCAAAATTGAAGCTATTCCATTTTCATTGATATTCTTCATTATTGTTTAGGACGTATGTTAGCAGGCTTACATTTTTAAACATTAGTTTTGCTAACCGGAGTATTCTTCATGAAAATTCGCTTTTTCTGTCAGGCAGCAATGCCAATTGATTGTGTGGTTGCAAACAATTGGCTGCATGTGTTTGGCACAAGCTCATGTGTCCTGATCTATAATTAAATTAATTGGGACAACACAGAAGGTTTGGTAGTAACAATATTCTATATAACTTCCAATATGGAGCATAACTCTTTCAATGCTGCATCCTACAAAGATGGACAGGGCAGGTTGTGACTTGAGCAGAGAAAGCCGAGCAGTGTCTAGCTGCTGCACTTTTCCATTTTGTGTGGCACCCAATTTAGTAATGCCTCAGCACTCTTGGGCACCAGAAACTTCACCACTCAAAATAGTAGCCAGTTGTCCTCACTATGAGGATTGCCTCAGGAGTACTGTATTTTAACATATTTGCAACTCAGATAATGATCTCAAAAGATCAGGAACTGCCAAGTGAAACAGTCAAGTGAAATAAAAAAAGATGTGTCCAGATGCATTTTTTCAAACACAAATATTAGAAAGCTGGGTCATTCTTTTTATGCCTTTTGGACCCCATTTTTGGAAAATATACAGTTAGGTCCGGAGATAATTGGACACTGACACAAGTTTAGTTATTTTGTCTGTTTACCAAAATATATTCAAGCTACAGTTAAATAATGAATATGGACTGAAAGTGCAGTCTCTCAGCTTTAATTCGAGGGTATTCACATCCAAATTGGAGGAAGGGTTTAGGAATTATAGCTCTTTAATATGTAGCCCCCTCTTTTTCAAAGGACCAAAAGTAATTGGACAATTGACTCAAAAAGTGTTTCATGAACAGGTGTGGGCTAGTCCTTCATTATTTCTTCATCACTTAAGCAGGTAAAAGGTCTAGAGTTGATTCCAGGTGTGACATTCACATTTGGAAGCTGTTGCTGTGAACCCACAACATGCGGTCAAAGGAGCTCATGTGAAACAGGCCATCCTTAGGCTGCAAAAAAAAATCCATCAGAGAGATAGCAGGAACATTAGGAGTGGCCAAATCAACAGTTTGGTACATTCTGAGAAAAAAAGAACGCAGTGGTGAGCTCTGCAACACAAAAATGCCTGGATGTCCACAGAAGACAGCAGTAGTGGATGATCGTAGGATCCTTTCCACGGTAAAGAAAAACCCCTTCACAACATCCAGCCAAGTGAAGAACACTCTCCAGGAGTTAGGCATATCATTATCCAAGTCTACCACAAAGAGAAGACTTCACAAGAGCAAATACAGAGGGTTCACCGCAAGGTGCAAACCATTCATAAACCTCAAGAATAGAAAGGCCAGACAAGACTTTGCCAAAAAACATCTAAAAAAGCCAGCCCAGTTCTGGAACAGCATTCTTTAGACAGACAAAACTAAGATCAACCTTTACCTGAATGATGGGAGAAAAAAGTATGGAGAAGGCTTGGAACGGCTCATAATCCGAAGCATACCACATCATCTGTAAAACACAGTGGAGGCAGGGTGATGGCACTGGCATGCATGGCTTCCAATGGCACTGGGTCACTAGTGTTTAATGATGATGTGACAGAAGACAAGCAGCCGGATTAATTCTGAAGTGTATAGGGATTTATTGTCTGCTCAGTTTCAGACAAATTCAGCAAAGTTGATTGGACGGCGCTTCACTTTACAGATGGACAATGACCCAAAACATACCGCAAAAGCAACCCAGGAGTTTTTTAAGGCAAATAAGTGGAATTTTCTGCAATGGCTGAGTCAATCATCTGATCGCAACCCGATCAATCATGCATTTCACTTGCTGAAGACAACTTAAGGCGAAAGACCCACGAACAAACAACAACTGTGGACAGCTGCAGTAAAGGCCTGGCAAAGCATCACAAAGGAGGAAACCCAGCATTTGGTGATGTCCATGCGTTCTAGACTTCAAGCAGTCATTGCCTGCAAAGGATTCTCAACAAAGTATTAAAAATGAACATTTTATTTGTGAATGTGTTAACTTGTCCAATGACATTTGAGCCCTGGAAATAAGGAGACTGTGTATGAAAATGGTTGCAATTCCTAAATATTTAATACAATATTTTTGTTCAACCCCTTGAATTAAAGCTGACAGTCTGCACTTCAATTGCATCTCGGTTGTTTCATTTCACATCCCTTGTGGTGGTGTACAGAATTATGAATATTATGTCAGTATCCAAATATTTCTGGACCTAACTGTATATTTAAAAAACTTTAGGATAATATTCTGTTAAACAAGGGACCCCTTCACTTTCTTCACATTTTGTTGTGAAATAGACCTCAGTTCAAATTGATAACAGTCATTTTTTGCCATTAACATGCACAGAGTACCCCACAAAGCGAAAACAAGTTTTTTGAAATTCATGCCACTTTATTGGGAAAAAAACTGAAATATCTCCTGTTCATAGGAATCCAGACCCTTTATTCAGTACTTCATAGAAGTTATTTTGGGTATGCCTCCTTTGCACACCTGGTTTTGAGCAGTTTCTTAAATTTTTCCTAGCAGAACCTCTGTCAGATTGGATGTGGCGTGTCTGTTAACTGTGAACTTCAGGTCTCGCCTTACATGTTCAATGAAGCTCAAATCAACTCAACTGTTGTGGTGGCTGTGTGCTTCGGGTCTTTGTAATGCTGAAAGATGAATATTTCAGTTTAAGATCCTGTGTGCTCTGGATGAAGTTTTCCTCAAAGACCTCTGTATTATGCTCTATTCATCCTTTCTTTTAAATTGCTAGCAGGTGATGAGCGGTACCTTGTTTTCTCGCCAGACGTAGTGCTTGGCATTCAGGCTTAACACTTCCGATTTCACTCTGAAAGAATGCTTTTTCCCATCCTGGCAGTGTCTTTCTGGTGGCATGTTATATGCCTTCTGTCTAGCCACTAAAAGCTTGATTGATGTAGCGCTGCAGTGATGGTTTTCTTTCTGGCAGGTTCCCCCATGTTTGCAGGGACACTCTGATGCTCTTTTAGAATGGTCATTTGGTCCTTGGTCACTTCCCTGATCAAGGCTCTTCTTGGCAATTAGTTTGGCGGAGCTGCCAAATTTAGGAAGAGTGTTGTTGGTTCATAACTTCCATTTCACAATGATGGAACCCACCATGTTCCTGGGAACTTGATATTTAACTGATATGAAAAAGTAAGTACATCCTTAGTAAGTTTTTTTGTATGTGGACATAAGTGTAATGAAGTGTAATCTTCACTTCAACACGATTGACAGATAAAAGAAACTTCATTTAATTTCTATAGGTGTCACGGTACGGTGAGGATCAGCGCCACCGTCCCGTACACCTCCAGTTCCCGTCACTCCACAAACACATCCCGGACTTGTTTCGTGTCACGTCTTCAACTATTCACACCAGGACCCAATCATCTCATTAGTATGTGTTTAAATGTTTCCCCTTTGCGCCCCACATTTGTCGATCATTGTTGTTGCTGTCTGTATGTAACACGTAACCGGTGAGGCCTTTCGGTTGCTGTTTAATTATCAGCCCCTTTATTTTCATTAAGTTTGTTTTGTATGCTCGGTGTTTGTTTTTCCATTAAAAACCCTACATCAAGTGTGATCTGCCTGCGCCTGGTTCCTCCACTACCACCACACGTTACAGAATTATCGACCCGCAAAGGAACCGGCAGGCAACCCCTCCAGGAAGAGGTTACACCTGGAGGGGTGATTGGGGGTCTGACTCCCTCTCCTCGGATGATGAGGAGGTGGTCTATGTGAGAGTGGAGGAAGACCCCCTGAGGGAACAAGGCTGGAGGTCGCCCCAAGAAATTTTTGGGGGGGCACTATGGGGCATAGACCAATGGGGAGTGGTCAAACTCCTCACTCGACAGGAGGAGGAGGGGATTAAAGGGCTCCTACAGATGATGCAGGAGACGGAGAGGACGGGACGTAGGAAAGGAGGCCGTAGGAGGAAGCGGCAGCCCGTACCTCCTACCTGCCACGGTGTGGACTGGACGGGTAGTCCCCTGGCCATTCAGCGTGCCCCAATCCCTGCTCTGCGTCCTGCTGCCGCCCCGCGGCCTGTCCCGGCTGCTCCAGGTGCTGAGCCTCCGCCTGTCCGGGTGCTGTCGTCCCGCCCTCCCCCCCTGAGTTGTTCCCGGTCGTGCGGTCGGGAGCCCGCGCCTTTGGGGGGGGTACTGTCACGCTACGGTGAGGATCAGCGCCACCGTCCCGTACACCTCCAGTTCCCGTCACTCCACAAACACATCCCGGACTTGTTTCGTGTCACATGTCTTAAACTATTCACACCAGGTCCCAATCATCTCATTAGTATGTGTTTAAATGTTTCCCCTCTGCTCCCCACATTTGTCGATCGTTGTTGCTGTCTGTATGTAACACGTAACTGGTGAGTCCTTTCGTTTGCTGTTTAATTATCAGCCCCTTTATTTTCATTAAGTTTGTTTTGTATGCTCGGTGTTTGTTTTTCCATTAAAAACCCTACATCGAGAGTGATCTGCCTGCGCCTGGTTCCTCCACTACCACCACATGTTACAATAGGATTGAGATGTTGGCCATACCATAATCCTTCATTCTTCTTTTTTAGCCATTTTGTTGTAACTTTGCTTATGTTTTGTCATTGTCCTGTTGCAAGATCCAAGTTTGGTTCAGCTTTTTGACAGATGGCCTCATACTCCTCAAGAATTCTCTTGTACAATAAAGAATTCATGGTTGACTCAATGCTTACTGGCTGGCCAGGCCCTGAGGCTACAAAGCAGCACTAAACCAGAAGATGATTGGCAACCCCTCAGAGTCTTTCCTTTTTGGGCGTCTTCCTAATTTTGGAACCTTCCACTGAGTTTTTCCTAGCCACTGTGCATTAACTCTTGATGCTTGCTCTTTGGGGTTTCGGGCAGGGTACCTGTAAAAGCACTTTGTGACAACTTCTGATGTAAAAATGGCTTTATAAAATAAATTTTATAATGATAAAAAAAAATAATGGCACTGCCTCCTTGCTTTATGTTGGTATGAGGTTCTTCTGTTTGAAGGATGCCAAACGTGGCATCTGGCAGTGTGGCCAAACCTCCATTTTTGACTCATCACTTCAGATCACTTTTTTGTAGTTTTGGTATTTAACCAAGTGTTGCCTTGCAAACATCAGTCTTAATATTCTTTTTTGAGAGCAGAGGGTTCTTCCTTTCTGACCTCCCTTGTAGGGCAAGTTAGTGCCTGAAGTTAGTGCTCTTCCTGAAAGTTGACTGATGCACTTCGACATTGATGGTGGGAAGAAAGGCCTGTAGATCCCTTAATGTTACCCTGGGGTTCTTGCAGACTTCTATAATCTTCTGGTCAGCTCTTGGGCTGAATTTGGATTGCCAGTGGTCTGGAATTGGTCTCCATTTATAGATCATAAGGAAAATGCATTTCTATTTATTTAAATTGCATGAATGGTTTTAAAGATGTTTTTGTGTAATTTAATAAATTGGGATACCTTCACCAATGAATGTGATTAGCTGAAATATATGACTCACTAAAATTCTCAGAGGTCTACAGAGAGGTCCTTGGACTTCGTGGCTTAGTTTTTGCTCTGATGTGTGTTGTGAAGTGTGGGAACCTATATACACAGGTATGTGCCTTTGTAAATCATGTCCATTGAATTGAACTTGACACAGACTGACACAAATACATTTCTAGACACACCTTAAGGATGATCGAAGTACGGAGGATCCATCTGAGCTCAATTTATAGTGTCATGGCGAAGGGTCTCAATACTTATGTACATATGATATTTCAGTGTTTCAGTTTCAAAAGATTTGCACTAAGTTAAAAGAATTGATGCCAAAAATATTTTTATTAAAAATGTCTATAGCACAACAAAATGTAGAGAAAGTGAAGGGATCTGAAAACTTTCCAAAGGCACAATACATACATATTGACAGACGCTCTGTGCTACTATAAATTGCCATTTATAAAACATAGCCAAATAATGTTTGTATTCATTTTCAAAATGTATTTTAATGCGTAACATTTGTAAACTTTTTGTGAGAAGACAGTATTGTTTAACTTTTTTGTATTTAATATGTATTTTATATTGTTTATATTGTATATGTTTTTTTGGAATGGGAGGATTGAGGGGGAAGGATGGGATGGGGATTACGTAATGTGATTATTCAAAAATATATGTTAATAGGCTGGATTACGTCAAAATGTTTATTTTGACGTAATCATCATTGCACCAATGTCCCCAATAGGAGAAGCCAGAAGGTTCTACAACATTCCAGAGGCAGCTGGCAGGCCAGCCCATCCTCTGCACAGCTGCCTCCCATCAGGACCTCAGGGCAGGTATTTAAGCGCTCAAAAGAAGCAGTTGTGGGCCAAGGCTAAGACAGCTGAAGAAGCCGAAGAAAAAGTAGCCAAAGAAGGAGCCGAAGAAGAGGAGGCCAAAGAACAAGAAAGTGATGATGATGATGATGATAAAGAAGGAAGGAAAGCTTCAAGGGACATGTCCACGACACATTTCCCAGCAGTCCTTCACGCCCCACTGCCTGAGCATGGACAGACTGCACCCATTCCTCCCAAACCTCCCCAGAGACAAGCAGCCACAACGGCAGAGTGGTTTGTCTATTTGTTTTTCATTTTCCCCTTTCTTCCTTTGCTCTTTCTGCTAATAAAATGCCCTCCAGAGCCCTGAACACTTGTGATTAGTTACATTCTTAAAAATAGGTGATTACATTTGAGATTACTTCATCTCCTGCTATAGTCATATTCCAAAACTTGAGAGGCAACTTTAGTATTGCTTCTGTCAGCAATGGCCACTTCTGTTAAGGGTACATTATGGGATATCTGGCCACTGGTTGTAAAAAAAGTTATTTGCCAAATTCTAAGACAGAATCTTTAAACAGCCTCCTCTTATGTGTCAAACTCCAGCTAAAACACTTCAATGTGCAGGCCTTACATGACCTGGTTGTTGTACAATGGCAATTATTCCCTTGGTTGCATATATGTGGTTTTATTTTAAAAATAAGATATGTATCCAGTATCATTCAAATGTTTGGACACACCTACTCATTCAAGGGTATTTCTTTATTTTTACTGTTTTCCACATTGTAGAATAATAGTGAAGGTAACTACCTCATGAAGCTGGTTGAGAGAATGCAAAGAGCGTACAAATGCATTAAGGCAAAGGGTGGCTACTTCAAAGAATTTACTACATGAAATGTATTTTTGATCTATTTAACACTTTTTTGGGTGCTACATGATTCCATATGTCTTATTACATAGTTTTTATGTCTCCACTATGATTCTTGTATATGGAAAACAGTGAAATTAAAGAAATACCCTTGAATGAGTATGTGTCCAAAATCTTGACTGGTACTGTATAGACACTGCTCCAAAAAATTAAGGGAACACTTAATTTTAAATCACACCAGGTCTTGATGAACAAAATATATTAAAGATCAAAATCTTTACTGTACATTGTGTAATTCGTTGAGAACAAAATTACATAACAACAGTCAGTGGAAACCAAAATCACCAACCAATTGAGGGCTGGATTCAAACTCACACCAAAAATCAAATTAAACAATTGAAATTACAGGTTGTTCCAACTTGTGTGAATTTCATCATGGCAACTCATAATGTGACTCAATAGTGTGTTTGGCCTCCACGTGCCTGTATGCACTCCTGACAATGTCTGGGCATGCTCCTGATGAGATGATGGATGGTGTCGTGGGGGATCTCCTCCCTGACCTGGATTGGGGCATCAGTGAGCTCCTGGACAGTCTGTAGCACTACTTGTCGGCATCAGATGCACCAATACATAATGTCCCAGAGATTCTCAATTGGATTCAGGTCTGGGGAATGTGATGGCCAGTCAATGGCATCAATGCCTTCGTCATCCAGGAACTGACTACACTCATGAGGCCGTGCATTGTCCCACACTAGGAGGAACCCAGGGCCCACAGCACCAGTGTAAATTTGACGATGGGTCTGAGGATTTCATCCTGGTACCTAACAGTAGTCAGGGTACCGTTGGCTAGCACGTTGTGGTCTGTGCGACCCTCCAAGGATAAGCCTCCCCAGACCATCACTGACCCACTGCCAAACCGGTCATGCTGGATGATGTTGCAGGCAGCATAACATTCAACCACGTACATTTTTTTGAGCAGTGTACATATATTTAAAGGGCCAGATATAATAAAAATCTATTTGCCTCCAGTGGCTTTAAACCTAAAATGTTCTGGAACACTGTAAAATCCATGGAAATCTTATTTTTTTCATCTTGGCTACCTAAAGCACTATAATATGAGAATGTTATATTTAGCGACAAATTTAAAGTTGTTGATAGCTTCAACAGTCACTTTGTTAGCACTGGCAATAAATGTAATTCTCCCTGGCCCACTGTTGATGCTTGCACTCCTGCCTCTACTCCCTGCAATTCCCCCCTCAGGGCAGCTGCTGTTTCCACTTTTGGCCAATACTGTTAACTGAGGTATGGAAGGAGTTGCTTAAACTGGAATCATAAAAAATCAGCTTGGCTGGATATTATGGTCCTGTATTGCTTTAGACTGTATGCCTCAATAATCTCAGCCCGTATCACCTGCCTGTTAAACCTTTCATTAGAATCTGCTGTAATCCCACAAGATTGGAAAGCTGCTGCCATTATTCCTTATTTCGAAAGGGACGACAAGCTTGACCCTGATTCTTATATGCTTTATCTTATCTTGCCATGCCTGTCTAAAGTTGTTGAATGCCTGGTCAACAAACAGCTAACTCGATGCCTCCAGTCCCACAGTGTTCTCTCTCAGTCAAGCTTCAGATTTGGCCACTTGTGTATTTTAAAGTTCCTAAACAACATAAGTTCTGTCAACCATTGCATCCTTATCAATTGACTCCACAACCCAGTGGTCTCAGAGGACTGTCTAGCCTGGTTTGAAAAATATTTATCTGACTGCCTATAATGCATCAAATACAACGGTCTGCTGTCCATGTCTCTTGCTGTTTTTAGGGGCATTCCTGAGGGTTCAGTTCTTGGGGCAAACTTATTCTTTGTGACTATTAATGACATTGTGCTTCCTGCTGGTAACTCACTCATCCACCTTTATACTGACAACACTATCCTGTACACAACTGGCCCTTCATTGAATATTGTGCTGTTGCCCCCAACAACATAGGTTTAATAACATCCAACAGGCCTTTTCTGACCTCCATCTAATTCATGATACCAAAAAATGAAAGTATGTTTTTCAATTAGAGCTTACTTCAACCTTCCTGCCCTCCAAGCATCCTTGTCCTGAATGGGACTGAATTTGTAGTATGTCGACACCTATAAACAACTTGGAGTATAAATAACTTACTCAATACCCATATTGCCCAAATGCAGTCTAAAATTAAAACCAGAATTGTTTTCTTCTTCAAAAAAGCATCCTTCACCCATGCAGCCTAGTAAAAATGATTATCCTGGCAATCCTCAACTATGGGGATATAGTCTTCAGGCTTGCCACCAAAAAGATCTGCAGGGAAGCTCCGCCCAGGGAAGCTCCGCCCATATTGAACACCCTCCCCCTCTTCCAATTCATACGTCAGACCGGCACATCCGGGGACTTTGGCTCGCAACATGTTCCCATCCCTTTTTGGGGGGAAAACAAACAACACTTGCCATAGACATTCATGTCAAATAGCAGTACAAAACAACACCAAATAGAGAACCACCAGACTTAATGGTTAGCAATGGAGCGCTTCCGCTTTCAACAACGGCATACCGCTTATATGTGAATGAGAGGTTATGTATTCCTCTGCGGCCCGCGGCAAGGAAGCTCCGCCCAGGGAAGCTCGGTCAATATAAAACACGCTCCCTATCTTCCAATTTGTTTCTCAGTGCTTATCTTTCCATTGGACAACTTACTTCAGTAGCAGCCAAAATGAGTCATAATGAATTTGTTTATTTACATTGCCAGCTTAGATTGTTTATCGACAGCACAGTTGCAATTGCATAACCAATGGGCTATATTGGTGTATATCAGTGATTTTTTTTCTAATATAATACTAGTGAACTATTCGCCTCCCCTTTGCACAAACACAAAAAGACTCTTCATCACATCGACTGTGCACTATTTGAATTACAAAAAATGAAATAAAAAACTTGCTGCTAAGAAAGCCAGGCATCATTCAATTTGAATTCCATCACTGAGTAAAGTAAGATGACTCTTTATTTTTTTTTTTTATTTTTTTTTACATATTTCATCAAATCACCCTCAAACTATATCCATGTTTTTACAGTAAAAAAAGCAAGGCATGATGGGATTTTCACTATTTTAGACGCAATAAAATTGTTAGATACGGACATCATTTTTCATCTTCTTCAAGGATATAAGTCGGAGCATAACTACAAAAACCAGGCGCCGCAAGCTTTGAGGAACCAACTGGAAGAGGGGGAGGGTGTTCTATATGGGCGGAGCTTCCCTGGGCAGATCTTTCCTGCCATGGGCTGCAGATAGACCCTTCTCCCTTCAACACTCATCACCTGCCTACAAACATGATGCCAGACTCATTGCTACCAACCTATTTACAAGTCTTATTTTTGTTTATACTCCCTCTATCATAGCTTACTCCTAAACATCTATTACTCCAGTAGATATCTCACTCTGGTCACCAGTAAACGCTATACCTCAACACTCATTTTAGTTTGCTGCCGCCAACAACTGGAACAGATTGCAAAAGATCCTTAATTTTGACACTTTATTCTCACCTCAGTCCTTTATGAATAAAATAAAACAATCTGCTATCCAATCATTGCAACTTCCGAATCCCTCACTTATCTGTACATGTCTCACTGTTTTTAGTGTAACTTTGATATTTTATTTATTTATTTTTTATTGGTCTGTTTTTGGTTTTGCACATGAAAAACAGAATTTTTATTTGTTGATTTGGATGTATTTTTTATAACATGTTTTATGTTGCTCAGTGTACTCTTGCTTTGCAATTGAATGCCTTTGGCTAGTTTATCATTCAGATTGACATTTGGTTGTCAACGGACTTTGGTTCTCAAGGCTGCTCACATTATGTTCTCAGAGATTATTTTTTCCTGCTGAATAGGTAGAATTATAAACATTCAAACCTGGCCCACTGGTAAATCAGACAGTCTCCTGCTTCCTACATTGTAGCAGTGTGTTTTCAATATATTTTCTTTGTGTGGGAAAGAAAACTAATACTAATAAAACTAATAAATACTAATAATTACCCAACATCTCAAAATGTAATCACAGGGAAACACAGTTTTGAACTGTTCAACAGCGCATTTGGAAATCCATGGTGTTAGTTAGAAGTGCAACTGATAGGTGACATTGACATGAACATTTATTTGGGGTTTACATCCATTCAAGTACAGTCTCAGATGTGTAGCCTATGTATACTCAAATATTTTGACATACACATACAAACAATAGCCTAAATGTAGGGTAATATTGATTGAGGGCCATAAATAGATTCTCAGTCTTCCATCATGGGAAAGGGATTACATTTTTCCACGGTTTTGTTTTGGTGAGATCATGGTGCCATCTACTGAAAATGAAATATTATGCAACTGTCTCACAGAATTTGACATGTGGTTTTTATTTGGATCTTCACACTCTCACACTAGTCCTGAATTTGGAAATAATGTTATTTCTGACTTAGAAGTGAATGTAAAAGTATTCCAAACTAATTTGCGTTACATTAGTTATTTTATTTTAACGTAAACTGAACATAAACATAAATACAACTTTTTTTTTTACAGTTAATATAAGGAAATTGGTCAATTGAAATGAATGTATTTGTCCCTTATCTATGGATTTTACATACCTGGGAATATAGATATGCTGATAGATCTGTTGATCTGAGATACCTTGGGGAAAAAGGTAGGGGCTTTGAGCAGAAAACCAGTCAGTATCTGGTGACTGTCACAGGTGTGAATAATTGCCAACTTGAAGCTAATTAATAAATTGTTTCAATTGAGTCAATAGAGGGTATTTAAGCCTTTGTTTTTGTTCTAGGCTTCTGCCCATAGGAAGTAATGAGGTCTGGGGGCATAGTATAGGTAATGTAGGAAGTGGACCACAACCACAGCACTGCAATTTGTATGGTATTTTTTAACTAGCAAGGTTAAAGTAACAAAGATGGAATAACATGCACCAGCATTGTATGTACATAGAATGATGGTGTCTTGCTAGCCATGTGATATCTGAACCATGCCTTATTTTCATTTGATCCATACTTTACTCTGCTTGCTTAACCTAAATTCTATTTCACATTTCCTACCCCACAACACAATCACCATTTGCCTTATGCAGAGTATGGAGTTGCAACACATCTCTGCACTGAGTTGTCCAGACTGATGATTGTGGCCTGCTGAATTTTGTCCATTCCTCTTCAATGGCTGTGCCATCTGGAACATGGTGTCAATTCACGTCAAATTCAATCCGGTTATTGTCCAAATCCAATTCAGTAATTTTGTACAGAACTTTGCATGGGGCCGTGCAATATAATGCTGAAACATAAGGTCATGGTGGTGTATGAATGGCAAAAATATAGGCCTCAGGCCTTCAAATATTCATAGATAATGTGTGTGATGTCTGCCTATAGTATAGTCCCACAACTACCATGGGCCACTTCTGTTCACAACATTGGCCTCAGCAAACTGCTTGCTCATACAACACCATGCAAACTGTCTGCTGTCTTCCCAGTACAGGTAAAACCAGGATTTAAATGTGAAGATCACACTTCTCCAGCATGCCAGTGACAATCATACTCACTGAAGTCAAGACCCTGGGTTAGGACGATGATTATGCAGTTGGGCTTCTGTTTTATTTCATTTTATGATACATCACTTTACGTGTTGCGTTAACATGTTTTGGTCAGTGTCACTAATTAGTAATATATCTTTTGTTAAGTAACCTGCCTAACTCTAACAGCAAGTGACCACAGCACATTCTGTGAATTCTAGGCAGCTTGAATCAGCCAATCAACAGATATTATTCTTGGAAAAAAGCATTATTTTGTTGCTTTTTTCCCACTTTTATATAGTGGAGACATAGCCATGAATAAAGCTTTGGCTAAATAACAATTACGACAGACTTAAAATAACAGATTGAGGAGTTGCAGATTAGTTTACAGGAGCTTTAACAGACATTTGCAAAATATACAAC